>WOVY01002674.1:0-228208 GCA_013436015.1 Rhipicephalus annulatus | reverse complement strand
GCGTGGTGGTTTGAAGGGCCTGCCATAGAGGTAGGGGCGAAATTTTGACGTAGCCCAGATGATGGCGAGGCACGCCTTTTCTGTTGTGGAATAATTGGCTTCTGCTTTGGATAGCGACGGCTGGCGTACTAATGACCCTTTCAAGGTCGTCAGTCCTCTGCACAAGAACGGCGCCAAGACCTACGCTGCTCGCGTCAGTGTGTATTTGTGTCTCGGCGAATTCATCGAAATGTGCAAGTAACGGAGGCGTCTGGAAGCTCCTGGAAAGCGTGTTCCTGCGGCGTTTCCCTCTTGAACTCCACGTCGGCCTTGGTAAGGTTAGTGAGAAGATCAGCGATGCGGGCAAAGTTTTTTCTCGAAACCGCCTATATTAGGCGCACAGGCCCAGAAATCGGCCCACCGCCTTCCTGTCAGTGGGTGGCGGGAAGTGGGCGATGGCGGCTGTTTTCCGTGGATCGGGACGAACTCCAGATTTGCTAATCACGTGCCCCAGAAACAAGAGCTCCTCGTACGCAAATCTGCACTTTTCTGGCTTCAGTTTGAGTCCGGACGTCTTGATGGCTTGAAGTACAGCTTCAAGGCGCCGAAGATGCTCGTCGAAACTCGCGGAAAACACGACGACGTCGTCCAAGTACACAAGGCAAGTCTGCCACCTCAATCCTGCCCAGTACTGTATCCATAACGCGTTGAAAAGTTGCAGGCGCTGAGCAAAGACCGAAGGGCATCACCTTAAACTCAAAGAGGCCGTCCGGTGTTATAAACGCCGTCTTCTCTCGGTCTCTTCTTCGTCGACTTCGATTTGCCAATAGCCTTTCATCAACTTGTCCTCTTCATGGCCTCACGTTCTCGCGTCGAAAACCCTGTACGGACTCTGACGGAGTGGGTCTGGCATTTCTTCGGTTATGATGCGATGTTTCGTGATTAGGGTCTGCCGAATTTTTGATGACGACGAAAAGCAATCTTCGTATTGCAGGAGCAGGGCCTTGAGCTGTTCTTGCTTATGGTTCGAAAGTCTGGGATTGACATCGAAAGCTATGGGAGAAGCTTGGTTCCTCTGAGCAGGTTCCGCAGAATCGTCGAGGGCGAAAGCACTGGTGGCTTCCACAATTTATTCGATGTATGTGACCATTTTTTCTTTGTTCACATGTTTGTACTCATTGCTGAAATTCGTGAGCATAACCGTTGTTTTGCCTCACCGCACCTCTGCAATTCCTCTTGCCGCGCAAATATTTCGGGTGACCAACAGATGCTGACTACCTTCAACGACGCCTTCAAAGTCAGGTGATTTAGGAGCACCGACTGAAATAATGACGCTTGAGCGAAGCGGAATGGTGACTTGTTCTTCCAGCACATTCAAGGCATGGTTTCCTGATGGTGTGCGCGGCGGTAGTGCTTCTTTCTGTGGATAACGTTATCGACTTTGTTTTTAGGTTGATGACAGCACCATGAAGGCATAAGAACTTCATGCCAAGGATGACATCTCTCGAGCAACGCTGTAGGACTACGAAGTCTGTAGGATAAATACGGCCAATAATGGTGAATCTCGCTGTGAAGATTCCAGCAGGCGTTTCGAGATGACCTCCGCCTGTGCGGATTTCAGGGCCTTCCCAAGCTGTCCTAACTTTCTTCAACTTCGCGGCGAACGACACACTGGTGACGGAATAGTCGGCTCCAGTATCAACGAGAGTGGTCACACTGTGGCCGTCGATAAGAACGTCGAGGTCGCTAGTTCACCATCTCACATTACAGTTAGGGCGTTGCGTCGGGTCACGGCTACGTCAGCTTGTTTCGTTGCTTCCATGTGGCGTCGTCAGGTCACCTTCGGTATGTGAGGTTTCGCCGTCAGGGCTTTGCCTGGTTGGCATGGTGTTCGGAGAGCTCCGCCGCGGCGTCGTCGTCTTCGGAGGATCTTCGGTAGTTCGTCGCACAGCAATCGCACCCCCATCGGTTGCTGCCCTTAGTTTCCGGATACGGGCTAGCAGACCGGCCCCGCGTTCGGCCAGAGTACTGCCGGTGGTGCGGTGACATGCGACGGCTGGGCGAAGGTGAACGGAAAGGACTTCGTGGTGTCCATTGAGTTTCTGCCAGGTAGTCGGCGATGTCACGTGGCCGTTCTCCTGGCTGTGGACGCGGTGCATTGACGGCGAAGCCACACAGTTCCATCTGTTGATACTGGCAACGGCGGCATGTGTGTCCGGCCTCGCCGAAGTGGTAGCAGAGCGGGCGGTGGTCAGGGGTGCGCCAGACATCAGTCTTCCTCGGCGCACTGCGCTGTCCCGCTGGCGAACGGTAGGACGTCGGTGGGTGTGGTAGCGGCGGTGTCGTCTGGCTACGGAAGTGCGATGGGGCAGTGTTTTGGCGTGCGCGTGGAGGAGATGCGTGACGGCTTGCTGCAGCAGCATAGCTCATGGCTTGCAGCTGAGCCTCTTGAGGCTGAGAAACGCCCAGCGATTGCTGGATTATCTGGCGTACGACGTCAGCAATGGATTCCACGTGAGGGTGCGCTGAAGGAAGTAATTTTCGCAGCTCTTCTTGCACGATCACTCGGATCGTCTCACGCAAGTCAGTGGTTCCAAGCGCTTGAATGCTGGCGTAGCTTGTAGACGAGAAGCTTCGGTTACATTGCCGCGTGCGCATCTCGAGCGTATTTTCTATTGTAGATGCTTCTGAAATGAATTCGGCGACCGTCTTTGGCGGATTTCTGAGCAGCCCGGCAAAGAGTCCCTGCTTTACTCCTCGCATGAGCAGACGGACCTTCTTCTCCTCGGATATGTCGGAGTCAGCGAGGCGGAAAAGTTTAATCATATCTTCCGTGAATAGCACCACGTTTTCGTTTGGCATCTGCATGCGGGATTCGAGAAGAGCTGCGGCCTTCTCCTTGCGCACCACACTTGCGAAAGTAGTGACGAACCTGGCGCGAAAGGCGTCTCACGTTGTCAGGCTCCACTCTTGATTCTCGAACCAGGTCCGAGCAGCATCTTCTATGGCGAAATACACATGCCGGAGCTTGTCATCGTCTGTCCAGTCATTGAAGGCGGCGACGCGGTCGAACCTTTCGATCCAGCTTTCCGGGTCTTCCAGTGGCGAACCGCGGAAAGTTGGCGACTCTTTGGGTTGCCGGAGCAGTAGTAGTGCAGGCTGCATGGGGGCGGTCATGGTTGCAGTAGTTGATGTCGGGATCCGGGTCTGTCTGGCTCCTTCAGGAAGGGGCCCGTACTCTGGTTGTAGTCCCCTCTGCCTGCGGCTTGTTCGCTGTTCAGCGTTAGCGTCCGTGTCTTCTTTGCCGCTTGGGCTGGGGTCGCAGCTTGCAGGTGGCGTCCGGAACATCAAAGAAGCAGCACCTCCACCAGATGTCACGCGGTCGTGACGTGGCCAGGGACAGGAGACTTTGCGTTGGAATTTAACTGTTTATTTGGGCGAACCTGTGCCCAGTAAACGGAAAGTCCGATTACAGTAGCAGTCTTGGGCTGATACAAAAAGAAGTTTATTAACTTCAAACTCAAAAAACTCGTTGCATCATTTTATGCATACAGTGCTCGTTTAGACACTCCTCTTGTGCACTATGGGGCATACAAACTTCATTATCTAGCGGCGAACGGAGCGTCGGCCGTCGATCAACTACTCACAAGCGGCGAAGCGCGTCGGCATTTATACTCTTGCCATTGAATGTTCTAGCGTTATCGCTGGCGGTGGCGTAGGTTCCAGAATAATCTGTGCAGTTCACTGAGTAGGCGTGATCTTATCGAAATGATCTACTACAGTCCGGAAGCTTCTCGAAAACTGCAGGCGCGGTTTGCGCTGAGAATTCTGTAGTGTTTTGGGACGATAACAAAACTCGGGAAATGGAACGTGGCAATATTGTTGCGAATGTATTTACTACTTTAGAGTAGAAAAGTACTCCAGCAGTCAAGATGGCAGCCGTTGTGTATTTTCGAACAGCCCACCAACGTCGTCGTCTTCTTCTTCGCACCGCCCGCATAGCTGCATAGCCGCGAACCCGCAACATCGACCTCCGGCGGCGAAAAGCGCCGACCCGGCGCTTGTTAGCAGGTGTTGGACGAGATGTACGGCTTGAGGCGAGCGACGTGGACGATGTCGGAAGATGTGGAAGGTATCGAAGGGTTTAGAGGTGCTATTTCATAGGTAACATCAGTTACCTGCCGTAGCACACGATAAGGTCCGGAATACTTGGGTAGAAGCTTTTCAGCCAGACCAACATGCCGCGACGGAGTCCACAGAAGAACGAGGTCACCTGGACTAAAGTGGACGTCCCGATGGTGGCTGTCATAGCTACGTTTCTGACGGAGCTGCGAGTCCGAAAGGCGCTGATGGGCAATCTGACGGGCTTTCTCTGCGGTGCTAATAGCGCGGCGAGCATATGCTGTGGACAGGTTGGCAGGGTTGGGTACAAGCGTGTCGAACGGCAATGTCGGGTCTCTTCCATACAAAAGGTAAAAGGGAGAATATCCAGCAGTGTCGTGGCGTGAGCTATTGTAAGCGAAAGTGACAAAGGGTAGCGCAATGTCCCAGTCACGATGATCCGTCGACACGTACATGGCGAGCATGTCAGTGAGCGTGCGATTCAGACGTTCTGTGAGGCCGTTCGTTTGAGGATGGTAGGCCGTCGTAAGCTTGTGCTTGGTTGCACAAGAACGAAGTAGATCGTCGATTACCTTAGATAAAAAGTAGCGACCGCGATCGGTGACCAGTTGACGAGGAGCGCCATGATGTAAGATGACGTCTTGAATCAAAAAGTCGGCGACATCTGTAGCGCAGCTGCTTGGAAGAGGTCTCGTAATTGCGAAACGGGTCGAGTAATCTATGGCGACGGCGACCCACCTGTTACCGTCGGTAGAAAGAGGGAAAGGGCCCAGCAGGTCGAGGCCGACACGATAGAAAGGCTCGGCAGGTACGTCGATCGGTTGAAGGAGCCCGGCGGGGTGTACCGCTGGCCTTTTGCGGCGTTGGCACGACTCACAAGACCTAACATAACGTTGTACAGAACGGTAGAGGCCGGGCCAGAAAAAGCGTCGGCGGACACGGTCGTACGTTCTGGCAACACCAAGGTGGCCAGCCGTTGGTACATCATGTAGTTGCTGAAGTACGGTCGAGTGCAAATGAGTGGGTATTACGAGTAGTAGTTCGTTTCCCACATGGTGCATGTTGCGGCGGTATAAAATGCCGTCTATGACAACGAACATGCGAAGCGAACTGTCTGTACAGCCTGTGTTCAGGCGGTCGATTAGCTCTCGTAGGGACGCGTCACGCCGTTGCTCACATCCCATGTTGCCGAAAGCAGAGAGCGAGGAAATACAGATGGACGCGTCGTCGGTTACTAGATCTGGAGCGTCAACGGGGTACCGAGAGAGGCAGTCGGCGTCTTGGTTGTAAACGGCCAGACTTGTAAACCACTGTGTATGTGAATTCCTGGAGGCGCAGAGCCCAACGAGCAAGGCGCCCCGTTGGGTCTTTGAGGGCTGAAAGCCAGCATAGAGCGTGATGGTCAGTGGTAACTGTGAAAGGCCGGCCATATAAATAGGGGCGGAATTTACCAACTGCCCATACAAGGGCCAGGCACTCGCGTTCCGTAATAGAGTAATTGCGTTCGGCAGGAGAAAGGAGCCGGCTGGCATACGCAAGAACTCGATCGTGACCGGATTGACGCTGGGCTAAAACCGCGCCAATACCGTAGCCACTAGCATCAGTGCGGACCTCGGTTGGAGCAGACGGGTCGAAGTGGGCGAGAATCGGTGGCGTGGTCAGAAGTGTTATGAGCTGGGAAAAGGCCGTGCCTTGATCAGGACCCCACTCAAATGGTACATCTTTCTTCAAAAGATCAGTGAGGGGGCGTGCGACCTCTGCGAAGTTTCTGACAAATCGTCGGAAATATGAGCATAGGCCCACAAAACTTCGAACGTCCTTGACACAAGTCGGTACAGGAAAATCCAGGACAGCTCGGACTTTGTCGGGATCGGGGCGGATGCCGGAGGAGTCAACGAGATGCCCTAGAATAGTAACTTGGCGATGCCCAAAATGGCATTTCGAAGAATTAAGTTGGAGCCCAGCCTCTCGAAATACTGAAAGAATTGAGGAAAGGCGCTCGAGGTGAGACTTAAAGGTTGGGGCAAACACAATCACGTCGTCCAGATAACACAGGCAGATAGACCATTTAAAGCTGCGCAAAAGCGTGTCCATCATCCGCTCGAACGTCGCCGGCGCATTGCACAAGCCAAACGGCATTACCTTGAATTGGTAGAGACCGTCAGGCGTTACAAAGGCGGTCTTCTCCCGGTCGAGGTCGTCCACGGCGATCTGCCAGTAACCGGAGCGTAAGTCTATCGAAGAAAAATAGGTTGCGCCATGAAGGCAGTCCAGGGCATCATCAATACGAGGAAGCGGGTAGACATCCCTTTTGGTGACCTTGTTTAAATGCCGATAGTCCACGCAGAAACGCCAGGTATTGTCCTTCTTTTTAACTAAGACTACAGGGGACGCCCACGGACTCGATGAGGGCTCTATGATGCCTTTTGTGAGCATCTTATTCACCTCCTGTTGGATAACTTGGCGCTCTGATGGTGACACTCGATAGGGACGCCTGTGAATTGGAGCTGCATCACCGGTATCAATGCGATGTTTGACTTGCGATGTTTGACCTATGGGCCTACCGTCAAAGTCAAATATGTCCGAATAGCTCGTGAGAAGATCAGTGAGGTCTTTGACCTGAGACGGCAACAGGTCTGAGGCAATCATCTTAGTTACATTGTTGAGCCGTGTAGATTTGGCTGCGTCGGTGCTATGCGGGTTCGGGGAGGCGACTGTGGCCAGTTCACGTGACACTGATGAGATCTGGCACTCGTGTGACGGCGAAAGAGTGGCGAGAACAATGCCTTGTGGTAGGATTTGAGGGCTGAGTCCGAAGTTCAGAAGAGGAAGGCACGTCTTGTTCGCTGTGACAGTTAATATGGTGTACGGGGAGGAAACGTTGCGGGCCAGTAAAACACCGGGAGAGGGAAAGACCACGTAATCCCCATCCGGAACACTGGGATATGGTTCAACTGTGACACAAGTTAGGGCTTGGGGTGGGAGGCGAACAAACTCAGCGCACGAAAGCTTGTTCTGTACCATCTTCGACTCTTCGGTGGCCGCAGGCAAGTCAAGTTGCACGACGCCGGCTGAGCAGTCAATTACAGCGGAGTGGTCGGACAAAAAATCGAGTCCAAGGATGACGTCATGTGGACAGTGAGCGAGAACATGGAATAGAACGGACGTCTGGCGGTCGGCGAATCTCACACGCGCGGTGCACATTCCGAGCACAGCCGGGGTCGCTCCACTAGCGACACGTACAAATAGGGACTCTGGCGGCGTAAGGACCTTGTTTAATCGTGCACGGAGGTCAGAGCTCAGAATTGAAATATGTGCGCCGGTGTCAATAAGGGCAGTAACAGGAAGGCCATCCACTTCTACATCAAGCAGGTTCTTGTCCGTAGTCAAGGTCAGCAGAGGGTTTTCAGGTCGGGAGTCCAATGCAGCGTCACCTCCGGGAGCTGCATTGCTCAGTTTTCCGAAGAAGGGCGTCCACTAGGGTGGGGCGACGAATAGCGGCGGTGCTGAGGTGACCTGGAGCGACGGTCATGCGGGGACGGCGAACGGCTGGACCGGCGGACTGGTGTCGCAGGAGTGCCATTGTACGGTCCATCGTCACGAGCGCCATACTGCAGGGGCCGGTGGTTGTCGTCACGTCGATAGCCAGGAAACGACCGAGGTGGATACGTGCGGAAACGACAGTAGCGGGAGATGTGTCCTACACCATGACAATGAAAACATATAGGCTTGTCGTCCTGTGTCCTCCACTGAGCAGGATCACGATAGCGGCGGAATCTTTCTGGTGCAGGAGAAGGCGCTATGGTACTGACCCGAGGTTCCGTCAACGAACATACAGGCTGCAGCCCAACGTTTGCCAGCTCCTCTCTCACGACCTGTTGGATCAACGAGATCGTTGGTCGATCATCAGATGGGCGGGTCAGAAAAGACGGAGACGCGGCCTCGATTTCTCTACGAACGATGCGAACTACACTCTCGTTGTTATGTGGTTGACTGCATGGCGGCTGAAGGTCCTCGCAAGATGACGTAGCGGCCGTGTTCGGAAGTCGCAAGAAATTCTTGGCGACCCGGCGACTCTTCAGCTCTTCGAATCGGCGGCACTCTTTGATGATGTCATCAATGGTGGAACAGTCTTTGGAAACCAGTATGTTGAAAGCATCATCTGCAATGCCTTTAAGTAAATGGCTTACTTTGTCTTCCTCGGACATGTTGGGGTCGGCACGATGGCAAAGGGCGAGAACGTCAAGGATGTAGGTGACATATGATTCGGTCGTAGTTTGTGCCCGACCAGAGAGTTCTTTAGAAGCGGCCCGCTGGCGTCCGACGGCCTTACCAAACAGGTCACGAAGCTTCTGTTTGCAAGTATCCCAGCTGGTTATGTCCGCTTCATGAGCCTCGAACCACGCGCCAGCTGTTCCGCAGAGATAGAAGCCAACGTTGGCGAGCATCATCGTAGGGTCCCACCGGTACACTGCTGCAAACCGCTCGAACTTCGGAATCCAGTCGTCAACGTCAACATGGTCGGTGCCGCAGAAGTTGCCAGGGTCGCGCGGTTGCGTCAATACGACCGGCTGTACAGGCTGCGCCGGAGTCGCGGCTGAAACAGGAGCGGCAGAATTGGTTTCTGTTGCCATGGTCGGGCAGTCGAGAACACGTCCGCTTCGAAGTTCCGTCTTGCGTCGTACCCAGCACCTCCACCAAAAATGTTGCGAATGTATTTACTACTTTAGAGTAGAAAAGTACTCCAGCAGTCAAGATGGCAGCCGTTGTGTATTTCGAACAGCCCACCAACGTCGTCGTCTTCTTCTTCGCACCGCCCGCATAGCTGCATAGCCGCGAACCCGCAACAATATTATTAGCGCCGACGTGTCATCGGTTTCAAGTCGGTTCAGCAGCAGCCGGTCAGCGTTGGGTCCGCCGCTAAGCACAATCGTCGAAGTTATCAACCGGAATAGCAGAAATTTCCTTGCCATTACTGGTGATGCTCTCATTTTGTTTTATTTTTTGCACCATTCTGCTTTTTATGCATTCTGAATGAAGTCTGTATGCATTATTTGCATTGCTATTCATATATTTATGTTGACTATGGCTTGTTCACTATGTTATCGCTATGCATTTCAAAGAAACATTACAATACTAGTGGTACTTTGCTGTTCATGATTTGTTTGCAAAAAAACTGACTTTTCTTCGGCATTTCTAACAATACTTATCACATAAAACACAAGAATAAAACATTGAAAAAGCAGCACAGCTATTGTTTTTATCTGAGGTGGCCCCCGAAACACAAGTAACCATGGAGGATTTACTAAACAAGCTTATTGCATCTCGCATTCAACACTGCAAAATTATAAGAATCCAGTACGAGCGGAATTAGAAAGATTTGTCGCAACCTACAATCACATTTTCTCTTCTCTTGTCCCGACGAAAGCGCTGGAAGCTAAGCAGAGAAGAATGGCATGGACAGAGAAAGTACGTCACGTGCGCCTGGTGACCTTGAGCACTTTTCACTTTTTTTCTTCGAATACGCAGCTTTTGCAGTGCGATCACGCGCGAACACGTGGACAAGTCGTGGCCTCCCGCGGCAATCCTTGTAATGACCGAGAGCATCATGTTTAAATCAGTCAATGGCTGAAAGATGGCCTTCTACGAGAAATATTTTAGTTTCCTTCGCCATTTGTTGAGAGAAGAGAAAGGAATTTTTAGCTGACCTCGAAAATTTATTGTGAAGTACAGACCACACAGTATTTACCTCGAGTATTCTCGAGAGCCTCTACTACCAATCGGCAGCGTTTTCTGACCCTGCTGAAAAAGTGTTCCAGAACAACTTAAAATATCAGTAACCTTCTTTCATTCTAGCAGTGTTTCGCTCTTTTGTTTACTGCACTATCATTTGGAAAGCCACGTAAGCTTATCATTCGAAATTGCTGTGCATGGTCTCACGTTGATGCATCCATGAAAATGCTTCCTCCCACGCCCTTTTCTTGGCGAACTGACTGAAACGCTAGAAACATGATGCAATCTAAAAGTACCCAGTTTAAGTAAGAAAGCATTTGCATACTCATTCTTGCAGGATGTCAACGCTCATTTTTTGATAAGTCACTCGACTTGTCTGATGGGCAGTGCAGTCACTGTATTGTGTCAAAATTTTTATTCAGTAAAGACAGCAATGATATAAGCGACATTTTAATTTTTTGACCGTATTCCAGAGCAGGAAAAATGGTGCTTTAGAGCAGCCTTGATTCTTTTCGCACCTTAAAAAATGCTAGCCGGCAGCAGCTATTGCTGTTTTCGGAGCAGATCGCAAAATATTCCAAATTACTTCTGGTGTTTATGTACCATTTAAGCATCTTACAATTCTTATTCCCAAATATACAACATATTGCACATATATAAATCAGCGCAAACTGCAAGAAACATAATGAGGCAGATGGATGGCCTTTGAACATCAGGTAGGTATTTTGCGAAAGTGTATTCAGCATACACATTTTCAACCATCAAAGAAGCTGTATTAACTAACATTTAACAAGCTTTTTCTTGCGACATAAACGAGGTCCAAGCTGATGAAAGTGCTAAATGTCATCAGTAACATATGAACATTATCACGGCGAGGCTTACATGACTAAGAACTCTCACAAGCATTTCTTCAAAACAGTCTGCCTGTAAGGTACAAATATACAGCTCTATCAGATCCATATAGAAAAGCTAGTGTGCTGCCCCGCCACGGTGGTCTAGTGGCTAAGATACTCGGCTGCTGACCCGCAGGTCGCGGGTTCGATTCCCGGCTGCGGCGGCTGCGGCGGCTGCATTTCCGATGGAGGCAGAAATGTTGGAGGCCCGTGTACTCAGATTTGGGTGCACGTTAAAGAGCCCCAGGTGGTCAAAATTTCCGGAGCCCTGTACTACGGCGTCTCTCATAATCAAATGGTGGTTTTGGGACGTTAAACCCCACAAATCAACGCTAGTGTGTTTAGCATACTCAATATTGTAGTATACAGCTACTATACGAGCTATGCACTAAATAACAGTATACCGTACAGCTTGTTTCTGTTTTCATTTAAGCTTGCTGGATGGTCACATCGCTTTACTTCATTGTTTTTAGTTTTTCAGGTGCGAGCAGATTCGGACCAGTTATTAACAAATGCTGCATTTCGGAGCTGCATGTATCAGTATTTGTCGTTTGGAGCAGTTTGGAGCACCGCTTTTCAAATCAAATCGAACATTATTTTTCATTTTGTAGTACAGAAAGAAAGAACTATAAAAAAGGCTGTGTTTTAAAACAGCTGGGTCAATCCACGCCAAACGTCCCAGCCATTTTGGTGACCATGCCAAATGCATACGAAAAAAAATCTGCTGATTTACTGCATTGAAAACAGTGAACTCCTAAAATAATTCAAAGAGAAATATTTTTGGCCATGTGGCTGCATTCTGAACTCTTTGGAATGTCGTTTGGGTGTTGTTTGTGGAAAAAAAAAATTTTAATGTACTACTCCTCATTTGTGTAGCCAATCTGGTCTACATGTTAATTAAAAGTAATCGTGTAAGACGTTTGAAGCCTAGTAACACTAGTGCAGTTTTACTGATACAGATACTTCCAAGTATTTAGCCAAAAAGTATTATGTTTGCATTTTTTTCATTGCAATACTGCCCTTTGTATGAATATCTGAGTAGTAAACACTTATTCCACAGGAGGTGTGCTTTAAGGAAAAAATATTTGTATACCTCTCAAGTTGCTCAAGTTGACGGGGAGATCACAAATTTTGCGAAATTGTAACTTCTGTTCATATTGAGACGCAATTTGCGCCATGTGGTTGTTCAAATAAAAATCACTTTTATACCCAAATCGAAATGAAACAAGCAGTTCTTTTCATGTGATAAAATTATCATTACATTTTTTTAAGGAAGAAATCAAGTTTCAAACTTTCCCATTGGCGCCTACCTTTTCATTTGGTCATACAACAGGTGCCGTCTGAAAATTCCTCATTGCCGTCAATAGAAAAGTTCAAAAGTTTTTTCCTTAAAACAAAAAATGTAATGATAAAATTCCACATATAAAAAGAACTGCTAGTTTGCTTTTTATTTCGGTGTAAAAATGAGTTTTAATTTGACAACCACATGGCGCGAATAGCGTCTGAATTTGAACAAAATGGACATTTCGCCAAGTTTGTGACTTTTCTATCAAGTTTAGCAACTTGAGAGCTCTACAAATATTTTTTCCTCAAAATATACCTTCTGTGGAGTAAGTATTTACTACCCAGACATTCATACAAAGTGCAGTATTGCCATAGAAAATATGCAGACATTATACATTCTGGTAAAATCCTTGGAGGCGTCTGTGCCAGTAAAATTTCACTAATGTTACTCAGCTTCAAACACCTCAAAGGGAAGTTTTACTTGACATGTAAATCAAATTTGGTACAGAAAAAACGCGATACTATTCAAAAAACTTTTTTTTCCACAAACAACGCCCAAGCGAAATTTCGGGAAGTTCAGAAGGCAGCCACAGGAATAAAAAATTATTCCTGTAAAAAATATTCTACTGTTTTACTGTTTTCAATGCATTAAATCAGCACAATTTTTTCATATACATTTGAGATGGTCGCCATAATAGTTGGGACGTTTGGCATGGAATGCCAGAGCTATACTCTGGGACTGTGACAATGAATGGAAGGCTACAGAAACAAAGCTGGCGTGTGCCGCCGCTGAAGAGAGTATTCTCACAAATGCGTCTGTTTTCCTTGTGAAGATAATAAAAACAATATAACTTTATTTTCTAAGGAATCCTGTACAGAAATGACACTGCACGAACCAAGGAGATAATAATATTTGTTTTGATTCATGAAGTGTCAGTTCGCGTTTTTGAACGTCTGAAACCGTTGCACGTTTTAGGTGCATCTCGCAGTCAAATGGCGTCTTCGTCTAAAGGTGGGTGCTCGTCGTCCTCCAGCTATTCCGACGACTCGCCGAAGGAACTTGTGTCCAATTTCACTTACCAATAGCTCTGTAAGCAGACGTAGCAAATTCTGTGCAGTGGTATTATTCGAACACGGCCGGCATTCAAAAAGCGACTGTAGCTGGACAAAGCGGACGAGTACATGTGTGGTAGCTTCGCCCCCGTAGCTTTCCCTTCATTGCCACAGAAAGTTGTCCCCGAGTATAATTCACAGCCCCATAAGAAAACAGAAAAAATAAATGCAAAACAGAAAATGCCCACACCTCCACGAAGGGAACCATGAGGAAATATGCCAACGCATTGCGCAGCGTCCATAACGGCGTTTCACACGTGAGATGCCAGGGTAAGAAGACTTGTTTTCTTTTTTTTAAGTGTGAATACACTTTATAAGCGACCCCAAACCATCCACCGCCGTCGGCGGCGTCCGCAGTCTATTCTCTATCTTTAAAAGAAAGAGGATTTGGCGGGCCGCAGCGCGACGCTCTACCGAATAAGCCACGGACGCGACGCTGATATCAGTGTCAGTAACGCGCCTTATACCCCCTCCTCCTTCGCTCGCTCCTCCGCTCTCCTCGCTCGCTGCAGCTGCGCGCGCACCCCTCTCTCTCGCGCGCCCGCCTTCTCTCTGTCTCCCGTCGAGAGCGGGTCGTGCGATGGATGTTCCGGAGGCAACGCTACCATCAACAACGAATGTAGTAAAACCGAATGCCAGCACTGCACCCGTCGTTGGAGGTGAAGGTACCGCGGTGGTTTCGCCGACGTTGGAAGGCAAGGCGGCGCTGCGAAGGGCTCGTGAGACCGAACGAAAGCGGGCGAAGCGTGCAGCGGATGCCGAACTGCGTGCTCGCGAGGCCGAGTGCAAGCGGGCGAAGTGTGCAGCGGATGCCGAACTGCGCGCTCGCGAGGCCGAGGACAAGCGGCCGAAGCGTGCAGAGCATGCCAAACTTCGCGCTCGCGAGGCCGAGAACAAGCGGGCGAAGCGTGCAGCGGATGGTGAACTGCGCGCTCGCGAGGCCGAGATGAGGCGTCAGCATTGAGCCGCGAACGCGGCCCAAGAAGCGGAACGACAACGCAAGCGTCAGGCGGAGAAGGGCGATGAAGGCCGGCGTCAAGACGCCGCTCGCAATCGTCAACGGCGAGTGGACGTTCCCGAAGCCGTTCCAGCCAGGGAACGTGCCGCGCGGGAGAGGGTGCGAGCCCTGGACTTTGCTCGTCTGGACGCGTCGTGAAGTGTAAATAAATAATACTTCGTATATGATGTATCTTTGTACAAATGCTTCATGACAAACAACACCTAAATTCATTAATTACACTTTAATCATCATCATCAGTAATAAAACTCCCAAGCATTTTCCCGACGGTGAACATGGTTAAGTGCGAATGCACGGGGTGATGCTATGAGGGGGAGTAAAGTTAAAACCCGTTGGCATTCGCCAGTGAGTTAACGTAAACTCCCCCGTGTGATCAAATTGCGATTCCCAAGAACCATTACGTCATAAAGGCACCATAGTGTGATTAATAAATATAATAGTGCGAATTAATAAATACCCCTCAAAGCATCACCCCGTGCATTCGCACTTAACCATGTTCACCCTCGGGGAAATGCTTGGGAGTTTTTCTACACCGTGCAGCCAGTAGCGCCTTTCACTGCTCAAGTAGTTCGCCAGCTCTAGTGGCTAGCGTGCACGGTTAAAAATACTATGATGTGAACCAAACGAATAGCGTTCTCGGCTCAACGTTTCACAGCGGCGTCTCGAGCACACATTTCTGGGTCTTCTTGAGAGGCGCCCAGTCAACGAACGGTCGAGAGTGAGGCGCAAGAGGACGGGAAAGTGGGATGCAGAGAAGAGAGAGAGCGAACGGCAAGAGAACGAGCGGTAATGCGCTGCACCTACCCTACCCTACACTCTCTCGTACCACATGCTCTGGTGACTAGGGGCGAGATTAAGCGCGCGCGCCCGCAGCTGTTGCTACTAGAGAGGACGGTGGACGGATCCCAACGAACGCCTGGCATAGCCTGACTAAAAAATGCATTCGCATTTAAAACATCTTGCTAGGAAGCGCAGCCACTATTACAACGAACACACAACACAAGCGCTTAACTTCAACTAAACGTTTATTACAAACGTCAGAGTATATAAAGGGAATGAAAAGAGAAAAAAACAGAGCAATGTGAATAAAAAGATAAAAATGGTAGACAATAAAAACACACGTGCCAGTCCCGTACATCACTATCCGTTATTGTCTATCACCCCATCCAAAAAACATAGTTCTTTCCGCGTGAGCGCGATAGAAGGTGCACTAACACATTCAAAATCATCGCGTGTCATTTCAGCCGCTTCCACTATCAAACGGGTTAACAGATCTCTGTCTCGATACAGCACGCACGTGTTATCAAAATAAGGCACACAACCGCACTCCTTACGGTGGATCGCCAAGTGACCATCAGTACCCTTCTGCACTTTATTGTTGTGCTCCTTTAGCCTTTCATTAATGCATCTTTCGGTTGTTCCCACATAAACAAGACCACATGACAAGGGAACTCTGTAAACAACAGACTGTGCACACTCTACAAATTTATTGCGATGCTTAATTTGGCAACCTTTCTTTTCTTTTGAAACAGGACAAGTTTGGCGACATATTCTGGACAGTTTTTCAGGAGCAGACATAACCACTCGGACGCCCACCTTAAGGTGGGCGTCCGAGTGGTTATGTGTCCGAGTGGTTATGGTCCGTGTGGTTATGTGTCCGAGTGGTTATGTGAGTGGTTATAAGGTGGGCGTCCGAGTGGTTATGTCTGCTCCTGAAAAACTGTCCAGAATATGTCGCCAAACTTGTCCTGTTTCAAAAGAAAAGAAAGGTTGCCAAATTAAGCATTGCAATAAATTTGTAGAGTGTGCACAGTCTGTTGTTTACAGAGTTCCCTTGTCATGTCGTCTTGTTTATGTGGGAACAACCGAAAGATGCAATAATGAAAGGCTAAAGGAGCACCACAATAAAGTGCAGAAGGGTACTGATGGTCACTTAGCGATCCACTGTAAGGAGTGCGGTTGTGTGCCTTATTTTGATAACACGTGCGTGCTGTATCGAGACAAAGATTTGTTAACCCGTTTGATAGTGGAAGCGGCTGAAATGACACGCGATGATTTTGAATGTGTCAGTGCACCTTCTATCGCGCTCACGCGGAAAGAACTATGTTTTTTGGATGGGGTGATAGACAATAACGGATAGTGATGTACGGGACTGGCACGTGTGTTTTTTTGTTGTCTACCATTTTTATCTTTTTTATTCACATTGCTCTGTTTTTTCTCTTTTCATTCCCTTTATATACTCTGACGTTTGTAATAAACGTTTAGTTGAAGTTGAGCGCTTGTGTTGTGTGTTCGTTGTAATAGTGGCTGCGCTTCCTAGCAAGATGGATCCTTACCAACTGGCCCGATACAATTGTTTATTGAGTCGCATTTAAAAGTAGGAGCAGCAGCAGCATCGCTGCAACAATAGAGATACAGTACCTCACGGGTAGCGCACGACAACCACGCACACGTATTGTAGTTATGACTTGATACATATATAAACTGGAGATTGAAATGAAATTATTACACTGCGTACAAAAACAAACATAACGCGATTCTAATCGAGAAACAAAATATAAAGCACTCAATACGTTTGAAATCAGCGATCAAAATTTAAGGCAAAAAGTTCGTGTAAATAAAGAAGCGCGAGGGCGAAAGCAAGAATGTGTGGATGATGTGCATTTGCACGATCAGGAAAACACACTCCTGATAAAACGAAGGTATCCCAAGATTGCAGCTGTTGTGCAAGCCAGCAGTGCGCTCAGCCACGCGCTCGCGTTGTGTAGGCAATACTGAGCGCGATAGTACAGCGCTCAGCTATTGAAACGTGAGTCTCACAGCACGTGGCTGCTCTCAGCGAGGGTGATGGAGAAAGGCGTTCGTGGGGCATGGTCTTAGCGTCCGGCTGGTAGTCTGTGGTTCATGTGACGCCGCCGGAGCACTGCTTGCTTAGGCTTGGTACACTGCTCTCATTTGCCACGGCACGCTAAGCGCGTGCGCGGGTGGCGAATATTCTTAGCACTCTATCGACGACTCCAATAACCACAGGCTGAAAGGTGTCCACCGGATGCAGCCACCTCACGTCACGAATGCGCACACCATCACTATTACCACGAGCACCCAGACATTCCGAGGACCGGCCAGTAGAACTTGCAGCTGGGCGAGCTGGTTCCTACTTCAAGGTAAACTGGTGTGCGCAAATAAAGACTATGACAATATAAGTCATTTCAAAGTTCGCGCCGATCCCTGTCTGGTCCTTATGTGTCCTTACCTTTATTTGTTCTCGCCCAGGTTACGTTGAAGTACCACGTTTCAGTTGTTTCCTTCCAGGGAACATCAGAGCGCATGGAGGTGGCTCGGCTCGACCACGAGCTGGCGGCTGCAACAACTTAAGTGCCAGCACAGTGGCCGCTGTCTTTCGCCAACCGCTTTCGCCTGCTGCCATGGATCATGTCTCGCTTCCAATCACCGCGAAGCAAACCACCTTCTTGAAGATAGTGCACCGCGCAAGATTACCTCAGTCGATTTCGTGCTGAAGAGTGGTGCTGTCCACAATATTCTTATGCCCGCGTAGCCCTCGCCGATCAGTGTCCCGTATTCGAACTCTTCCGACTGTCTCAGCATCCTTCCTGTCCATTCTCTCTACCTTTTTGTTGCTCGTGCTGGGCCGAATGCTCTCACTCCTTCATCTATCAACTTTTCTTTTTTCCCCTTCTCCCACCCCTTCAAAGCCCTGCACCGTGATCTCTATATAGCGGCAGAAATTACGTGAACACCCCCCCCCCCGCTTTCTTGCTTCTGACTACCACCACCAGCATGCACGGAGTGCGCTGCGCCTACGCGAAAATCCTCACTCATCATGATCAACACCGCTGGCCGCGGTAGCACCAAGCAGCCACCGCGCGCTCCGATGTTCCCCTTAACAGTGGAAAGCGGCGTACGTCTTTGTACCACGACTGACGCTGTTCTCGCATTCCTTTTGCACGGCCACCTCTGTCAAAAATTGCAACAAAGACACCTTAAAGCTCGAAAAGAACCTTTATGACAATCACATACATTTCTTCTCGTGCACTACAGCATTGCTTATTCTTCGCACACAACTGCACCCAAGAGTACCACGGCTCTTGACGAGTGTGTGCGGCGTAAAACATTTCACCGACTACCTGGCACGACAGCTAAATTGCGGAAGACGTTGAGCGTGCGTTTTTTTTAAAGCATTCTTCTTTTCAACAGCGATACAAGCAGCCGCACAAATCAGAAACAAAGGCGATCTCGCTGGGAGGAGAAGCGTTCACCAAGTATATCGTCGGTGTCAACGCATCCTAGTAGTGAGCGCCTGGTTTCTCGGGATACAGGAAGTAGACAGTGACGGAGCCACATGAAGTCTGCACCTCCTCGCTGTGTCGAATCATGAACAGGGAGCCCAGGCCATACGCCAGAGTTGGTATACCTGCACAATACTACACGTCATTCTCCGCATCTAGGCACACTACAAAACCAGTCTTTGATGAACTGCCACACCAAGTTACTTAGCGGACCTTGATCTGAGCACAACAAATGAGTGCTGGGTTGATTAGAGTGTAAAAGACGTTCAATTAAAAGAAGTTTGCAGAGTCGCAAGGCAAACAAGAAGTTCGGGAGCCATTTTGCTTTATGAAACGAGTGCTGACATCAAATTTTAAGATCGAGATGTGCCCATCATCAGATCACTTGTTATGCTTAGGTCTTCTTGGCCAAATTTGAACGGCGTCGGTCGCGTCGAAGTTATTTTATTTTGAGGTTCAACAGCATAAAAAAGCAAAAGAGAAAAAATACATCAACACTACCCTATGTGTTCGGTGCGATACATCTCATAAATACCATCCTGAGTGACGATACGCTAGTAACAATGACGCCGACGATCTCTGAGTGTGTTTGGAGCCGACTCCCAACCATACTCTCACTAGGCTCTCCTTGCTGTGTTGAAGCGTGCGTGCCATTCATCGTGTCGCATCGTCTGATTTGCGTTGTGCTCCACTGCGTGTGAGTACAATCGTTCAGAGCCACAATACGTGCCAGAATGTTGGGGATCCGCTGCGTAGTGAGAACCTGCACGTCGAGACGCAAAAAAAGCGGGGAATGCTTGGCGTTTCAAGCATTTCCAAGCCACGAACCTTAACGCAGCCTGTGGGTTGACTTCGTACGAGGCGATGGACAGAGGGACTGGACAGCTATGAAGAACAGCCGTATTTGCTCCCTTCACTTTGCGGCGAGCTGCTACAGGGTAAATCCTATGTTGGCGAAACAGTTGGGTTTGCTGGCAGTACGAGACCTCATATCGAAGTCGGGACTATTCCTACCGTGTGCCCTGCTGCAGCTGAAAGCAGCGGTTCACTTGCCGACCATCCACGACATGAGGTGCGTAGTTGGTGTTCATGAGCTCCAACAGTACGGCCGGGACTGATAAATACGTTGCATTTATTGCGGAGCTTGTCAAGCAAGGATCGTCGCGAATCGCGGTGATTCCCAATTCCAAGCCGCTGTCATTATCACTTGCCGATGTTGACCGCGGGGACTGCGAGGACGAGGATTTTGGCGGCAGAGGCACGTCTACGCCTTCAGAGACACAGCTGGACTGACTGTACGTGTGCTCCTAGCAGACGAAACGTCAGTGTGACGTTTTGCGCTTCTAATAATGCTTGTCTACCGGAGTCTTCTGCTAAGAACACCAATACGAAAAATACGGCGGTCGAGTTTCGCCGAGCAGGCCACCTTTGAAAAGGTAACGATTCATTCCATATCGAATTGAAGCATAGAATGGGTATGAACGCGTACTTGCGGCAAAGAGACTTACTTTTGCTGAAAGAAGTGCGCACAACCACGCTACTTCATGCATTGTAGGTTGGCATCTAAACATTTGGCAGATTCCACGTACAGTGGGAATCGATGATATGCGAAGCACGATTGAGGAACGTTAATATGTGACTTTAAAATCAGCACAACGTTACGAAATGGAGGTAAATTCGGCCGTACATGAGTTCCATGTCATAATTACCATGTTTAGATGTGTATTTACCTTAGTCATCTATTCACGTCAGGTGATACCAAATTTGGTATTTGTGGAGCTGGTGAGAAGGCCGCTAGCCCACCAAGATCATGATATGTTGTCATGTTCTTACATAACACGCGTGTCAGGATTATCATGTTTCAACCAGTCATACCTTCGTCATCTCGATAGTTATAGCGCGAGAAGAAAACGATGACACAGAGACAAGGAGGACACGAAGGACACGAGCGCGAACTTCCAACTGAGTTTATTGCACAGAGCGCGAAAATATGTAGAGGAGACAGTAGCCATGTGACGAAAACCATATGGCACAAAGAGCAAAACATGAGTGAGGGAAAAAACAAAAAAAATTGGAGCACAGAAAAAGGCAGAGAAAAGTCTATAAGGAAACGAAACAGAAAACTGAAGGTAATGTAATTACTCGCATGCACCAAAACCTTAGAGGAACCTTCGTTCCTTCTCGGACAAAGACATGGAGGGCTTGCTAATGCAAGACGCCTGTTCGCGTGCCATCTGCGCAGCCTCGAGGATGACTTAAGTTCGCTAATCCTTGTGCTTGTAAAGCGTCGCTGTGTCCTTGAAAAGGGGCACACAGTTGCACTTGGTGCAGTGCTGAGCAAGAAAACCATCTTTTCCATTTCTAACACGGTTAGCGTGTTCTCTCAGTCGATTGTTTAGACACCTCCCAGTCATTCCGACCTAACAAGCACCACATGAAAGGGGGCCCTATAAACAACTTCCCGGGAGCATGAACTTCCCGGGAAGATGGACGGTTCGTTGCGCTTTTGCGTTGATTACCGTAAACTGAACAAGGTCATCAAAAAGGACGTTCATGCTCTACCCCGGATAGATGACTCGTTGGACCGCATACGCAACGCTAATTATTTTTACTCCATGAATTTGCGTTGCGGCTACTGGCAAATCGCAGTGAATGAGCGCGATCACGAAAAGACGGCGTTTATTACTCCTGACGGTTTGTACGAGTTTAAAGTGTTGCCTTTCAGTCTATGCTCAGCGCCAGATACTTTCCAAAAAATGATGCATACGGTTCTCACGAGACTCAAATGGCAATCATGTCTTGTTTACCTTGAAGACGCTGTGGTCTTTGCAGACACGTTTGAACAACACGTTTAACGCCTTCAGGCAGTTTTTCAGGCAATCAGAACAGCGGGGCTTTCTCTCAAACCCGAGAAATGTCATTTTAGATATGAAGAACTGAACTTCCTTGGTCACGTTGTGAGCCATGCCGGCATCTGCCTAGATCAGGAGAAAACCCATGCCGTTGCCGCCTTTCCCGTGCCCACAAATAATCGAGACTTACGCCGATTTCTGGGGCTCTGTGCGTATTACAGGCGCTTTGTCAAAAACTTCTCGAAGATTGCTGAACCCCTCAACAAGCTTACAAAAGACGGTGGGTACGTGTCTCGCTTTTTAAGGTTCCGATCAGTGCCATGCGTTCGACGCCCTCCGAAACTTCCTCCATGCTCCGCCTGTACTGAGTCATTTTGACGAAAGCGCCGACACGGAATTGCACACTGACGCCAGCAACGTTGGACTAGGAGCGGTATTAGTTCAGTGGCATAATGGCGCAGAGAACGTGATCGCTTATGCGCGCAGAACGTTATTTCCAGCGGATAAAACTATTCTGCAACCGAAAAGGAATGTCTCGCTGTTGTCTGGGCCATAACAAAGTTCCGCCCATATTTGTATGGCCGCCCATTCAGGGTAGTTAGCGATCACCATTCGCTTTGCTGGCTCGCGAATCTCAATGATCCCTCAGGTCGTCTAGCACGATGAAGTCTTCGGCAACAAGATTTCGATGTCACCATCGCCAACAAATCTGAACGGAAACACACCGACGCCGACTCTCTCTCACGTGCACCGGTCGAAAATGCCAACACTGACCTTGAAGACGACGACACTTTAGTTTCTCCCGTATCAGCAACTCGCTTGGCTGAGCAACAACGTCATGACTCGGAGCTCATCCTGCACATTGACTACCAGGAAGGACGCAATTCCCATCCTCCTCGAAGCATTGCACGCTCGCTATCCTCATTTTGCTTCCGCAATTTAGTGCTTTATAAAAAGAACTTTAATCGGACACAAGCTATGTATCTGCTTGTTGCGCCAACTACGCTTCGTGGTGACATTTTACGTGCGTGTTATGATGAGCTATCGTCCGGATACCTCGGCTATACGCGCACGCTGCAACTGATTCAACGCTTCTACAACTGGCCACGTCTCGCAAAGACTGTGAAGCACAACGTTCGCACATGTCGCGACTGTCAGCAACGTAAGATTCAACCTTTACGACCAGCGGGACTACTGCAACCGATAGGCACACCAAAGGCGCCCTTTCATCAGATAGGCATGAACTTGTTGGGTAATTCCTCACGTCTTCGTCTGGAAACCGGTGGATTGTGGTCGCTACTGACTACTTAACACGCTACTGTGAAACAAAGGCACTTCCAAAAGCCAATGCAGCAGACGTCGCCCAATCTACCGTTAACAGCATCGTCTTACGTCACGGTGCGCCATCTGTCGTCATAACTGATCGTGGGACAGCTTTCACCGCAGAGATGCTGAAGGAAATCTTGCGATTAAGTGCCACGGAACATCGAAAAACAACGGCTTACCACCCGCCAGCAAACGGGCTGACTGAACGACTCAATAGGACAATTGCAGACATGCTGTCAATGTATGTGGACATCGATCACAAGAACTGGGACGCCATATTTCCTTACATAACTTTTGCGTATAACACTGCTGTTCAAGAAAGTACCGGTTGCACACCTTTTCGCTTAGTCCGCGGTCGCGAGGTCACAACGATGCTCGACACCATGCTCCTGCCCGACAACTCAGGAATATACCCCACGGATGCCGCCAAATTCGAGCAGTGCGCCGAAAAGGCCCGTCAACTTACTCGTCCCCGTATTCAACATCACACAACCGCAGACGCGCGCCCCTACAATCTTCGTCATCGTGAAGTTATTTTCAAGCCTGGTGATGAAATCTGAATGTGGACCCCTATCCGACAGCGTGGCCGTTCAGAAAAGCTTCTTCGCCACTACTTCGGCCCTTAAAAGGTCGTACGACGTCTCAGCGACGTCACTTACGAAGTTCTCCCAGAAGGCATTTCGAGACGTTCCCGTTTCACCCCGCAAACTGAATTCATTCACGTCTCACGGCTCAAACCATAGTTTTCGCACTGTGAATCACCAGTGAGTGACTGACTGTATTGGTAACTTCGCGTCTTTCTTTTTCTTTCGTGTTTTTCTTACATATTTTCCTATTTTTCTTATTTCTCATTGGACTCTTGACTCCACAACCAACTACGTTATTCCGCCTTACGCCATTCATTTTGCTTGCATGGTAATTTTTGTGTTACTTTTTTCATGCACAGCATCGAGACGAAGCTTCTTGGGAGAGAGGGTAATGCCACTATTGATGAACGAGCCGCTGTGCTTCATACTCGTTTTGGGCTGCGAAATAGAAGAGGACATTTTCGTTGCTCTGGTTCAGGTGAACTCCTGGCTGTAGGTCTTGTTTTCCTCGTGACAATATTTTCGCGCTCTGCGCAATAAGCTCAGCTGGAAGTTAGCGCTCGTGTCCTTCTTGTCTCTGTGTCGTCGTTTTGTTCTCGCGCTATAACTATCGTCATGCCATACCAACTAGTCCAAGCTGCCACACTTCGTCATTTATTGACGTCACGTAACACCAAATTCGTACATATGAAACACTCGTCGGTAGTGATCGTTCCCAAGAAGTAGTCGTCACCCGGGTCGTCGGGTCGTGGTTGGTCGGCAGGCGCACGAGAGAGACAGTCGGCGTCGGAGTGTTTCTTGCCGGACTTGTAAACGACGGTAATGTCATATTCTTGGAGTCTCAGGCTACATCGCGCGAGGCGACCTGAAGGGTCCTTCAAGGTGGCTAGCCAACACAGGGCGTGGTGGTTTGAAGGGCCTGCCATAGAGGTAGGGGCGAAATTTTGACGTAGCCCAGATGAAGGCGAGGCACGCCTTTTCTGTTGTGGAATAATTGGCTTCTGCTTTGGATAGCGATCGGCTGGCGTAACTAATGACCCTTTCAAGGTCGTCAGTCCTCTGCACAAGAACGGCGCCAAGACCTACGCTGCTCGCGTCAGTGTGTATTTCTGTCTCGGCGAATTCATCGAAATGTGCAAGTAACGGAGGCGTCTGGAGGCGATGTTTAAGCTCCTGGAAAGCGTTTCCCTCTTGATCTCCACGTCGGCCTTGGTAAGGTTAGTGAGTGGATCAGCGATGCGGGCAAAGTTTTTCACGAACCGCCTATATTAGGCGCACAGGCCCAGAAATCGGTCCACCGTTTTCCTGTCAGTGGGTGGCGGGAAGTGGGCGATGGCGGCTGTTTTCCGTGGATCGGGACGAACTCCAGATTTGCTAATCACGTGCCCCAGAAACAAGAGCTCCTCGTACGCAAATCTGCACTTTTCTGGCTTCAGTTTGAGTCCGGACGTCTTGATGGCTTGAAGTACAGCTTCAAGGCGCCGAAGATGCTCGTCGAAACTCGCGGAAAACACGACGACGTCGTCCAAGTACACAAGGCAAGTCTGCCACCTCAATCCTGCCAGTACTGTATCCATAACGCGATGAAAAGTTGCAGGCGCTGAGCAAAGACCGAAGGGCATCACCTTAAACTCAAAGAGGCCGTCCGGTGTTATAAACGCCGTCTTCTCTCGGTCTCTTTCGTCGACTTCGATTTGCCAATAGCCTTTCATCAACTTGTCTCTTCATGGCCTCACGTTCTCGCGTCGAAACCCTGTACGGACTCTGACGGAGTGGTCTGGCATTTTCTTCGGTTATGATGCGATGTTTCGTGATTAGGGTCTGCCGAATTTTTGATGACGACGAAAAGCAATCTTCGTATTGCAGGAGCAGGGCCTTGAGCTGTTCTTGCTTATGGTTCGAAAGTCTGGGATTGACATCGAAAGCTATGGGAGAAGCTTGGTTCCTCTGAGCAGGTTCCGCAGAATCGTCGAGGGCGAAAGCACTGGTGGCTTCCACAATTTATTCGATGTATGTGACCATTTTTTCTTTGTTCACATGTTTGTACTCATTGCTGAAATTCGTGAGCATAACCGTTGCTTTGCCTCACCGCACCTCCTCAATTCCTCTTGCCGCGCAAATATTTTGGGTGACCAACAGATGCTGATTGCCTTCAACGACGCCTTCCAAGTCAGGTGATTTAGGAGCACCGACTGAAATAATGACGCTTGAGCGAAGCGGAATGGTGACTTGTTCTTCCAGCACATTCAAGGCATGGTTTCCTGACGGTGTGCGCAGCGGTAGTGCTTCTTCTGTGGATAACGTTATCGACTTTGTTTTCAGGTTGATGACAGCACCATGAAGGCATAAGAAGTTTATGCCAAGGATGACATCTCTCGAGCAACGCTGTAGGACTACGAAGTCTGTAGGATAAATACGGCCGATAATGGTGAATCTCGCTGTGCAGATTCCTGCAGGCGTTACGAGATGACCTCCACCTGTGCGGATTTCAGGGCCTTCCCAAGCTGTCCTAACTTTCTTCAACTTCGCGGCGAACGACACACTGGTGACGGAATAGTCGGCTCCTGTATCAACGAGAGTGGTCACACTGTGGCCGTCGATAAGAACGTCGAGGTCGCTAGTTCACCATCTCACATTACAGTTAGGGCGTTGCGTCGGGTCACGGCTGCATCGGCTTGTTTCGTTGCTTCCATGTGGCGTCGTCAGGTCACCTTCGGTATGTGAGGTTTCGCCGTCAGGGCTTTGCCTGGTTGGCGTGGTGTTCGGAAAGCTCCGCCGCGGCGTCGTCGTCTTCGGAGGATCTTCGGTAGTTCGTCGCACAGCAATCGCACCTCCATCGGTTGCTGCCCTTAGTTTTCCGGATACGGGCTAGCAGACCGGCCCCGCGTTCGGCCAGAGTACTGCCGGTGGTGCGGTGACATGCGACGGCTGGGCGACGGTGAACGGGAAGGACTTCGTGGTGTCCACTGAGTTTCTGTCAGGTAGTCGGCGATGTCACGTGGCCGTTCTCCTGGCTGTGGACGCGGTGCATTGACGGCGAAGCCACGCAGTTCCATCTGTTGGTACTGGCAACGGCGGTGTGTGTGTCCGGCCTCGCCGAAGTGGTAGCAGAGCGGGCGGTGGTCAGGGGTGCGCCAGACATCAGTCTTCCTCGGCGCACTGCGCTGTCCCGCTGGCGAACGGTAGGACGTCGGTGGGTGTGGTAGCGGTGGTGTCGTCTGGCTACGGAAGTGCGATGGGGCAGTGTTTTGGCGTGCGCGTGGAGGAGGGGCGTGACGGCTTGCTGCAGCAGCATAGCTCATGGCTTGCAGCTGAGGCTCTTGAGGCTGAGAAACGCCCAGCGATTGCTGGATTATCTGGCGTACGACGTCAGCAATGGATTCCACGTGAGGGTGCGCTGAAGGAAGTAATTTTCGCAGCTCTTCTTGCACGATCGCTCGGATCGTCTCACGCAAGTCAGTGGTTCCAAGCGCTTGAATGCTGGCGTAGCTTGTAGACGAGAATCTTCGGTTATATTGCCGCGTGCGCATCTCGAGCGTCTTCTCTATTGTAGATGCTTCTGAAATGAATTCGGCGACCGTCTTTGGCGGATTTCTGAGCAGCCCGGCAAAGAGTTCCTGCTTTACTCCTCGCATGAGCAGACGGACCTTCTTCTCCTCGGATATGTCGGAGTCAGCGAGGCGGAAAAGTTTAATCATATCTTCCGTGAATAGCACCACGTTTTCGTTTGGCATCTGCATGCGGGATTCGAGAAGAGCTGCGGCCTTCTCCTTGCGCACCACACTTGCGAAAGTAGTGACGAACCTGGCGCGAAAGGCGTCTCACGTTGTCAGGCTCCACTCTTGATTCTCGAACCAGGTCCGAGCAGCATCTTCTATGGCGAAATACACATGCCGGAGCTTGTCATCGTCTGTCCAGTCATTGAAGGCGGCGACGCGGTCGAACCTTTCGATCCAGCTTTCCGGGTCTTCCAGTGGCGAACCGCGGAAAGTTGGCGACTCTTTGGGTTGCCGGAGCAGTAGTAGTGCAGGCTGCATGGGGGCGGGCATGGTTGCAGTAGTTGATGTCGGGATCCGGGTCTGTCTGGCTGCTTCAGGAAGGGGCCCGTACTCTGGTTGTAGTCCCCTCTGCCTGCGGCTTGTTCGCTGTTCAGCGTTAGCGTCCGTGTCTTCTTTGCCGCTTGGGCTGGGGTCGCAGCTTGCAGGTGGCGTCCGGAACATCAAAGAAGCAGCACCTCCACCAGATGTCACGCGGTCGTGACGTGGCCAGGGACAGGAGACTTTGCGTTGGAATTTAACTGTTTATTTGGGCGAACCTGTGCCCAGTAAACGGAAAGTCCGATTACAGTAGCAGTCTTGGGCTGATACAAAAAGAAGTTTATTACCTTCAAACTCAAAAAAACTCTTTGCATCATTTTATACATACAGTGCTCGTTTAGACACCCCTCTTGTGCACTATGGGGCATACAAACTCCATTATCTAGCGGCGAACGGAGCGTCGGCCATCGATCAACTACTCACAAGCGGCGAAGCGCGTCGGCATTTATACTCTTGCCATTGAATGTTCTAGCGTTATCGCTGGCGGTAGCGTAGGTTCCAGAATAATCTGTGCATGTTCACTGAGTAGGCGTGATCTTATCGAAATGATCTACTACAGTCCGGAAGCTTCTCGAAAACTGCAGGCGCGGTTTTCGCTGAGAATTCTGTAGTGTTTTGGGACGATAACAAAACTTGGGAAATGGAACGTGGCAATATTATTAGCGCCGATGTGTCATCGGTTTCAAGTCGGTTCAGCAGCAGCCGGTCAGCGTTGGGTCCGCCGCTAAGCACAATCGTCGAAGTTATCGACCGGAATAGCAGAAATTTCCTTGCCATTACTGGTGATGCTTTCAATTTGTTTTATTTTTTGCACCATTCTGCTTTTTGTGCATTCTGAATGAAGTCTGTATGCATTATTTGCATTGCTATTTATATATTTATGTTGACTATGGCTTGTTCACTATGTTATCGCTATGCATTTCAAAGAAACATTACAATACTAGTGGTACTTTGCTGTTCATGATTTGTTTGCAAAAAAACTGACTTTTCTTCGGCATTTCTAACAATACTTATCACATAAAACACAAGAATAAAAAATTGAAAAAGCAGCACAGCTATAGTTTTTACTTGAGGTGGCCCCCGAAACACAAGTAACCATGGAGGATTTACTAAACGAGCTTATTGCCTCTCGCATTCAACACCGCAAAATTATAAGAATCCAGTACGAGCGGAATTAGAAAGATTTGTCGCAACCTACAACCACATTTTCTCTTCTCTTGTCCCGACGAAAGCGCTGGAAGCTAAGCAGAGAAGAATGACATGGGCAGAGAAAATACGTCACGTGCGCCTGGTGACCTTGAGCACTTTTCACTTTTTTTCTTCGAATACGCAGCTTTTGCAGTGCGATCACGCGCGAACACGTGGACAAGTCGTGGCCTCCCGCGGCAATCCTTGTAATGACCGAGAGCATCATGTTTAAATCAGTCAATGGCTAAAAGATGGCCTTTTACGAGAAATATTTTAGTTTCCTTCGCCATTTGTTGAGAGAAGAGAAAGGGATTTTTAGCTGACCTCGAAAATTTATTGTGAAGTACAGACCACACAGTATTTGCCTCGAGTATTCTCGAGAGCCTCTACTACCAATCGGCAGCGTTTTCTGACCCTGCTGAAAAAGTGTTCCAGAACTACTTAAAATATCAGTAACCTTCTTTCATTCTAGCAGTGTTTCGCTCTTTTGTTTACTGCACTATCATTTGGAAAGCCACGTAAGCTTATCATTCGAAATTGCTGTGCATGGTCTCACGTTGATGCATCCATGAAAATGCTTCCTCCCACGCCCTTTTCTTGGCGAACTGACTGAAACGCTAGAAACATGATGCAATCTAAAGTACCCAGTTTAAATAAGAAAGCATTTGCATACTCATTCTTGCAGGATGTCAACGCTCATTTTTTGATAAGTCACTCGACTTGTCTGATGGGCAGTGCAGTCACTGTATTGTGTCAAAATTTTTATTCAGTGAAGACAGCAATGATATAAGCGACATTTTAATTTTTTGACCGTATTCCAGAGCAGGAAAAATGGTGCTTTAGAGCAGCCTTGATTCTTTTCGCACCTTAAAAATGCTAGCCGGCAGCAGCTATTGCTGTTTTCGGAGCAGATCGCAAAATATTCCAAACAACTTCTGGTGTTTATGTACCATTTAAGCATCTTACAATTCTTATTCCCAAATATATAACATATTGCACAAATATAAATCAGCGCAAACTGCAAGAAACATAATGAGGCAGATGGATGGCCTTTGAACATCAGGTAGGTATTTTGCGAAAGTGTATTCAGCATACACATTTTCAACCATCAAAGAAGCTGTATTAACTAACATTTAACAAGCTTTTTCTTGCGACATAAACGAGGTCCAAGCTGATGAAAGTGCTAAATGTCATCAGTAACATATGAACATTATCACGGCGAGGCTTACATGACTAAGAACTCTCACAAGCATTTCTTCAAAACAGTCTGCCTGTAAGGTACAAATATACAGCTCTGTCAGATCCATATAGAAAAGCTAGTGTGCTGCCCCGCCACGGTGTTCTAGTGGCTAAGATACTCGGCTGCTGACCCGCAGGTCGCGGGTTCGATTCCCGGCTGCGGCGGCTGCATTTCCGATGGAGGCGGAAATGTTGGAGGCCCGTGTACTCAGATTTTGGTGCACGTTAAAGAGCCCCAGGTGGTGAAAATTTCCGGAGCCCTCCACTACGGCGTCTCTCATAATCAAATGGTGGTTTTGGGACGTTAAAACCCACAAATCAACGCTAGTGTGTTTAGCATACTCAATATTGTAGTATACAGCTACTATACGAGCTATGCACTAAATAACAGTATACCGTACAGCTTGTTTCTGTTTTCATTTAAGCTTGCTGGATGGTCACATCGCTTTACTTCATTGTTTTTAGTTTTTCCGGTGCGAGCAGATTCGGACCAGTTATTAACAAATGCTGCATTTTGGAGCTGCATGTATCAGCATTTGTCGTTTGGAGCAGTTTGGAGCACCGCTTTTCAAATCAAATCGAACAATATTTTTCATTTTGTAGTACAGAAAGAAAGAACTGTAAAAAAAATGCTGTGTTTTAAAACAGCTGGGTCATTCCACGCCGAACGTCCCAGCCATTTTGGTGACCATGCCAAATGCATACGAAAAAAATCTGCTGATTTACTGCATTGAAAACAGTGAACTCCTAAAATAATTCAAACAGAAATATTTTTTGGCCATGTGGCTGCATTCTGAACTCTTTGGAATGTCGTTTGTGTGTTGTTTGTGGAAAAAAAAATTTTTAAATGTACTACTCCTCATTTGTGTAGCCAATCTGGTCTACATGTTAAATAAAAGTAATCGTGTAAGACGTTTGAAGCCTAGTAACACTAGTGCAGTTTTACTGATACAGATACTTCCAAGTATTTAGCCAAAATTGATTGATTGATTGATAAGTGGGGTTTAACGTCCCAAAACTACTATATGATTATGAGAGACGCCGTAGTGGAGGGCTCCAGAAATTTAGACCACCTGGGGTTCTTTAACGTGCACCCAAATCTGAGTACACGGGCCTACAACATTTCCGCCTCCATCGGAAATGCAGCCGCCGCAGCCGGGATTCGAACCCGCGCCCTGCGGGTCAGCAGCCGCGTACCTTAGCCACTAGACCACCGCGGCGGGGCATTTAGCCAAAAAGTATTATGTTTGCATTTTTTGCATTGCAATACTGCCCTTTGTATGAATATCTGAGTAGTAAACACTTATTCCACAGGAGGTGTGCTTTAAGGAAAAAATATTTGTATACCTCTCAAGTTGCTCAAGTTGACGGGGAGATCACAAATTTTGCGAAATTGTAACTTCTGTTCATATTGAGACGCAATTTGCGCCATGTGGTTGTTCAAATAAAAATCACTTTTATACCCAAATCGAAATGAAACAAGCAGTTCTTTTCATGTGATAAAATTATCATTACATTTTTTTAAGGAAGAAATCAAGTTTCAAACTTTCCCATTGGCGCCTACCTTTTCATTTGGTCATACAACAGGTGCCGTCTGAAAATTCCTCATTGCCGTCAATAGAAAAGTTCAAAAGTTTTTTCCTTAAAACAAAAAATGTAATGATAAGATTCCACATATAAAAAGAACTGCTAGTTTGCTTTTTATTTCGGTGTAAAAACGAGTTTTAATTTGACAACCACATGGCGCGAATAGCGTCTGAATTTGAACAAAATGGACATTTCGCCAAGTTTGTGACTTTTCTATCAAGTTTAGCAACTTGAGAGCTCTACAAATATTTTTTCCTCAAAATATACCTTCTGTGGAGTAAGTATTTACTACCCAGACATTCATACAAAGTGCAGTATTGCCATAGAAAATATGCAGACATTATACATTCTGGTAAAATCCTTGGAGGCGTCTGTGCCAGTAAAATTTCACTAATGTTACTCAGCTTCAAACACCTCAAAGGGAAGTTTTACTTGACATGTAAATCAAATTTGGTACAGAAAAAACGCGATACTATTCAAAAAACTTTTTTTTCCACAAACAACGCCCAAGCGAAATTTCGGGAAGTTCAGAAGGCAGCCACAGGAATAAAAAATTATTCCTGTAAAAAATATTCTACTGTTTTACTGTTTTCAATGCATTAAATCAGCACAATTTTTTCATATACATTTGAGATGGTCGCCATAATAGTTGGGACGTTTGGCATGGAATGCCAGAGCTATACTCTGGGACTGTGACAATGAATGGAAGGCTACAGAAACAAAGCTGGCGTGTGCCGCCGCTGAAGAGAGTATTCTCACAAATGCGTCTGTTTTCCTTGTGAAGATAATAAAAACAATATAACTTTATTTTCTAAGGAATCCTGTACAGAAATGACACTGCACGAACCAAGGAGATAATAATATTTGTTTTGATTCATGAAGTGTCAGTTCGCGTTTTTGAACGTCTGAAACCGTTGCACGTTTTAGGTGCATCTCGCAGTCAAATGGCGTCTTCGTCTAAAGGTGGGTGCTCGTCGTCCTCCAGCTATTCCGACGACTCGCCGAAGGAGCTTGTGTCCAATTTCACTTACCAATAGCTCTGTAAGCAGACGTAGCAAATTCTGTGCAGTGGTATTATTCGAACACGGCCGGCATTCAAAAAGCGACTGTAGCTGGACAAAGCGGACGAGTACATGTGTGGTAGCTTCGCCCCCGTAGCTTTCCCTTCATTGCCACAGAAAGTTGTCCCCGAGTATAATTCACAGCCCCATAAGAAAACAGAAAAAATAAATGCAAAACAGAAAATGCCCACACCTCCACGAAGGGAACCATGAGGAAATATGCCAACGCATTGCGCAGCGTCCATAACGGCGTTTCACACGTGAGATGCCAGGGTAAGAAGACTTGTTTTCTTTTTTTTAAGTGTGAATACACTTTATAAGCGACCCCAAACCATCCACCGCCGTCGGCGGCGTCCGCAGTCTATTCTCTATCTTTAAAAGAAAGAGGATTTGGCGGGCCGCAGCGCGACGCTCTACCGAATAAGCCACGGACGCGACGCTGATATCAGTGTCAGTAACGCGCCTTATACCCCCTCCTCCTTCGCTCGCTCCTCCGCTCTCCTCGCTCGCTGCAGCTGCGCCCGCACCCCTCTCTCTCGCGCGCCCGCCTTCTCTCTGTCTCCCGTCGAGAGCGGGTCGTGCGATGGATGTTCCGGAGGCAACGCTACCATCAACAACGAATGTAGTAAAACCGAATGCCAGCACTGCACCCGTCGTTGGAGGTGAAGGTACCGCGGTGGTTTCGCCGACGTTGGAAGGCAAGGCGGCGCTGCGAAGGGCTCGTGAGACCGAACGAAAGCGGGCGAAGCGTGCAGCGGATGCCGAACTGCGTGCTCGCGAGGCCGAGTGCAAGCGGGCGAAGTGTGCAGCGGATGCCGAACTGCGCGCTCGCGAGGCCGAGGACAAGCGGCCGAAGCGTGCAGAGCATGCCAAACTTCGCGCTCGCGAGGCCGAGAACAAGCGGGCGAAGCGTGCAGCGGATGGTGAACTGCGCGCTCGCGAGGCCGAGATGAGGCGTCAGCATTGAGCCGCGAACGCGGCCCAAGAAGCGGAACGACAACGCAAGCGTCAGGCGGAGAAGGGCGATGAAGGCCGGCGTCAAGACGCCGCTCGCAATCGTCAACGGCGAGTGGACGTTCCCGAAGCCGTTCCAGCCAGGGAACGTGCCGCGCGGGAGAGGGTGCGAGCCCTGGACTTTGCTCGTCTGGACGCGTCGTGAAGTGTAAATAAATAATACTTCGTATATGATGTATCTTTGTACAAATGCTTCATGACAAACAACACCTAAATTCATTAATTACACTTTAATCATCATCATCAGTAATAAAACTCCCAAGCATTTTCCCGAGGGTGAACATGGTTAAGTGCGAATGCACGGGGTGATGCTATGAGGGGGAGTAAAGTTAAAACCCGTTGGCATTCGCCAGTGAGTTAACGTAAACTCCCCCGTGTGATCAAATTGCGATTCCCAAGAACCATTACGTCATAAAGGCACCATAGTGTGATTAATAAATATAATAGTGCGAATTAATAAATACCCCTCAAAGCATCACCCCGTGCATTCGCACTTAACCATGTTCACCCTCGGGGAAATGCTTGGGAGTTTTTCTACACCGTGCAGCCAGTAGCGCCTTTCACTGCTCAAGTAGTTCGCCAGCTCTAGTGGCTAGCGTGCACGGTTAAAAATACTATGATGTGAACCAAACGAATAGCGTTCTCGGCTCAACGTTTCACAGCGGCGTCTCGAGCACACATTTCTGGGTCTTCTTGAGAGGCGCCCAGTCAACGAACGGTCGAGAGTGAGGCGCAAGAGGACGGGAAAGTGGGATGCAGAGAAGAGAGAGAGCGAACGGCAAGAGAACGAGCGGTAATGCGCTGCACCTACCCTACCCTACACTCTCTCGTACCACATGCTCTGGTGACTAGGGGCGAGATTAAGCGCGCGCGCCCGCAGCTGTTGCTACTAGAGAGGACGGTGGACGGATCCCAACGAACGCCTGGCATAGCCTGACTAAAAAATGCATTCGCATTTAAAACATCTTGCTAGGAAGCGCAGCCACTATTACAACGAACACACAACACAAGCGCTTAACTTCAACTAAACGTTTATTACAAACGTCAGAGTATATAAAGGGAATGAAAAGAGAAAAAAACAGAGCAATGTGAATAAAAAAGATAAAAATGGTAGACAATAAAAACACACGTGCCAGTCCCGTACATCACTATCCGTTATTGTCTATCACCCCATCCAAAAAACATAGTTCTTTCCGCGTGAGCGCGATAGAAGGTGCACTAACACATTCAAAATCATCGCGTGTCATTTCAGCCGCTTCCACTATCAAACGGGTTAACAGATCTCTGTCTCGATACAGCACGCACGTGTTATCAAAATAAGGCACACAACCGCACTCCTTACAGTGGATCGCCAAGTGACCATCAGTACCCTTCTGCACTTTATTGTGGTGCTCCTTTAGCCTTTCATTAATGCATCTTTCGGTTGTTCCCACATAAACAAGACCACATGACAAGGGAACTCTGTAAACAACAGACTGTGCACACTCTACAAATTTATTGCGATGCTTAATTTGGCAACCTTTCTTTTCTTTTGAAACAGGACAAGTTTGGCGACATATTCTGGACAGTTTTTCAGGAGCAGACATAACCACTCGGACGCCCACCTTAAGGTGGGCGTCCGAGTGGTTATGTGTCCGAGTGGTTATGGTCCGTGTGGTTATGTGTCCGAGTGGTTATGTGAGTGGTTATAAGGTGGGCGTCCGAGTGGTTATGTCTGCTCCTGAAAAACTGTCCAGAATATGTCGCCAAACTTGTCCTGTTTCAAAAGAAAAGAAAGGTTGCCAAATTAAGCATCGCAATAAATTTGTAGTGTGTGCACAGTCTGTTGTTTACAGAGTTCCCTTGTCATGTCGTCTTGTTTATGTGGGAACAACCGAAAGATGCATTAATGAAAGGCTAAAGGAGCAGCACAATAAAGTGCAGAAGGGTACTGATGGTCACTTGGCGATCCACTGTAAGGAGTGCGGTTGTGTGCCTTATTTTGATAACACGTGCGTGCTGTATCGAGACAAAGATTTGTTAACCCGTTTGATAGTGGAAGCGGCTGAAATGACACGCGATGATTTTGAATGTGTCAGTGCACCTTCTATCGCGCTCACGCGGAAAGAACTATGTTTTTTGGATGGGGTGATAGACAATAACGGATAGTGATGTACGGGACTGGCACGTGTGTTTTTTTGTTGTCTACCATTTTTATCTTTTTTATTCACATTGCTCTGTTTTTTCTCTTTTCATTCCCTTTATATACTCTGACGTTTGTAATAAACGTTTAGTTGAAGTTGAGCGCTTGTGTTGTGTGTTCGTTGTAATAGTGGCTGCGCTTCCTAGCAAGATGGATCCTTACCAACTGGCCCGATACAATTGTTTATTGAGTCGCATTTAAAAGTAGGAGCAGCAGCAGCATCGCTGCAACAATAGAGATACAGTACCTCACGGGTAGCGCACGACAACCACGCACACGTATTGTAGTTATGACTTGATACATATATAAACTGGAGATTGAAATGAAATTATTACACTGCGTACAAAAACAAACATAACGCGATTCTAATCGAGAAACAAAATATAAAGCACTCAATACGTTTGAAATCAGCGATCAAAATTTAAGGCAAAAAGTTCATGTAAATAAAGAAGCGCGAGGGCGAAAGCAAGAATGTGTGGATGATGTGCATTTGCACGATCAGGAAAACACACTCCTGATAAAACGAAGGTATCCCAAGATTGCAGCTGTTGTGCAAGCCAGCAGTGCGCTCAGCCACGCGCTCGCGTTGTGTAGGCAATACTGAGCGCGATAGTACAGCGCTCAGCTATTGAAACGTGAGTCTCACAGCACGTGGCTGCTCTCAGCGAGGGTGATGGAGAAAGGCGTTCGTGGGGCATGGTCTTAGCGTCCGGCTGGTAGTCTGTGGTTCATGTGACGCCGCCGGAGCACTGCTTGCTTAGGCTTGGTACACTGCTCTCATTTGCCACGGCACGCTAAGCGCGTGCGCGGGTGGCGAATATTCTTAGCACTCTATCGACGACTCCAATAACCACAGGCTGAAAGGTGTCCACCGGATGCAGCCACCTCACGTCACGAATGCGCACACCATCACTATTACCACGAGCACCCAGACATTCCGAGGACCGGCCAGTAGAACTTGCAGCTGGGCGAGCTGGTTCCTACTTCAAGGTAAACTGGTGTGCGCAAATAAAGACTATGACAATATAAGTCATTTCAAAGTTCGCGCCGATCCCTGTCTGGTCCTTATGTGTCCTTACCTTTATTTGTTCTCGCCCAGGTTACGTTGAAGTACCACGTTTCAGTTGTTTCCTTCCAGGGAACATCAGAGCGCATGGAGGTGGCTCGGCTCGACCACGAGCTGGCGGCTGCAACAACTTAAGTGCCAGCACAGTGGCCGCTGTCTTTCGCCAACCGCTTTCGCCTGCTGCCATGGATCATGTCTCGCTTCCAATCACCGCGAAGCAAACCACCTTCTTGAAGATAGTGCACCGCGCAAGATTACCTCAGTCGATTTCGTGCTGAAGAGTGGTGCTGTCCACAATATTCTTATGCCCGCGTAGCCCTCGCCGATCAGTGTCCCGTATTCGAACTCTTCCGACTGTCTCAGCATCCTTCCTGTCCATTCTCTCTACCTTTTTGTTGCTCGTGCTGGGCCGAATGCTCTCACTCCTTCATCTATCAACTTTTCTTTTTTCCCCTTCTCCCACCCTTTCAAAGCCCTGCACCGTGATCTCTATATAGCGGCAGAAATTACGTGAACACCCCCCCCCCCCCGCTTTCTTGCTTCTGACTACCACCACCAGCATGCACGGAGTGCGCTGCGCCTACGCGAAAATCCTCACTCATCATGATCAACACCGCTGGCCGCGGTAGCACCAAGCAGCCACCGCGCGCTCCGATGTTCCCCTTAACAGTGGAAAGCGGCGTACGTCTTTGTACCACGACTGACGCTGTTCTCGCATTCCTTTTGCACGGCCACCTCTGTCAAAAATTGCAACAAAGACACTCCTTTTGCACGGCCACCTCTGTCAAAAATTGCAACAAAGACACCTTAAAGCTCGAAAAGAACCTTTATGACAATCACATACATTTGTTCTCGTGAACTACAGCATTGCTTATTCTTCGCACACAACTGCACCCAAGAGTACCACGGCTCTTGACGAGTGTGTGCGGCGTAAAACATTTCACCGACAACCTGACACGACAGCTAAATGGCGGAAGACGTTGAGCGTGCGTTTTTTTAAAGCATTCTTCTTTTCAACAGCGATACAAGCAGCCGCACAAATCAGAAACAAAGGCGATCTCGCTGGGAGGAGAAGCGTTCACCAAGTATATCGTCGGTGTCAACGCATCCTAGTAGTGAGCGCCTGGTTTCTCGGGATACAGGAAGTAGACAGTGACGGAGCCACATGAAGTCTGCACCTCCTCGCTGTGTCGAATCATGAACAGGGAGCCCAGGCCATACGCCAGAGTTGGTATACCTGCACAATACTACACGTCATTCTCCGCATCTAGGCACACTACAAAACCAGTCTTTGATGAACTGCCACACCAAGTTACTTAGCGGACCTTAATCTGAGCACAACAAATGAGTGCTGGGTTGATTAGAGTGTAAAAGACGTTCAATTAAAAGAAGTTTGCAGAGTCGCAAGGCAAGCAAGAAGTTCGGGAGCCATTTTGCTTTATTAAAGGAGTACTGACATCAAATTTTAAGATCGAGATGTGCCCATCATCAGATCACTTGTTATGCTTAGGTCTTCTTGGCCAAATTTGAACGGCGTCGGTCGCGTCGAAGTTATTTTATTTTGAGGTTCAACATCATAAAAAAGCAAAAGAGAAAAAATACATCAACACTACCCTATGTGTTCGGTGCGATACATTTCATAAATACCATCCTGAGTGACGATACGCTAGTAACAATGACGCCGACGATCTCTGAGTGTGTTTGGAGCCGACTCCCAACCATACTCTCACTAGGCTCTCCTTGCTGTGTTGAAGCGTGCGTGCCATTCATCGTGTCGCATCGTCTGATTTGCGTTGTGCTCCACTGCGTGTGAGTACAATCGTTCAGAGCCACAATACGTGCCAGAATGTTGGGGATCCGCTGCGTAGTGAGAACCTGCACGTCGAGACGCAAAAAAAGCGGGGAATGCTTGGCGTTTCAAGCATTTCCAAGCCACGAACCTTAACGCAGCCTGTGGGTTGACTTCGTACGAGGCGATGGACAGAGGGACTGGACAGCTATGAAGAACAGCCGTATTTGCTCCCTTCACTTTGCGGCGAGCTGCTACAGGGTAAATCCTATGTTGGCGAACCAGTTGGGTTTGCTGGCAGTACGAGACCTCATATCGAAGTCGGGACTATTCCTACCGTGTGCCCTGCTGCAGCTGAAAGCAGCGGTTCACTTGCCGACCATCCACGACATGAGGTGCGTAGTTGGTGTTCATGAGCTCCAACAGTACGGCCGGGACTGATAAATACGTTGCATTTATTGCGGAGCTTGTCAAGCAAGGATCGTCGCGAATCGCGGTGATTCCCAATTCCAAGCCGCTGTCATTATCACTTGCCGATGTTGACCGCGGGGACTGCGAGGACGAGGATTTTGGCGGCAGAGGCACGTCTACGCCTTCAGAGACACAGCTGGACTGACTGTACGTGTGCTCCTAGCAGACGAAACGTCAGTGTGACGTTTTGCGCTTCTAATAATGCTTGTCTACCGGAGTCTTCTGCTAAGAACACCAATACGAAAAATACGGCGGTCGAGTTTCGCCGAGCAGGCCACCTTTGAAAAGGTAACGATTCATTCCATATCGAATTGAAGCATAGAATGGGTATGAACGCGTACTTGCGGCAAAGAGACTTACTTTTGCTGAAAGAAGTGCGCACAACCACGCTACTTCATGCATTGTAGGTTGGCATCTAAACATTTGGCAGATTCCACGTACAGTGGGAATCGATGATATGCGAAGCACGATTGAGGAACGTTAATATGTGACTTTAAAATCAGCACAACGTTACGAAATGGAGGTAAATTCGGCCGTACATGAGTTCCATGTCATAATTACCATGTTTAGATGTGTATTTACCTTAGTCATCTATTCACGTCAGGTGATACCAAATTTGGTATTTGTGGAGCTGGTGAGAAGGCCGCTAGCCCACCAAGATCATGATATGTTGTCATGTTCTTACATAACACGCGTGTCAGGATTATCATGTTTCAACCAGTCATACCTTCGTCATCTCGATAGTTATAGCGCGAGAAGAAAACGATGACACAGAGACAAGGAGGACACGAAGGACACGAGCGCGAACTTCCAACTGAGTTTATTGCACAGAGCGCGAAAATATGTAGAGGAGACAGTAGCCATGTGACGAAAACCATATGGCACAAAGAGCAAAACATGAGTGAGGGAAAAAACAAAAAAAATTGGAGCACAGAAAAAGGCAGAGAAAAGTCTATAAGGAAACGAAACAGAAAACTGAAGGTAATGTAATTACTCGCATGCACCAAAACCTTAGAGGAACCTTCGTTCCTTCTCGGACAAAGACATGGAGGGCTTGCTAATGCAAGACGCCTGTTCGCGTGCCATCTGCGCAGCCTCGAGGATGACTTAAGTTCGCTAATCCTTGTGCTTGTAAAGCGTCGCTGTGTCCTTGAAAAGGGGCACACAGTTGCACTTGGTGCAGTGCTGAGCAAGAAAACCATCTTTCCCATTTCTAACACGGTTAGCGTGTTCTCTCAGTCGATTGTTTAGACACCTCCCAGTCATTCCGACCTAACAAGCACCACATGAAAGGGGGCCCTATAAACAACTTCCCGGGAGCATGAACTTCCCGGGAAGATGGACGGTTCGTTGCGCTTTTGCGTTGATTACCGTAAACTGAACAAGGTCATCAAAAAGGACGTTCATGCTCTACCCCGGATAGATGACTCGTTGGACCGCATACGCAACGCTAAATATTTTTACTCCATGAATTTGCGTTGCGGCTACTGGCAAATCGCAGTGAATGAGCGCGATCACGAAAAGACGGCGTTTATTACTCCTGACGGTTTGTACGAGTTTAAAGTGTTGCCTTTCAGTCTATGCTCAGCGCCAGATACTTTCCAAAAAATGATGCATACGGTTCTCACGAGACTCAAATGGCAATCATGTCTTGTTTACCTTGAAGACGCTGTGGTCTTTGCAGACACGTTTGAACAACGCGTTTAACGCCTTCAGGCAGTTTTTCAGGCAATCAGAACAGCGGGGCTTTCTCTCAAACCCGAGAAATGTCATTTTATATATGAAGAACTGAACTTCCTTGGTCACGTTGTGAGCCATGCCGGCATCTGCCTAGATCAGGAGAAAACCCACGCCGTTGCCGCCTTTCCCGTGCCCACAAATAAGCGAGACTTACGCCGATTTCTGGGGCTCTGTGCGTATTACAGGCGCTTTGTCAAAAACTTCTCGAAGATTGCTGAACCCCTCAACAAGCTTACAAAAGACGGTGGGTACGTGTCTCGCTTTTTAAGGTTCCGATCAGTGCCATGCGTTCGACGCCCTCCGAAACTTCCTCCATGCTCCGCCTGTACTGAGTCATTTTGACGAAAGCGCCGACACGAAATTGCACACTGACGCCAGCAACGTTGGACTAGGAGCGGTATTAGTTCAGTGGCATAATGGCGCAGAGAACGTGATCGTTTATGCGCGCAGAACGTTATTTGCAGCGTATAAAACTATTCTGCAACCGAAAAGGAATGTCTCGCTGTTGTCTGGGCCATAACAAAGTTCCGCCCATATTTGTATGGCCGCCCATTCAGGGTAGTTAGCGATCACCATTCGCTTTGCTGGCTCGCGAATCTTAATGATCCCTCAGGTCGTCTAGCACGATGAAGTCTTCGGCAACAAGATTTCGATGTCACCATCGCCAACAAATCTGAACGGAAACACACCGACGCCGACTCTCTCTCACGTGCACCGGTCGAAAATGCCAACACTGACCTTGAAGACGACGACACTTTAGTTTCTCCCGTATCAGCAACTCGCTTGGCTGAGCAACAACGTCATGACTCGGAGCTCATCCTGCTCATTGACTACCAGGAAGGACGCAATTCCCATCCTCCTCGAAGCATTGCACGCTCGCTATCCTCATTTTGCTTCCGCAATTTAGTGCTTTATAAAAAGAGCTTTAATCGGACACAAGCTATGTATCTGCTTGTTGCGCCAACTACGCTTCGTGGTGACATTTTACGTGCGTGTTATGATGAGCTATCGTCCGGATACCTCGGCTATACGCGCACGCTGCAACTGATTCAACGCTTCTACAACTGGCCACGTCTCGCAAAGACTGTGAAGCACAACGTTCGCACATGTCGCGACTGTCAGCAACGTAAGATTCAACCTTTACGACCAGCGGGACTACTGCAACCGATAGGCACACCAAAGGCGCCCTTTCATCAGATAGGCATGAACTTGTTGGGTAATTCCTCACGTCTTCGTCTGGAAACCGGTGGATTGTGGTCGCTACTGACTACTTAACACGCTACTGTGAAACAAAGGCACTTCCAAAAGCCAATGCAGCAGACGTCGCCCAATTTTCCGTTAACAGCATCGTCTTACGTCACGGTGCGCCATCTGTCGCCATAACTGATCGTGGGACAGCTTTCACCGCAGAGATGCTGAAGGAGGTCTTGTGATTAAGTGCCACGGAACATCGTAAAACAACGGCTTACCACCCGCCAGCAAACGGGCTGACTGAACGACTCAATAGGACAATTGCAGACATGCTGTCAATGTATGTGGACATCGATCACAAGAACTGGGGCGCCATACTTCCTTACATAACTTTTGCGTATAACACTGCTGTTCAAGAAAGTACCGGTTGCACACTTTTTCGCTTAGTGCGCGGTCGCGAGGTCACGACGATGCTCGACGCCATGCTCCTGCCCGACAACTCAGGAATATACCCCACGGATGCCGCCAAATTCGAGCAGTGCGCCGAAAAGGCCCGTCAACTTACTCGTCCCCGTATCCAACATCACGCAACCGCAGACGCGCGCCCCTACAATCTTCGTCATCGTGAAGTTATTTTCAAGCCTGGTGATGAAATCTGGATGTGGACCCCTATTCGACAGCGTGGCCGTTCAGAAAAGCTTCTTCGCCACTACTTCGGCCCTTAAAAGGTCGTACGACGTCTCAGCGACGTCACTTACGAAGTTTTCCTAGAAGTACGACGTCTCAGCGACGTCACTTACGAAGTTCTCCCAGAAGGCATTTCGAGACGTTCCCGTTTCACCCCGCAAACTGAATTCATTCACGTCTCACGGCTCAAACCATAGTTTTCGCACTGTGAATCACCAGTGAGTGACTGACTGTATTGGTAACTTCGCGTCTTTCTTTTTCTTTCGTGTTTTTCTTACATTGTTTCCTATTTTTCTTATTTCTCATTGGACTCTTGACTCCACAACCAACTACGTTATTCCGCCTTACGCCATTCATTTTGCTTGTATGGTAATTTTTGTGTTATTTTTTTTCATGCACAGCATCGAGACGAAGCTTCTTGGGAGAGAGGGTAATGCCACCATTGATGAACGAGCCGCTGTGCTTCATACTCGTTTTGGGCTGCGAAATAGAAGAGAACCTTTTCGTTGCTCTGGTTCAGGTGAACTCCTGGCTGTAGGTCTTGTTTTCCTCGTGACAATATTTTCGCGCTCTGCGCAATAAGCTCAGCTGGAAGTTAGCGCTCGTGTCCTTCTTGTCTCTGTGTCGTCGTTTTGTTCTCGCGCTATAACTATCGTCATGCCATACCAACTAGTCCAAGCTGCCACACTTCGTCATTTATTGACGTCACGTAACACCAAATTCGTACATATGAAGCTAGCAAAACGCTCATATATGGTACTCTCATAGCGAGCACGCTATGAGAGTACCATATAGTCATGTTTTACATGACACGCACGTCATGATTATTATGTTTTGACTTGCCATTTACCTTCATCGTCCATTAGCGCCATGCAATACAAAATTTGGTATATATGGAGCTAGCAAAACGGCAGCGAGCGCATCATGATCGTAATGTGTAGTCAGGTAGTTACATGACACGCATCTCATTATCATCATGTTTGCACCAGTCACGCACCTTTCCCGTCCATTCACGTCCCGTAATACCAAATTTGATATATGTGGTGCTAGCAAAACAGCGGCGAGTGCATCACGAAGGGCGTAATAGACTTCGACGTAACGTTGACGCGCGCGCACGCTGGGCGCAGTGACGCTACGCTAGCAAAACGCAAGCACGGCGGCAATCGGTGACAAAGGCAGCATGCTGCATTTCGGACCGACGACGTTATTACCAGACAGCACCGCGACTTCCCTCTTCGTGATGCAGGGACGCAGTGCACACCAACACGCACATATCTGAAAGCAACGCAGCGCGGCACGCGCCAACAAATATATATCATGCTGATCGGCGCCTGGCGTGGCATCGCCGGCGTGACACGACGAAACGAACGCTGGCGCACACGCGAGCCGGATGACGTCGAAGTGTATAGGGATCTTGAGTGTGGCATGTAGTTCTGTTCTACATGACACGCATGTCATGATTATCATGTTTCGATGTGTCACTTAACTATGTCGTCCGTTCGCGCCACGTATTACAGAATTTGGTGCATGCGAAGCTAGGGAAACGACCGCGAGCACATCACGAGCGTAGCATGTAGTTATGTTGTAACATGACACACTCTCATGATTATCACGTTTGCACCAATCACATACTTCGTCATCTATTCACGTCAGGTAATACCCAATTTGGTATATGCGAAGCTAGCGAAGCGGCCGCGAGCGCATCATGAGTGTAGCATGTAGTGGTGTTTTTACATTACATGTATCACATGATTATCATATTAGCATCAGTCACATGCCCTCGTCACCCATTCCCGTCCCATAATACTAAATTTGGTATATATGAAGCCAGCGAAACAGCCGCGAGCTCATCATGAGCATGGCATGTAGTGATGTTTTCACATGACATGTAACACATAATTATCATAATTGCATCAATAACATACCTTCGTCATCCATTCACGTCCCGTATTTCCAAATTTGTTTTGTGCCAGGCTAGCGAAACGGCCGCGAGCACATCATGAGAGTGGCAAGTAGTCATGCTGTTACACGACACAAATGTCATGATTTTTATGTTAGGGTCTATCGCTTGTGTTCGCCATGTAGTCTTGTCATACCATACGAGTTTTGCGACATTTAATGTGAACGAACACCACAAGAGCAGCAAGACCATGAAATGTAAACCAATGCATTCACGACATCCATGTCATGATTTTCATGTTTTGACTAGTCAATTATGCTCATCACGCAGTCATGCTATGCCATACCAATTTTGGCATAGATGCCATTATCCAAACGACTAGGAGAGCTAAAGGTCGTAGGTGGTTAGACATATACGCTCAAAGTCGCTGAAGTTCGCTAAGAAATGCTGGGCATTTAAAACAAGCCGCTGTTGACATGACAAGCACGTGCAAATTTGCATTTTTGCTCAGCACACATAGCTTTACGAAGCACAGCGCAAGCGGATTTCCCGTTTTGTGGGAAGCAACACATCATTCTTACAGCCCCATGCAGACGCAACCATTCTTATGATTGCGAGCAAACGCGAGAGCTACACGCACGCGCGTGCCTTATTCATAGTTATAACTAGGGAAAATTTCACACCAGAAAACGTTACTCTGCGGTACGGTCTTAATGTTTATTGCAAAAATTTCATACGGTTGTCATTATGAATGATTGGCCCAGTTCCACACCTTCTACAAAGTGGCAAATCATGATAAAGAAATGCGATTTCAACCAGGCTTTATTACCTTAGCAAAGGCACTGTGCGGCTGCCGTATTATTTTACGTATTTCAATGCTCGAGCTTGCTGCGAAGTACGTTTTGTATACCGTGATATAAACGGCGATTTCATGTTCCAGTAAAAATGTCAGTGCCCAGTTTATTTACAGTTTCATTCATGAGCTTTGTGACATATTACGCCAGAGATTACAAGATGAATCAATTTTCGAAGCTAACCGAATTTTCACCTGTATATCAAAACAAAATTGAGAAGGAGGGACGGTGGCTGTGGGCCCATTCTACAGACGTATAAACAAAGAACCAAGTGATCTGAAGTCACGGAAGACAGGAGCGTAGGCAGAAAGTTTTTTCGGAGGGGCCTCCTCCTTGGATTTAATTGGGGTGCCCGAGCAGGCAGATGTGGTCGAACATTATTTTGTGCGCTATATGCCATTAAAAATGGGGGGGGGGGGGGTGTCGGAAGCTCAGTGTGACACCCGTTGTCTACACCACTGGTGGACGAAAGTCCGAATGGCCGAGTACACACATGGGGACAGGCACCCGCGGAGGTGACTGGGAGGTGGCGAAGACTGTGGTAGGAGTTAGCTGGGCGAGAGAAGTAGCTTTAACAGACTGGAGCGGCACATGTATTATGTAAGAAAGAAAGTTTCGTCAAACACGCTGGCCGAACACACAGAAGCAACTGGCCACGAATTAGGCCGCAACAGGGTAAAGAAACAAAAATTAAGGGAAAGAACTGACCTTCTGGGCTTTATCTTGACTCTCTGAAAATTCAGATGATGGCGCACACTCCTAAATGTAATGACGGCAACTATCCCCTCATGTACGCACGTAGGTCGTATTTTAAGATATACATAATCAGACTGTTTGCATGCAAATTCACTTTTTCTTGTGAACGAGGCTCCCATGCGGTAACTGAAACGTTTTGCTTTTATGTGAACAATCGTGGTCGGTGCTCATTTTAACCCCTTGAGCTTGAATTACCACCCACAACGAAATAGAAAGAGAGGGGTGACAGTGGCGCTGCCAGCGACCGTGACTGTAGCGTCGCCTACGTAGCGCGCTGTGACGCGCCATATCTATAACATTTACTGCTGCTTTCTGAATTCTGTAGTCTATAGAAGTCCGCACACATGAAGTGAGAGCAAAACGACACTGTTCAAATGTGAATACACCGCGAAATCGCAGTCAAAACAACGCATCCAACCACCAGCTTTCCTTCACCAGAGCGAGGCGAGATCACGTGATCCAACCCTGCACGTCACCGCGATTGCAGCGCCCGCTCCTCGAGTGGTGGGCCTCGCGCCCAATAGCTAAGGGGTGTGGTGGCCAGGCTAGACGACCACGACTGCAAACAAACTTTGAGCCGAAACAAAATGCCGCGCCGGAAGCCGGAACACAAGCCAGAAAACCATCCCACCTAAATTGCCATATGTGTGGTCCCTTTCAATATTCATCACAAGATTGACAAGTCGAGCAAACACGCGCCGTCAAAGCAACACTATAGCAATGCATTCCTGCGCATACGAACACTTATCAGGAGGGCCCTTCTTTGATATAGCTTGGAAAGAGCTAACACAATAATCTCGAAATCTCACGCACTTATACTTCGCTAGCCGTGGGCGTTGTAACGCATGTATTGTTGCATAAGATGAAAATATGGATGCTGACTTTAATCTAGAATGCTCGGCAACACATTTTTTTTTTATTCTGTACTAACCGTCACCTTCGGCATTGCTTCTCTTTGCTGCTGATGATAAAGTGTACCACCACCCGAGCTGAATCACAACTGGAGTGATGAAAAAATGACCAGGAGTGCAGGCACCGCATATATTAGTGTATTGGTAGTGTTGTGACTTCCTTTATTCATCCCTCGCAACAGAAGAGCAGTCATCATCATTATTGAGCCTCCTCACGAGCTGATGCTTGGCCTTGTAGCAGCACCGGCTCACCCTTTTCTTTTTCTTTCTTCTTGCGTTCCATTAAAGCCTTTCACCTTGCAATCCGTGTTTTTGCTTGAAGTGAGCCACGCCGCAGCAGTAATGCTCAGAGGTCCAACACATGGTGCCGAAAACCCGGGACATTTGACGGCGCCAACATCATCGACGTTAGAGGCCGCACCACCTCGGAAGACGGTGCCTGTGATCTTGGTGAGATACATCGACTGCGGGCGGCAGAATGGAACGATATCTTAGACGACGCCACAGCCTGCGGTCCCAACTGGATGTCCTGTTGTCGGAAGCGAAAGACCACTAGTGAGGAAATCAAGCCATCACAGCAGCAGCAGTAAGTGTATTCCTCGAACGAATAAACTCATTTTATAGTCAGATAGAGAAAGTGGATGAGGCAATTTTCGAAAAGAGGCCAGATGACCTGTTTGGCAGCGAGACGTTAGACGCTGAAGAATAAAGCGACAAGGTTGTTACTCTCACAGCGAATCTACGAGTCAAGCTGAATGAGTGTCTGGCTCCTCCAACCCCCTCCTTACGAACGTTCACCCGTTATCATCTGGCAAAAGTAAGCTTCCCAACTAGAACTCGTAAAATTTGATGGTAACCGCAGACTATGGCCGACATTTTGGACGCAGTTTACATCAGCAGTTCACAACAACGAGTTAAGCACAGCTGACAAGTTCAACTACTTGAACAGTTTGGTTACCGGAGCGGCCGCGTCGGCCATATCGGGATTAAAAGCTAGCGAAGAGTGCTATAAAGACGCTATTGAAATTTTACAGAAGCGTTTCGGAGATGAACAGATTATAGTGCACGACCATTTGCAAGGTTTGCTGGATCTAAAGCCGGTGTCGTCGTCAGCAGACGTTCGTAAGCTGAGGCAATTTTACGACAAGGTACAGGTTCATATTCTAAGCCTCAAGGCGCTTGGCACAAACTCGACAACTGATTGCTTCATGCTTCGGGAAATCCTGCTAAGAGTTCTACCGACGGAAATGGTGCTGCGTTTTCACGAGATGCACAAGGCATCCTCGTCGGCTGTATCCTCTTCGAATACGCAAGGCAATTCAAACCATGAAACGGTCCCAGAAGATAACAATTTTTGAATGCTTCTGGAATTTTTCGAACTTCAACTCACTTGTCCGGAAGCTGTTGCTAAACAAGACGTAACGGAAACTTGTCGAGCACCAGATAAGAGAGGACTAAAACCCAGTCATTCACGTGACGTTTCCCGACAGCTGCTCTACAAAGCTCAACAAAAAGCCCACAACAATGCCTATTCTGCCGGTCTGAAAAGCATTCTGCCGAAGTCTGTGATACAAAGGATATCGACTTCTCAAACAAAAGGGAGATGCTCATCAAAGCGCGGCGATGCTTTCGTTGCCTAAAGCAGGGCCACATGGCAAAAGATTGCAGAAGCCGGTTAAAATATAGGAAGTGCGCAAGAAGGCACACAAAATCTGTTTGTGCATCCGACAACATCAAAACGACAGTATGGTGATATCTGTATCGGTCAATCTGGTGTCCGAGCAGGCAAGGTCAGTCGTAATGCTGCAGAGTCTGACAGCCACCATATTGGGCGCCAAATCATCAGGTCGCTACCGAGTACTTTTTGATGGTGGAAGTAAGCGGAGCTTCATTACAACCAAAGCTTATGGAAGACTTAGAAGCGAACTAATAGAAGAGGAAACGTTAGCCATCGGTGTGTTCGGGGGCGATAACATAAGAAAAACCATGAAGAAGGAACGCGTATCGATTCTCCCTGCAAACCAGAAAATACCGATTTCAATAGAGGCGCTGGTGGTGGACACGATATACACTGAATGCATTCCGGTACCAGAAGAAATCGTAATAAAAGAAATGAACAAGATGCACTTGGATCCGTGAGCTCTCTCTTTACATAGAGTAGAAGACAAACAGATCGCGGCTCTTATTGGGTCAGACTATTATTGGGATAAAGTAACTGTTACCGTGAAGCCTGTGTTCGAAAAGTTGAAAGCTGTCAATACGAAACTGAGATGGACTGTGCAAAGACCAATGTCTACTGCAGCCGATGTTGCACAGTGTGCCAGTATTGCAGTCCTACGATTCGCAGTGACCGAGCAACACATCTCGAAACTTTTGACTGATTTTTGGGATATAGAAAGCACCGGTATCCAGGCCAATAATGAAGCAACGACGAATCGGTGCTGACAAATTTTGAGAACAACATCAATAAGAAAAACAATCGATATGAAGTGGCACTACCGTGGAAGGAAAGGGTTGCTCTGGGTGAAAACTACGCAGTTGCACTCAAACGTCTGCACAGTTTGTTGAAGAAGCTTAACGAATACAGTGAGCTCTTAAAGCAATACGATGCAACTATTAGAATGCACCTCCAAGAAGGATATGATGAAAAAGTACCTACAAAAGAAGACCAACCATTTGGATCCCGGTATTATATACCACACTGAGCCGTCTTACCTGAGGAACGATCTACTACGAAGGTACGCATCGTGTTTGACGCTTGGTCGCACGAATCCGGCATGAAATCCTTAAACGACAATCTAGAAGCCGGCCCAAGTCTAAATTCCGACGTAGTGACGCTACTGCTTCATTTCCGACGCTACAAGATAGCTATGAATGCTGATGTTGAGAAGGCATTCCTTCAAATCGGCCTGCAAGAACACGTCAGAGATGCACTTCGCTTCTTGTGGTTCAAGACTTCACCTCAAGTGGACAGCCCTCTGCCGGAATTAGAAGTTTGGAGAATAACGAGAGTGCCCTTTGAAGCTACTTCAAGTCCTTTCCTATTGACTGCTACCTAAAAGCGGCACTTCAGGTTCGAAGAAAATCGCTTTCCTTCGACAGCTCGGCTATTGCAAGACTCCATATACATGGATGATCTTATTGGCACTGACACCAATGTACAAGCTATTCAAATGCATAAAAATATATTTGAAATCTTCAAAGATGCTTCAATTACCATTTGTAAATGGGCCAGCAACGACCCCGTTGTATTTGCCGTCTTCTTACAAGGAATCACTTCTTCCGAAAAATCACTTTGCTCATCTTCTGGACCTCTGAAAGTCCTGGGACTTTATTAGAATAAGCAGACTGATACTTTTTAGTTTAGGCCCCGGGATATTTTACAGTGTATGGAGGAGCATCAAATTACCAAACGCTTTGTGCTCCAGGCTGTTGCAAGGATCTACCACCATTTGGGGATTTCGTCACCCTTTCTAGTAAGGGCGAAGCTCTTCCTACAACATCTGTGGAGGGAAAACCTCGGCTGGGGTGACACCATGCCAAAGAAGCTGTCAGCTGTCTGGAAAAATGCAGCAAGGAGGTAGCCATGCTACACGAGATCAGTATTTCCAGGTTCCTCGCAGTGGGCAGCGAAGGCGCTTATCAAAAGGCAGAACTGAACATCTTTTCCGACGCAAGTGAGTCAGCATACGGTGCTGTAGCCTACCTTCGTACCATCGACTCAAGTGGTACCGTCGACGCTATACTATTCATGACAAAGACAAGAGTTGTTCCGTCAAAGACAGTCACCTTGGCGAGGCTGGAATTGATGTCAGCTTTGCTTCCAGCCCGCTTACATGCCTACATCATCAAGAACTGCGACCTGGGCACTGGTGAAGTAACATTTCGGTCCAATTCCCAGATTACCCTTTGCTGGATTTACAAGGACTTCGTTTCTTCGAAGGCATTTGTTCGGAGCAGGACGCAGGAGATCAGAAATTTGACAGAAAATTATCGATGGCGATTTTGGCCCAGAAAAGAAAACCCTTCAGATTCGATAACTCGAGGCTTGACTGTACACAAACTAAGTAGATCACAGTTGCGGTGGTATGGACCCGGATGGCTTGCCATGTCTCATACATTATGGCCTGAATTCGGAGGAAAACTTGACCTCAAATACGGAAAACTCGAAGCATCTGAGACAGGGCCAGAAATCTATATCCGCGCTGTTAACACGAGAACATCGATGCCAACGCTGATTGATATAGAATGATTCAGCAGACTCACAAAACTTGTAAGAGTAACGACATGGGTTTTCCATTATGTTAAAAAGTTGAAGGAAAGCGATAGGCCTGCTGATGAAACTCAACAGGCAGAGTGCTACTTGATTCGCGTAGAACAGAGAGCTCACTTTGGTAACGAAGGCAACTGCGTCACAAACGAGAACCCGATTCCTTCCAAAAGTCCGATTGGACAATTAAGATTATTCCTCGATAACAACGGGCTCCTTCCGGTAAAAGGAAAAGTTCAGATGACGACTCGTATGGCTCTCGCCATTCAATCCTCCTACCGAAAGACTCTCACCTCATCATTTTAATTAACAATCATGCTTACGAAAAAGTCTTCCACAGAGATGTACGAGACACACTGAATCAAATCAGGAAACAATACTGGATTCTACAATTACGACAGCAGGTGAAAAAACAATACGAAGGTGTGTCATCTGCCAAAGCCTGCAGTCTAAACCAGTTGAGCAAGTTTCACCTTGTATGCCCCAGTATTATTGTAATCAAACCCCTCCGTTCTTTCTAAGGGGAGTAGATGTTGCGGGTCCACTTTACATCAAAGGTCATCTTCATCAGCGCTCCTACATCGCTCTTTGTACTTGTGCTGTAACAAGAGCTGTTCACTTGGAACTTGCTGAAGATTTGACGACAGTGAATTTCCTTTGCGTACTTCGGAGATTCGTATCACGTAGTCACACAATGTACACAATGTCACACAATGTACGAGCGCTGGTGAAGATGACCTTTGATGTAAAGTGGACCCGCAAAATGTACTCCCCTTACAAGAAACGGAGGGGTTTGATTACAATAATACTGGGGCGTACAAGGTGAAGCTCAACTGGTTTAGACTGTAGGCGTTGGCAGATGACACACCGTCGAATTGTTTTTTTTTTTCACCAGCTGTCGTAATTTTGTGTCACTCTGTCACACAATGTACAGCGACAATGCCCGAACCTTCGTCAAAACGTCCAAAGATCTGCAGAAGCTCTAGCGAACAATTCGGCATCCCGATGCACTTGCACTTTTCTCTTCCTCGAAGATTCAGTGGAAATTCATTTGCCCGAGTGCTCTTTGGTGGTGCGTATTTTACGAGAGACTCGTACGTTCTGTGACGACCTGCTTGAAGAAGATGCTTGATCGACGTTTCGTAAATCAGACTGAGTTCATTACTTTACTAACGGAAGTGGAAACAGTAATAAATTCTCGGCCTTTAACATATGTGCACAAAGACGTAGATGAGCCGTACCCCCTATCTCCAGCAGATTTTCTCGTTGGAAGAGGACTGAAAACGCTACCACCTTACGACCTCAAAATCATAACCAAGTCGGCCAACGATCAACTCAAGAAACTTTGGAGCAAGCGAGAAAAGGATTTGCAAACTTTCTGGTATCATTGCTGAAAGGAGTACCTCAATGAACTCAGGAATTACACATTCAACCAAGCAAAAAGAAATCTCATATTGAAGAAAGGCAATGTAGTTATACTCGGAGAAAAACATCGTCCAAGGCAACTGTGGAGCTTGGTTCGCATAGAAGAACTGATCGGTGGACGTGACGGCATCGTGAGGAGTTGCTTTCTACGCTTGCCCAATGGCACTGTTGTGAAGCGTCCTCTGCAGCTACTGTACCCATTGGAAGCCACCTAGCGTCATCTGTCGGCGCGGGAGACTGTTGTGACTTCCTTTATTCACCCCTCGCAGCAGAAGAGCAGTCATCATCATTATTGCGCCTCCTCACGAGCTGACGCTTGGCCTCGTGGCAGTGCCGGCTCATCCTTGTCTTTTTCTTTCTTCTGGAGTTACATTATTGCCTTCCATCTGGCAAGACGTGTTTTGGATGCGGAGCATCTAATACTCGAGGCTTGTAGTGCGGCGCCGTCCGCAAGCTTCCTTCGCCTTCTTTCACCATCTGTGCATTCCTTCCTCCTCTCCACACCGCGCGCGCTTCTCTCCTCCACCATCTGTGCATCCTTCCTCCTCTACACACCACGTGTGCTTCTCCTCTTCACGAACATTCGCCAGCTGTATGATGATGCGCGCATGCGCCGTCGCGCTTCGAGAACATCGGCAGCTGACGCGCGCGCATGCGCCGTCGCGCTTCTCTCCTTCGATAACCTTCGAGTACATTCTCCATCTTACGCGTGCGCATGCGCTGTCGCGCTTCGATAACATCAGCAGCTGACGCGCGCGCATGCGCCGTTGCACTTCTCCCCCTTCTCGAACATTGGACAGCTGACGCGCGAATGCGCCGTCGCGCCGTCGCCCACCATCTGTGCCGCGCGCGCTTCTCCCCTTCGAGAACATTCTACAATTCTCCAGATTCTCCAGCGGACGCGCATGTGCCATCGCGCTTCGCGAACATTCGACAGCTGACGCGCGCATGCGCCGTCGCGCTTCGAGAACATTCAACAGCTGACAGCGCATGCGCCGTCGCGCTGTATATATACTCAAGGTCGGCGCTCGCTCGCTTAGTTGCCGCTTGTCGGTTGATTTGTACGGCGCGTCGACGTCCGAGGTCGCGGTGAAATGAATGCCGACGAATCCACAAATACAATGATCGACGTCCCTTCGACCAGCGCCGCCCTTTCGCATACGTGTCATACGTGTTCACTCATTTAACACCCCCTCCTACAACCACGTTAACCAATTTAGCCATCGACCCAAGTAAGTCGCAATTTAACACCTCATTTCACAACCACGTTAACAAATTTAGCCATCGACCCAAGTAAGTCGCAATTTAACACCCCGTTAACCAATTATATGCTCCGCATCCTCCTCAGTGTTCCCTCGAGGGAAGCTGCGGGCAATCTTTTTTGCTTGAAGTGAGCCACGCCACTGCAGTAAGGCTCAGAGGTCCAACAGGTAAGAACGACGTGAAGTCATATAAAAGTCCTCCGCACTTGGCAAGCCTAGACTGCGCATGTTACAGTTCTCGCCCAACAATTCAATTTTCCGCAGCGCAATTGCTTCAGCTAATCGAAAATTTAAAACGTATTGACCTCTCGCGCAGCACCCAATGCAAAACGCTGAAGGAATCCGCACACATCAGCAGCTGTGGCGGCGCGGCCGGATACGTGAAGGAGAGAAGGAGAAGCGGTTGGAGGCAGCGCTCTTCGTCTCCGAGAAAACGGTCTATAACTCAGCGACAATATATCTGGACATAGACAACGCAGATAACAGAAATATTACTTCAATGTAGACGATATCACGCTGGTATACTCGTTTATTTCCATACTGTTGAGACTCGATATTTCAATAGAATTTATGTGACGTTTATACCACTCCCCATTCCCAGGCCTGCTCGATTCAGCCTCAGGCGCGAATTCTGTATATCACGACTTGCCCACCAAAAATCAATTACATATAGGCCGACACGCGCATCACGGGAAACTCGGTAGACGTTGCATGAATAAGACAGGTATCATGCATCGATGGAACGTTTATTCTTTTCCAGACCTAAATCTTAGAAGTGCTTCTAGGATAAAGCACGCGAGCATTGTTTGTAGTCACTCGCAACAGTTGTGCGACCACCATGATCAGCAGAGCCCGATTCCCCACACATATGGCGATTTTCAACAAGAGATAACGACAAACCACCCTGCGGTGAGCTTGAAGCATTCTTAGTACTGGGCCTGTAGAAACCTGCGCCACAGACTCACCCAAATTGAGCACTTTCAGTAGGCGGAAAAATTTGTCTTCCAGGGTCAAGTCTTGCGGTGCCCTCTTCGAGCAGTGGTACTTGATAAATGGGTAGCATCCTGTCCGCAGAATCTGCACATTGATAAAAAAAAACGATGAAACAATCCGGAAAATTTGATGTCTTGCGGAAGGTGATTTCATTTGGCGAGTGCTGCATTTTTTAGCTTCGATTAGATAAGTGCTACGACGTGTTTAATCGAAACAGAGTGCACATTAAGGTGCGACGATGTGAATATCACACGTAACTTTTATAAGCGTATTCCTCTGGGGTCGATCAACGCTCGATTTTGCGTCAATCAACGCTTGATTAAATGCTATGGTCTGTAGACCCTTTCAAGCACACTTTAGAGGCTTTTTGTGCACTGCTCACAGCATCACTGTACGCTGTAGCTTGATGTTGAAAATAAACTGAAACTGTATAAATGAAAGTATAACTTGCCGAATCGCATGAATAGAAGCGTAATCTATATAACACTAAAAGCGAAGCCCACGCTGGAATCGCACGTGGCGTTCACCCGCCATGACGCCTGCATGATAGGCGGACATACGTATAATGTTAATAAAATTAGATAGCAAGCACTGCAACCATAGATGACGTTGCACGACATTACGCCAGCATAGAGTCTTTTTCCAAAGCATATTTGAGGCCTCGCACGCCTCTTGGCAGAATAACGACGCAGAATGTTTCATTTCGAGTCCCGCTGGGATAGCTATCCCTATTTTTTGCATTCGTCGGGTAAACGCTGCCAATGCTAGTTTATGTTAACGCGCTCACACTTGGTTTACCAATATCTGTTCTCGCCGCTCCCGATCAGATCATAACTGTCAATTAGCTGTGGAGCATACCCGCACACCGCGGACTATGGTACACGGGTATAAGACACGCACGTTCGGAGGCAAGAGTTTCATGACCAACCCGCAAAAAAACTTTCACGTTATTAGGGTAATGACCTGGCAATCATATTCGTCGAAACCTCTCAACTTTCCATACAAATTTTGGTGTACCCCAAGTTCTGCAGGCGTTCAGGTGTGCACCCAGACTTAGACGAACGGAAGGACGGACGGACGGACGGACGGACGGACGGACGGACGGACGGACGGACGACGACAGACAGACAGACAGACAGACAGACAGACAGACAGACAGACAGACAGACAGACAGACAGACAGACAGACAGACAGACAGACAGACAGACAGATAGACAGACAGACAGACAGATAGATAGATAGATAGATAGATAGATAGATAGATAGATAGATAGATAGATAGATAGATAGATAGATAGATAGATAGACAGACAGACAGACAGACAGACAGACAGACAGACAGACAGACAGACAGACAGACAGACAGACAGACAGACAGACAGACAGACAGACAGACAGACAGATAGATAGATAGATAGATAGATAGATAGATAGATAGATAGATAGATAGATAGATAGATAGATAGATAGATAGATAGATAGATAGATAGATAGATAGATAGATAGATAGATAGATAGATAGATAGATAGATAGATAGATAGATAGATAGATAGATAGATAGATAGATAGATAGATAGATAGATAGATAGATAGATAGATAGATAGATAGATAGATAGATAGATAGATAGATCACATGTGGGACAGAACACATGGGTTCATCAGCAGTCCAGAGAGCTGGTAGAATAGCCTTTTGTAGCTGGCTTGTAGCAGACAGAAAGGCTTTTTGCGCAAGTTTGGAGCAGTCAGAGCAGATGTCCCTTTTTAGAGTACATGTGAAGCCACATTTGTCCAACGCTGCAATAAATACTAAGCCGCCTCGTCACATACAAAGCTCAAATAGGCGACCGGTAAAATGGGCAATCGCAGGGAACTATGGGATACGACGGCTTCTGGTTCGACGCACCACGCGGGTTGGCAGCGGCACGCGCGCATTTTTGTACAGCTCCGTTGAAAAAAAAAACGCCTCCCCGTGCGATGTCAGTGCTTTAAAGTTGTTTTTTTTTTGTTTTTGCTAACCATGACTGTGACGATGACAAGCTACAAAAGCCGTCAACGACAAGGAAACATTTTTATCGCACTAAAATGATCTTCAATGCTTTTATGCTGCTCGGGGTACTGTCAGTTTGGCTAGCAGAATAGTCGATGAAGAAAACATTTTTCATTGTATGATACGTTACTGCTGATAAAAAAGTCACCAATTTAAAGATCTCAGGGGATGGGGATGACTGTAGCAGTGTGCTCAAAATTCATTTCGGGATCGCTGCTTCGATCGACATCGTCAGTCGGTCGGCACGGTGGCACATAAACAATACAGTAGGACGTAGACGGAGGCAAATAATCTAAACCCTGCGCTTTTTTAACGCACTTGGTCAAACTGTGTGCCAGGACGGCGCCCAAAAGAACAAGATAACGCAAATGGACTCGTCCAGCGCTTCGTGTCAATTTACTCTTGAGTGAAGATTTTGCGTTTTTTTGTCATATATATGAGACTAATGGCCGGCGCTCTTCTCGTATGAGAAGTCGATTTCACCCGCGCGTTCCCATAATATGTTTTCTGGGCGTTTGCGCGATAATTTATTTCTCAATTTAATATTCGCAGCAAATTCATGCGTAAGCTTCTTTTTAGTGTGGAATACATACGTATCTGTGATAAAATGGTTTTCGAACACTGTGGCTTTAACGTTCCGTATTCAGAGGCTACCTGTCACTGTGGCTCTCTTCACGGCCGTTGCCTACCTCATTTTCTTTCTTCGTTCCATGGGAGTCGATACACGCCGTTTGCCTTTCACGCTCGAGTTGGAGCAGCCAACGGCTCAACAAGCGATCATGGTTTATCGGGACGAAGAAAAACGGGCGACCACGCGCGCGTATTCCGATTAATCGGAGGCTTGCGGCGAACCGGTTCGCCGTCGCCTACTCTTTTCGAACCGGAAGCCTGTAGCAGACGACGCGTCCCACAATCTCTCGCTCTTTTACTGGTCACCTATTGATAACATGCGCGCGCCCATCGTACGTTCTACTTGCGGGTAAACTCGTGCGAGCGGGGCCGGCGAATGCGGCGGCTGAAACAAAGATATTATGAGCCGGTCCATGCCCGTCGCTCGCATAGCGCATGCAGTAGCATCACACCGCTAGGGAGCAGGGTCGTGGCCAGAAGTGTTGGCGGGAGAGAGGGAGGTGTGGTGGTTCAACCATACCTAATGTATGTTTGCGCGTGCATTTGTATGCGCACATATATATTGTCACGAGGTCGTGACGTGCCCAAGACAGAAGACCTTGTGTTGGGATTTAACTGTTTATTTGGGCGAACCTGTGCCTGGTAAACGGAAAGTCCGATTACAGTAGCAGTCTTGGGCATATAGCAGTGAACGCAGCGTCGGCCGTCGATACACTACTGACAAGAGGTGAAGTGCGTCGCCGGTTATACTCTTGCCATCGATTGTTCTAGCATTATCGCTGGCGGTGACGTAGGTTCCAGAATAATCTGCACAGTTCGCAGAGTGGGCGTGATCTTATCGAAATGATCTACTACAGTCCTGAAGCTTGCCGAAAACTCGAGGTGCGGTTTGCGCTGCGAATTGTGTAGTGTATTGGGGCGATAAGAAAACTTAAGAAATAGAACGTGGCATTACCCCCCTCTGAAAAAGGCATCGTCCCGAGGTTTTAACTAAATATGAAGGTACAACAATAATGCAAGAAAGTACAACAAACAAATTACGATACAGCAATAATACAAAAAAACATTGTTTCAGTTTGTTAACACGCATGAAACGGCTTGAGGCACGCGACATGGACGACTTCCGGTCGCGATCGGCGTCGTTGAGAGTTCGTGATGCCCTCGGGGACAACCTCGTAATCAAGTGGGCCGAGAAGTCGAACCACCCTGTACGGTCCAAAGTACCGTCGCAGAAGCTTTTCAATTAGTCCACGTCGCCGTATCGGCGTCCACACCCAAACACGTTCCCCGGGCTGGTATTCCACGAAGCGTCGTCGGAGATTGTAACGGCGGCTGTCGGCTATCTGTTGATTCTTGATACGGAGACGCGCGAGTTGTCGGGCTTCATCAGCGCGTTGAAGGTACTCACTCACATCGAGGTTTTCTTCGTCGGTGACGTTGGGTAACATGGCATCGAGCGTCGTTGACGGGCTCCTTCCATAGACCAATTTGTATGGAGATAATATCTGCGTCGTCTCCTGCACCGCCGTGTTGTAAGCGAAGGTCACGTACAGAAGAATGGCGTCCCACGTCTTGTGTTCGACATTGACGTACATTGCCAGTATGTCGGCGATCGTCTTGTTTAGCCGCTCGGTGAGGCCGTTGGTCTGTGGGTGGTACGCTGTCGTCCGGCGGTGGTTTGTCTGGCTGTATGCCAAGACCGCTTGAGTTAGGTCAGCCGTAAACGCCGTTCCTCTATCGGTGATAAGGACCTCCGGGGCGCCATGGCATGGACGATATTTTCGACGAAGAACTTCGCCACCTCGGATGCACTGCCTTCGGGCAGGGCTTTTGTCTCGGCGTAGCTGGTGAAATAGTCGGTAGCTACCACGATCCACTTGTTTCCGAAAGCCGACGTCAGGAACGGCCCCAGTCGGTCCATACCAATCTGCTAGGATGGTCGGCGAGGTGGTTCAATTGGCTGCAGAAGTCCCGATGGCATTGTCGGCGATGTCTTGTGTCGCTGACAGTCCCGGCATGTACTCACATAACGAGTGATGTCGGTGGTAAGACGTAGCCCGTAGTACCTTTCTTGTATCCTCGCGAGCGTGCGAGAAACACTGGGGTGCCCCGTCGTCGGATCGTCATGCAGAGCCTGCAGGAGTTCTGGTTGCAGAGCAGAAGGCACCACAAGGAGGTACTTGGCTCGAAGCGGTGAAAAGTTTTTCTTTTGGAGAAGACCGTTTCGCAGGAAGAACGACGCAAGTGCGCGCTTGAAAACCTTCGAGACTTCGGTGGTCCTGCCTTCGAGGTATTCTATTAAGGCCTTAAGTTCGGGTCGGCCAGCTGTCTTTCAGCGAAGTCGTCGGTAGTTATCGTTCCCAAGAAGTAGTCGTCACCCGGGTCGTCGGTTGGTGGATGGTCGGCAGGCGCACGAGAGAGACAGTCGGCGTCGAAGTATTTCTTGCCGGACTTGTAAAAGACGGTAATGTCAAATTCTTGGAGTCTCAGGCTCCATCGCGCGAGGTGACCTGAAGGGTCCTTCAAGGTGGCTAGCCAACACAGGGCTTGGTGGTTGCTCACAACATTGAAGGGCCTGCCGTAGAGGTAGGGGCAAAATTTTGACGTAGCCCAGGTGATGGCGAGGCACGCCTTTTCTGTTGTTGAATAATTGGCTTCTGCTTTGGATAGCGATCGGCTGGCGTAACTAATAACCCTTTCAAGTCCGTCAAACCTCTGCACAATAACGGCGCCAAGACCTACTCTGTTTGCATCAGTGTGTATTTCTGTCTCGGCGAATTCGTCGAAATGGGCAAGTAACGGAGGCGTGTAGAGGCTATGTTGAAGCTCCTGTAAAACGTGTTCCTGTGGCGTTTCCTACTTGGAGTACACGTCAGCCTCGGTAAGGTTAGTGAGTGGATCGGCGGTACGAAGTTTTTCACAAACCACTTATAATAGGCGCACAGGCCCAAAAATCGGCGCACCGCCTTCTTGTCAATGGGCGGCGGGAAGTCGGCGATGGCGGCTGTTTCCGAGGATCGGGACGAACACCAGACTTGCTAATCACGTGCCCCAGAAACAAGAGCTCCTCGTACGCAAATCTGCACTTTTCTGGCTTCAGTGTGAGTCTGGACGTCTTGATGGCTTGAAGTACAGCTTCAAGGCGCCAAAGATGCTCGTCGAAACTCGAGAAAAACACGACGAGTCGTTCAAGTACACAAGGCAAGTCTACCACTTCAATCCTGCCAGTACTGTATCTATAACGCGTTGCAAAGTTGCAGGCGCTGAGCTAAGACCGAAGGGCATCACCTTAAACTCGAAGAGGCCGTCCGGTGTTATAAACGCCGTCTTCTCTCGGTCTCTTTCGTCGACTTCGATTTGCCAATAGCCACTCTTGAGGTACATTGACGAAAAGTACTTGGCGTTATGGAGCCGATAGAGTGCGCCGTCTCTTCGTGGGAGAGGATACACGTCCTTTCTTGAGACTTTGTTAAAGCGGCGATAATCGACGCAGAAACGTAGGGTTCCATTCTTTTTCTTCACTAACACCACGGGGGATGCCCATGGACTCTTGGACGGCTAGATGATGTCATCCCGCAGCATTTCATCAACTTGTCTCTTCATGGCCTCGCGTTCTCACGTCGAAACTCTGTACGGACTCTGACGGGTGGTCTGGCATTTTCTTCCGTTATGATACGATGTTTCGTGATTGGGGTCTGCCGAATTTTTGATGACGACGAAAAGCAATCTTCATATTGCAGGAGCAGGGCCTTGAGCTGTTCTTGCTTATGGTTCGTAATTCTGGCATTGACGTCGAAAGCTGTGGGGGGGCTTGGTTACCCTGAGCAGGTTCCGCCGAATCGGAGAGGGCGAAAGCACTGGTGGCTTCCACAATTTCCTCTATGTATGCGACCGTTGTTCCTTTGTTCACAAGTTTGAACTCATTGCTGAAATTCGTGAGCTTAACCGTTGCTTTGCCTTCCCGCAGCTCTGCAATTCCTCTTGCGAAGCAAATATTTCGGGTGGCCAACAGATGCTGACTGCCTTCAACGACGCCTTCCAAGTCAGGTGATTTAGGAGCGCCGACTGAAATAATGATGCTAGAGCGATCCGGAATGGTGACTTGTTTTTTTTTTCCAGCACATTCAAGATTTGTTTTCTCCGATGGAAGCGGAAATGTTGTAGGCCCGTGTACTCAGATTTGGGTGCAGGTTAAAGAACCCCAGGTGGTCGAAATTTCCGGAGTCCTCTACTGCGGCGTTTCTCATAATCATATGGTGGTTTTGGGACGTTAAACCCCACAAATCATCAATCAAGGCATGGTTTCCTGACGGCGTGCGCGGCGGTGGACCTTCTTCGGTGGATAACATTATCAACTTTGTTCTTAGGTTGATGACAGCACTATGGAGGCATAAGAAGTCCATGCCAAGGATGACATCTCTCGAGCAACGCTGTAGGACTACGAAGTCTGTAGGATAAATACGGCCGATAATGGTGAATCTCGCTGTGCAGATTCCTACAGGCGTTACGAGATGACCTCCGCCTGTGCGGATTTCAGGGCCTTCCCAAGCTGTCCTAACTTTCTTCAACTTCGCGGCGAACGACACACTGATGACGGAATAGTCGGCTCCAGTATCGACGAGAGCGCTCACACTGTGGCCGTCGATAAGAACGTCAAGGTCGCTAGTTCGCCGTCTCGCGTTACAGTTAGGGCGTGGCGTCGGGTCACGGCAGCATCGGCTTGTTCCGCTGCTTCCATGTTGCATTGTCAGGTCACCTTCGGTAAGTGAGGTTTCGGCGTCAGGGCTTTGCCTCGTTGACGTTGTGTTCGGAAAGCTCCGTCGCGGCGTCATCGTCGTCGGAGGAGGATCTTCGGTAGTTCGTCACACAGCAACCGTACCTCCATCGGTTGCTGCCCTTAGTTTCCCGGATACAGGCTAGGAGACCGGCCCCGCGTTGGGCCAGAGTACTGCCGGTGGTGCGGTGACATGTGGCAGCTGGGCGACGGTGAACGGGAAGGACTTTGTGGTGCCCATTGAGTTCCTGTGAGGTAGTCGGCGATGTCACGTGGCCGTTCTCCTGACAGCTGACGTGGTGCATTGACGGCGAAGCCACGCAGCCCCATCTGTCGGTACTGGCAACGGCGGTATGTGTTCCCGGCCTCGCCGCTGTGGTAGCAGAGCGGGCGGTTTTCATCATCATCATCATCATCAGCCTGACTACGTCCACTGCAGGACAAAGGCCTCTCCCATGTTCCGCCAGTTAACCCTGGTCCTGTGCTTGCTGCTGCCAATTTATACCCGCAAACTTCTTAATCTCATCTGCCCACCTAACCTTCTGTCTCCCCCTAACCCGCTTCCCTTCTCTGGGAATCCAGTCAGTTACCCTTAATGACCAGCGATTATCCTGTCTACGCGCTACATGCCCTGCCCAAGTCCATTTCTTCTTCTTGATTTCAGCTATGATATCCTTAACCCCCGTTTCTTCCCTAATCCACTCTGCTCTCTTCTTGTCTCTTAAGGTTACACCTACCATTTTTCTTCCCATTGCTTGCTGCGTCGTCCTCAATTTAAGCTGAACCCTCTTTGTAAGTCTCCAGGTTTCTGCTCCGTAGCTAAGTACCGGCAAGATACAGCCGTTATATACCTTACTCTTGAGGGATAGTGGCAAACTACCTGTCATAATTTGAGAGTGTTTGCCGAATGTGTTCCACCACATTCTTATTCTTCTAGTTACTTCAATCTCGTGGTTCGGCTCTGCCGTGATTACCTGCCCTAAGTAGACATAATCTTTTACAACTTCAAGTGCACTATTACCTATCTCGAAGCGCTGCTCCTTGCCGAGGTTGTTGTACATTACTTTCGTTTTCCGCAGATTAATTTTAAGACCCACCTTTCTGCTCTCCTTGTCTACCTCCGTAATCATGAGTTGCAATTCGTCCCCCGAGTTACTCAGCAATGCAATGTCATCGGCGAAGCGCAGGTTACTAAGGTATTCTCCATTGACTCTTATCCCTAACTGTTCCCAATCTAGGCTTCTGAAAACCTCCTGTAAGCACGCGGTAAATAGCATTGGGGAAATCGTGTCCCCCTGCCTTACACCCTTCTTGATTGGTATTCTGTTGCTTTCTTTAAGAAGCACTATGGTATCAGTTGATCCCCTGTAGATTTCTTCCAGAATGTTTATATATACTTCATCTACGCCCTGATTCCACAGTGTTTGCATGACGGCTGATATTTCTACTGAATCAAACGCCTTCTCGTAATTTATGAAGGCTATGTATAGTGGTTGGTTATAGCCTGAGCATTTTTCTATTACCTGTTTGATAGTATGAATGTGGTCAATTGTTGAGTAGCCTGTTCAAAATCCTGCTTGTTCCTTTGGTTGATTGAATTCTAATGTTTTCTTTACTCTGTTAGCAATTACCTTTGTAAATAGCTTGTATACTACAGAGAGCAAGCTGATCGGCCTGTGATTCTTCAAGTCCTTGTCATCTCCTTTCTTATGTATTAAGATGATGTTAGCGTTCTTCCAAGACTCAGGTACTCTTCCCGTCAGGAGACACCTCGTAAAGAGGGTGGCTAGTTTTTCTAACACAATCTGTCCTCCATCTTTCAGCAGATCTGATGTTACCTGATCCTCACCAGCAGCTTTGCCCCTTCGCATGCTCTCCAAAGCTTTTCTGACTTCTATCATTACTGGTGGGGTGTAATCTGGGTTACTGCTACTTCTTATAGTATTAAGGTCGTGGTTGTCTCGGCTACTGTAAAGATCTCTGTAAAACTCCTCCGCTATTTTAACTATCCTATCCATATTGGTAGTTATTTTGCCTTCTTTGTCCCTTAGTGCATACATCCGACTTTTGCCTATCCCAAGTTTCCTCTTCAATGCTTTGACACTTCCTCCGTTTTTCAGAGCGTGTTAAATTCTCTCCATGTTATACCTTCTTACATCGCATACCTTACGTTTATTAATCAACTTCGAAAGCTCTGCCAGTTCTATTTTGCGGTTCTATTTGGGCGGTTTTCAGGTGCACGCCAAACGTCCGTTTTCCTCGGCGCACTCCTCTGGCCCGCTGGCAAACGGTACGACGTCAGTGGGGTGGGGGTGGCAGTGGCGTCTGGCGACGGAAGTGCGACGGGGCGGCATTTTGGCGTGGATGGGGAGGAGCGTTGTGGTGCACTGCAGCGGAGTAGCTCATAGTTTCCGGCTCGGGCAGCGATGTTTGGGGAATTCAAACCTATTGCCGAACTTCTTCTTGCACAATGTCGGCGATCGAATCCACTTGAGGTTGCGCCGAAGGCAACAGCTTGCGCAGCTCTTCCCGCACGATCGCTCGGATCATTTCCCGCAGGTCTTCAGAGTCACTGGCTTGAGCAGCAGCGCATTCTGGAGTCAGGGGACGGTTGTACTGTCTGGTGCGCATGTCCAGGGTCTTTTCGATAGTGGCCGCCTCGGATGTAAATTCTTGGACGGTGTTCGGTGGATTCCTCATTACTCCCGCGAAGAGCTTCTGTTTGACCCCTCGCATGAGAAAACGAACTTTCTTCTCCTCAGGCATGTCTGGGTCAGCGTGACGGAATAGGCGGGCCATCTATTCTGTGAAAATGGCAACATTTTCATTTGGTAGCTGAACCCGGGTCTGTAGTAAAGCAACGGCCCTCTCTATGCGAGTGACGCTCACGAACGTTTGCAGGAATGCGCTGCAGAAGACATCCCAAGTTCAATGCGTGGACTCCCGATTGTTGTGCCAGGTCCTTGCAGAGCCTTCCAGGTAGAAGTACACACGACGGAGCTTTTCTTCGTTGTCCCAGTGGTTAAGGGCGGCCACAGGGTCGTATGTTTCTAGCCAGGTCTCCGGGTCTTCAAACGATGACCCATGGAAAGTTGGTGGTTCCCTAGGTTGATGCATGACGATCGCGGGCTGGGACGCTGCGGTTGTCATTGTCGCTGCAGTCGAGGTCATGGCCTTGGTCTTCCGCGCCTTGTCTTGTAGAAGCCTGTACTCCGGTGGTAGACCTTGCTGTCGGCGGCTTGTTCGCTGCTCCTGGTTTGCGTCGGTGTCTTCTCCGCGGCGTGGGCTGGGTTCACGGCTTGACGGGGGCGTCCGGTACATGAACGAAGCAGCACTTCCACCAGGTGTCACGAGGTCGTGACGTGCCGGAGACAGGAGACTTTGTGTTGGGATTTAACTGTTTTTTTGAGCGAACCTGTGCACGGTAAAGGGAAAGTCCAATTACAGTAGCAGTCTTGCACAGATAGCGTTTAAGGGAATTTTATTTCCGGATACATCATACACAGCTTATGTGCACACATAAAACTGGACAATGGTGAACAATGTGTATGTACAATGCAAGCTGTTATATACAGCGAAAGAACTTGTAGCGTATGCAGTGACGTACAATGCAAAAATTGTACAATACAGGACATTCATGACATCAAGATGATTAAACTTAAATAAACAGTAAGACCATATGAACAAACAAGGGGAGGTCATTTACAGTGTAGCGTGATATCTTGCATTCAACTGTGAGGACAATTCACTCTCGCGCTCAAGAACAATATTGCACAAAAGGACATGTTTCTAAAGAATAAAAGAGAAATATACACTATAATGTCACAGTGGTACAAGCTCTAGCCCACCTCCTCAATATGGGAGGAAAGGCACAGATAGCAGTGAACGGAGCGTCGGCCGTCGATCAACTACTGACAAGCGGCGAAGTGCGTCGGCATTTATACTCTTGCTATGGAATGTTCCAACGTTATCGCTGGCGGTGCGGTAGGTTACAGAATAATCTGTACAGTTCACAGAGTGGGCGTGATCTTATCGAAATGATCTACTACAGTCCTGAAGCTTCTCGAAAACTGGAGGCGCGGTTCGCGCTGCGAATTGTGTAGTATATATATATATATATATATATATATATATATATATATATATATATATATATATATATATATATATATATATATGTGTGTGTGTGTGTGTGTGTGTGTGTGTGTGTGTGTGTGTGTGTGTGTGTGTGTGTGTGTGTGACGCTATGATGAATGGGAGACGTGGCCTGGCTCATACTCCATGTTTATTCTATCTCTCACTTCTTCCTCATCTACTTCTCCTAACCATCTCTGCCTTCTTACGTCACAGGATTCCCCCTCCCCCCGAAAGATGGCACCGGTTACAAACTACAACAAATTGAAGAAGAGAATAAACAAAACAATGGCCAAGTTCACAGTTTCACGTCCCGACGGAGTTTCACAATCTCACTGAATCTTCAAGGCTGAGGGAGCAGTCCGGTGATTTCTATGACGACTCTGGTGGACGAGCTTGACTGTTGCGTCCTGGATGGCATAACCACACCCTGGAAATCTGAACTGGCGATGACATGGGGTGAGTTTTTGTGAGGAACGGACAAGGTTGGAAGTGCCTGTAGCATTTGAAGTTCGGATGTCGTCGGGGTTGTATTTTTCGTCCTGAATGGTGCCATCCCAGTGCTTCTTGTTTTCGTGCTTTTTGACAGACTGTGACGAAGTGCCTGAGTGCTTGCGGTGTGCAAGCAGTGCTTCCGCGTCTTTCTCGACGTTTTCTGTGGTTGTGCAGTCGGTGTAATAGCTGAGGCAGGGAGTATCTCTGGTGACTTCTCTTTGTGCGAAAGTGTCTGACATCTCGATTGGTCTTTGGTTTCGAGATCTTATTTTCCGATGTTCTTCAATTGGTGAGTGCACTTCCGTTGAATTTTGCGTTCTTCGATGCCCTCGTTGCAGTCTCTTTCGTTGTCTTCTGAGTTTGTGTACTTGGCTTTGCTTGCTTTGCTGGTGCTGCTCAGGAGTGGCTGTAGTGGCGCCCCTTCCGGAATGGGGCATTCATTTCCTTCGGTTTTTGACGTGTCCTGTCGATAGCTGATGCTTGGTGAATTGGTGTCTTGCTCGTTGGGCATAGTTGGTAATGCGTCATCATTGCTAGCAGGCTCTTCAGAGGCTTCTTTTTCGCTGTTCACTGCGAGTGGTTCTTGCGCCTGGTCATCTGCCATAAATACGGCGTCCTTATAAGGCAAGTGGTGAGCGTTAGGAGCGCTTGAAGAACCGCGTGACGAAAACCCAGGTGGTGGACTACGTATGCGAGACGAAGCATGAAAGGCATCAGTAGGGTGAGCGACGTCTCGTGTCGTATGTTGGTGCCACGACTTTGGAAATGTCAACTTTCGTGCACAAGGAAGCTGCGCTTGACGGTTGGGTTTTTCCCAATATCCGCATGGCCTTCTGTAAGTAAACGCATGTGCCACTTCGTCTTGAGGCACTTGTCAAATCGCGCTGGACTTTCGAATGCTTGAGGACTGCTTAGGAAATTGACGATAGTGTGCAGTTGTCTCTAGATGGTTGGCAATGAGTAAGTCATGGTCATAGTCATTAAAACGGGTAATCATCTCCTCTTTGATTTTTTGCCATGACTCGTCGTTCTCGAATATGTGAATTAGGTAAAATTTGAATGCCTCACCGGTAACGTAGTCGCTGAAGTTCGTAACCATCTCCCGTTCCGACCAAGATGCAGCGGTAGCGTGGAGTTCGAACAGGTTAAACCAGTCCTGTACGGGTCCGTCGTCCGCTGATCCGGTGTACTTGGGGATGTTGAGGTCAGCCGATGGTTCTGTCATGGTGCTGGTCGTTGTCCTCCTAGGCGATGATTCGGTAGTCGATGTACGGTCAGGGCGTCTTCTGGGGAACTGCGTCGATGATGAGTGACTGATGAAGGGGCAGGCAGGTCTCCATCCCGCCGACTTGTGTGACGCTATGATGAATGGGAGACGTGGCCTGGCTCATACTCCATGTTTATTCTATCTCTCACTTCTTCCTCATCTACTTCTCCTAACCATCTCTGCCTTCTTACGTCACACATATATATATATATATATGAAGTGTAGTGAAGAGGAATGCCCACTACTGCAGCGACATCGACACGTGGGCGCGAGGCACGAGCTAGGACTGCCTGGTTGCTGCTGCGACACTGCCCGTACATCCGGCTAGCTCTTGCTGCTTCTGTACCGACGCTGATACCGCTTTTGACCTTGCATTTACATTATATTTTGGTGGAGGTGCTGCGGTCTTCCCCAGTCCTTGAACTGCGTAGCCGAAAGCTGCCGTCCGTCATGCCTGACGACGCTGTCGTCACACCCCCACCGGCTTCGCCATGCAGGAGCTGTCCCGGTGCACAGCTCTTGCGAGAACCCGACATCTTCAGCGGCACCGACGAGAAAGACGTTGAGGATTCGCTGGAATCGTATGAACAAGCCAGCGCTACTAACAAATGGGACGATCCCACAAAGCTTGGCACCGTGATGTTTTATTTAACGGATGTTGCCAAGCTGTGGTACAGAAACCATGAGGCAGATATCCCCACCTGGACTACCTTCAAAACCTGCATCGCAGATGTTTTTGGACGCCCTGGTGTGCGCAAACTTCGCGCAGAACAACGCCTACGAGGCCGGTGCCAACAAACTGGTGAGACATTCACCAGCTACATAGAGGACATCCTCGACCTCCGCCGGCGTGTCGACCGGTCGATGGCAGAAACTGACAAGGTGCGACATATCATGAAAGGCATTTCAGACGACGCCTTTGAAATGCTGCTCTCCAAGAACCCTGTCACTGTCTCTGATGTCATTGAGTTGTGTCAGAGTTTCGACGAGCTGCGACGACAGCGTCTTCTCACTCGACGCCCTGGCGTCCCGGATGACACCCTCTCCAGCCTGACCACCACATCTGACCTTCAGTCGCTGCTATCACAGATTAAGGAGTTTGTTCGTGCTGAGGTCGCTCGTCAGCTATCGCTGCTATCAACAGCCGGCCAACCAGCGTCACCTCTGCCAGCAAACACTCGCCAGGTCATCCAGGAGCAAGTTTGCGCGGCTCTGCCATCTGCCCGTGACACTTCACCCTTGCCGAGCCCTGTTGCCTGTGCCGAGGTAAATGCACCTCTAAGCTATTCTGAAGTAGCGGCTCGACCACCTCTTCAGTGTTTTACGTCACTTCCCTCAGCCGTGCCGCTACGACCCACTCCTCGGTTCGCTCAGCCGAGGTCCGTCCACAGTAGTGGACAATGGCGTACACTCGACAATCGCCCAATATGCTTTGCCTGTGGGCTACCTGGCCACATAGCGCGATACTGTCGTCGGCGCGTCCCTGTCTACCGACAGAGCTACGACCAGACCTTCGAACCTGCCCTTTATGTGCCACCGCGCCGTTCGTTCACACGCTCTCAGCAACCCAACCAGATGTCATCGTACGCCGACCACCACCCTCCTGTTAACCGCCGCTCGCCATCACCTCGACGCCGCTCGCCATCGCCGATGCGTCGTCGTCCTTCATCGCCGGAGTGGGAAAACTAATTGCCGCAGTTCCAGAGTCAGGAACTGCGTCGCCAGCGAAAAGACCAAGGCCTCTCACTTCACCAACCAATGTTCTAGACGTACATGTGGACGGCGTCACTGCGCTCGCTCTTGTCTACACTGGTGCCGCAGTTTCAGTGATAAGTGCTAGACTCTGCCGCTTGCTGAAAAAAGTTATGACGCCACTAGTAAGTGTATTCCTTCGTACAGCCAGCGCAGATCACATCACACCGGCCTCTGCTTGTACTGCTCGCATCGCGATTGATGGCCTCATTTATGTCGTCGAATTGCTAGTGTTGGATTCCTGCTCCCATGACCTCACTTTGGGCTGGGATTTTCTCTCCGCATTAAAGGTCGTCATCGACTGCTCTCGCGCTGAGGTGGCATTTGAAGTGTTTGACGACGCTCCATTATATGATGCTCATGAAACCGTGGACAAACTATTTGTTGCTGAAGACGTCATCATACCGCCGCACTCTTTTGCCCTTTCCATGGTGTCTTGCAACTCTCTCGCCGAGTCTAGTGCCCTTTTCACGCCATCTGCTCTTTTAGTTCGTCGCAAGTGTTCGCGGCTACCTTATGCCCTTCTAGAACTTCATGACGGCGTCAGCAGACTACTCATCTCGAACCTGTTGTCATGTCCTGTAACACTACTTCGGGGTGAGCGCGTCGGGCGTGTTTACAGTCTCGACCCTTCTGCAATTATCGACATGCCGGCTGGTCCTTCTGCCGAACACGAAGTCGCCGGAGTGACCTGTGCTTCTTCGCCGCAGACTACTAGGCCGGACGTACTGAGCAGCTCCATCGCCGACACGTTAACCGTTTCGCAACGTGCTCAGCTTCTACGACTACTGAACAAGTTCCGTTATTCCTTCGACTGCCAGCGTACTCCCCTCGGCCGCACGTCAGCTGTGTGTCACCGCATCAACACGGGTACCAATGCGCCATTGCGTCAAAGACCCTATCGCGTGTCCGCAGCATAGCGCCAGGTTATCGATGACCAAGTAGCTGACATGCTCAAGCGTGGCGTCATCCAGCCTTCGAACAGCCCCTGGGCATCTCCAGTCGTTCTCGTTAAAAAGAAGGACGGGTCAATTCGCTTCTGTGTTGACTACCGTCGTCTTAACAAAATAACTCAAAAGGACGTTTACCCGTTACCGAGAATCGACGATGCCCTTGACTGCCTCCAAGGTGCGAAGTTCTTCTCTTCTATTGACTTACGGAGTGGCTACTGGCAAGTCTCTCTGGCACCTGAAGATCAGCCTAAGACGGCCTTTGTCACACCTGATGGTTTTTACGAATTCAGTGTCATGCCTTTTGGTCTTTGCAACGCACCCGCAACATTCGAGCGGATGATGGACAATCTTTTGCGTGGCCTGAAGTCGAAAACATGCCTGTGCAACTTGGATGACGTGATTATAATTTCACCGGATTTTCTAACGCATCTCCGCAGGCTAGATGAAGTGCTGCAGTGCCTAACTGACGCCGGCCTTCAGCTCAACCTTAGGAAATGCCACTTCGGCGCAAGTCAGCTCAACATCCGCAGTCATGTTGTATCCAAAGAAGGTATTCTTCCTGATATAGCCAAGCTTCGGGCAGTTGCAGAGTTCCCTAAACCTGCGTCTCTGAAGGATCTGCGCAGCTTTCTTGGCCTCTGCTCGTATTTCCGCCGCTTTATTCGGAATTTTGCTATGATCACCGCCCCCTTGACTAAACTTCCACGCAGTGACTCGAAAAGTTACGCTTGGTCACCCGCCTGTGACGATGCTTTCGAAAAGTTGCGCCGTCTGTTAACCTCGCCACCAATCTTGCGTCATTTCGACCCGACTGCTCTGACGGAGGTACACACCGATGCCAGCGGTGTTGGACTCGGCGCCGTGCTCGCGCAGCGTAAATCGGGATTCCAGGAGTACGTAGTCGCATACGCAAGCCGTACCCTCACCAAAGCGGAAAAGAACTATTCTGTGACAGAGAAGGAGTGTCTGGCAATTATATGGGCTCTAGGTAAATTTAGACCGTACCTATATGGTCGCCCTTTCGACGTAGTCCCCGATCACCATGCGCTTTGTTGGTTATCCACGTTGAAGGACCTCCCGGCCGTTTAGCCCACTGGGCTTTGCGGTTGCAAGAGTTCGGCATGCGTGTTGTCTACAGGTCTGGCCGACGTCACACTGATGCCGACGCTTTATCACGCTCACTTATGTCCGCTGAAAGCTCTGCATGTTTATCGGCTGTGGACGAAGTGGTTGCGTTCCCAGATAACTGTGACATGGCGTCTGAGCAACGCAAGGATGACTGGATCAGCTCTGTTCTGCGATTCCTTTCAGATCTGTCGACGTCTCCATCTTCTCGAACGTTGCGCCGTCAAGCGGCTCACTTTGAGGTCCGCGATGGCCTCCTTTATCGCAGGAATTACAAGTCTGAGGGCCGAAAGTGGCTACTTGTCATACCTCGCCATCTTCGTGCTGCAATATGTTCAGCTTCCCACGCTGACCCTCAGTGCGCACATGCGGGCATCTTCAAAACATACGCTCGAATTTTCTCCCGGTTTTATTGGCGAGGCATGTACACCTGTTTGCGCAAGTACATTCAGTCATGCCCGCAGTGCCAACGACGGAAAGCTCTGCCTCATCATACCTCTAGTCTGATCCAGCCAATTCCTTGCCCAGCCAGGCCTTTTGACCGCATTGGGATCGATCTGTACGGGCCTCTTCCATTCACGGCTTCCGGAAACCGTTGGATTGTTGTCGCTGTCGACTATCTGACGCGATACGCAGAAACAGCCGCTTTGCCTGCTGCCACAGCACACGACGTATCTTCTTTTTTCTTGCGGCACTTCATTCTCCGTCACGGCGCACCGCGCGAACTTCTCAGCGACCGAGGACGTGTGTTCCTCTCTGAAGTCGTCAACGCACTCCTTGCCGAATGCCGTATTATTCACCGGACTACCACCGCCTACCATCCTCAGACAAATAGATTGACGGAAAGATTCAACCGTACCCTAGGGGATATGATATCAAAGTATGTTGCCTCAAACCACTCCGACTGGGACCTCATTCTGCCTTTTGTGACATACGCCTACAATACTGCTCCACAGGCAACTACGGGCTTTTCACCATTTTTCCTGTTATATGGCCGAGACCCTTCCACCACACTAGATACCATTCTGCCCTACCACCCCGATTACTCCGAGTCTACGCCCATCTCTGAAGCTGCCCGCCGCGCCGAGGAATGGCGTAAGCTCGCCCTGTCGTTCACAACCATCGACCAATGGAGACAAAAATCTCGGCGTGACGATAACCACCCGTACCCTAACTTTGTTCTGGACACTCTTGTGTGGCTTTGGGTTCCCGCTGTGCCTACAGGGCTTTCCTCGAAGTTTTTTTCAAAATACCAGGGACCCTACCGCATTGTCTCCCAGACTTCACCAGTTGACTACATCGTCGAACCTGTTACGCCATCCACAGACCAGCGCTTTCGGGGACGTGAAATTGTTCACGTACAGCGGCTGAAACCTTATTACGACCCGCTCGTACTCTGTTCACCGTGAGTCGCCAGGATGGCTCCTTTTCCGACGGGGGACGAAGTGTAGTGAAGAGGAATGCCCACTACTGCAGCGACATCGACACGTGGGCGCGAGGCACGAGCTAGGACTGCCTGGTTGCTGCTGCGACGCTGCCCGTACATCCGGCTAGCTCTTGCTGCTTCTGTACCGACGCTGATACCGCTTTTGACCTTGCATTTACATTATAATATATATATATATATATATATATATATATATATATATATATATATATATATATATATATATATATATATATATATTAACGAAGGGCGGTGCGGCCGCTGTGGGCCATGGGCTGGACAGCGAGGAAGAAGAGGTAGAATAGAACAGCTTGCCCTCGCTGGTTCTCGAACGCGCAAGTAGCTGGTTGTGCTTGCTCTAGGGTTTTGGCCTAAGTTTGTGTAGTGGTTGTGGTTTCTTTGTCTTTATTAGGTGTTCCTATAGTGCTTTTACAGCTAAGTAAGCGCTTTTAGCGCTAGAAAAAGCACTCATATGCCGTTTTCTTCACCTGGACCGGGGGCTTTCCTCTGGTCTGCTTCAGTTCCGCCACAGGAGGTACTAGTGGATCCGTTTCTGCGCAACGGCATTCCCGCAGTTCCTGTGGCCCTCGTCCCTAGCATTGACGGCTTTATTGAGATGAAGAATTCAAAAGTGGTCCAGGCGGAGCTTAGAGCTGCGACGTCTCACTTCCACAGCATCACAGAGGTCCGCCAGTTCGGCAGAGGTGGTATTCTATGTTTTTCATCTGATCAGCTCTGTGTCCAAGACCTATTGAAATGCTCGAGTTTCGCGATCAATCCGGTGAGCGCCTTAATTTTCCGCATCTGGCATGTATGAAAGGTATTGTTCGCGGTGTCGATGTTAACTTGACCCGGTCTGAGGTATTAGAGATGTTTGCCGTGACTGGTGCAATCTCCATTTATAGGTGTGCACGTCTGGTAGAGGAGCCGAAGATCCCAACTGAGTCGGTAATTGTAACCTTTGCTGGAGCGAATTTCCCAAGCGAAATCCAGGCATTGATTAATTGATTTGTGGGGTTTAACGTCCCAAAACCACTATATGATTATGAGAGACGCCGTAGTGGAGGGCTCCGGAAATTTCAACCACCTGGGGTTCTTTAACGTGCACCCAAATCTGAGCACACGGGCCTACAACATTTCCGCCTCCATCGGAAATGCAGCCGCCGCAGCCGGCGAAATCCAGGCATGGTCACTAATATACAGAGTGAAACCGCTATTACCGCGACCACTCCAGTGTACGAAGTGCTGGCGATACGGTCACACTATTAAAGGATGTAGGTCAGAACTCAGATGCCGGATGTGTGGTGATAACCACAAAACAAATGACTGCAAAGCTAAAGAAGAGAAATGTTGTCTCTGCAACGAACAACACTGTGCAGATAGTCCTGATTCCTCAGCTAAGGCTCGAGAAATGCAAATTCTTGAAATTATAGGGCGTAGGCGCTGTTCTCGACGAGAAGCCATTGAGGAAATACAAGCCAGAACTCAGGGGTATGCCAGTGTTTCAGCACGACATATCTCGGAAATGAATGGGTCGATTTCCCTGAATATCGCGGAGGTCGTAGAAAAGGCTCTAGAAAAAGCCATGGAACGACTGGCTTCTCACCTTTGTGATTCTCTATCTTAAATTTCGGCTAACCAGATGACTCGCATATTTGGTACAACAGGAGAATCAGGCCTAGTCTCCCAACATGTTGATAGTTCACGACCAATAGTTGACGGTGAATCTGAAACTGCGCCGTCGTATTATCCGTCTGCAGGAGCATCTGCAATAGGCGTCCACAGCCAAAATGAGGAATTTGAAACCGCACCATCGTATTCTCTGTCTGCAGCACCCTCTGCAGTAGATATACAGAGTCTAAGTGAGGACAAAAATGCAGATACAATAGATTCAGATGACATGAATTTGGACCATATGTCCCTGAAGCGATCTAGATCCCCTATGTCAAGGAAAACTAACTCACCGAAACAAAGAACAAAAGTATCTGAAGGAAAAGGAGAGCCTTTCAAAGAGAGATTTCGTGAAAGAAAGCATTCTAGAGAAAGCTATAGCGGAAGCAGCTCTTTCGAAATCATAAGGTCGCTTAAGATTCTCCATTGGAATTGCCGATCAATTTATTCTGCATCTACGGATTCGGTATACTTGACTTCTAAATTCGCTCCTGATATAATAGCATTACAAGAGACATGGCTATTTGTACATAATTTGTTCCAGTTAAATAACTTCCGGTCTTTTCGACTAGACCGTCCATCGAGAGGTTGGCGTCTAGCTTTCTTTATTAATAATAAAATTAGTATGAAAGTCAAATGTTCATAAAAACATATGTCGCCAGAATGCGAAGTTTCGGCAGTAGACATTACATTACCCTGCTGCACTCCTTTCACCCTAGTTAATATGTATTTTCCAGATGGAGTTCAAGACACACGAAGTTTGGATCTAGCTACAAAGTCGTGGTGCAAGGACAAAGTTTTAGTTGGAGACTTTAATTCCCACCACATGAGTTGGGGTTTTAGAACTGACATGAGTGGAAAACGCTTGTGGGAGTGGACAATGGCTAATGACCTGACGTGCCTTAACGTCAGAACCCCCACATTTATTCGTAATCAGTCCAGGTCGGCCTTAGATTTAAGTTTTGTCGGTTCGGTCATTACTACTTCTTCTTGGAAAGCGCTGGACTGTGGCGCCAACAGTGACCACTTACCGATAAGTTTTGAAATTTCTTGCCCGATAATTCCATCTTGTTCACATGTAAGAGTATTTGTAAATTACACTAAATTTAAGAATGATCTGAAGTCAGCATTGGCTTTTTCCTCGGAAGAAAACGATGATACAAAAGCACTGAAGATAAACGCAGTCATTGAACGGATCCTACAAAAGAGCCAAATGTACTGTTGAATCCACAAAAAGGGTATCTAGCTTTTGGTGGAATGATGAATGTACAAGAGAGCACCAACGACGTCAGGCAGCTTGAAAGCAGCTTTTACATATTCAATCCCCCCAAAACTGGGCCGATATCAAATTCATTGCAGCGGGTTTTAAGAGAACGGTAGCTCAAGCTAAACAAGAATATGACAGAAGACATTATGAATATCTGTCGAAGCCTAAACATATGAAAGCACTGTTCCGATATATGAGAGCTCGGAAAATCTTGCCACCACCAGATAATGCAGCTTGTGATAATCTGTCAGTGCAAGAAATTACCGCTACCTTAGAGGCGATCGGTAAAGGTCTGGAAGGCAGATTTACTTCAGTAGTGCGAAACAACTGGCACAAGTCTAAGACAAAGTCTGACTTTGACGAAGTGACACAGACTGAAGTATCCCATGTGATTAAACATTTACCCTGTGCGTCTCCTGGCCCAAATGGAATCACAGTACCCATGATTAAAATTCTGTTCAATTTATCACCTAGTGACGTCGCCAATGTTATTAACTACTCCTTAAAAAACTCATGGGTGCCGCAGGATTGGAGGATAGCAAAGGTCATTCCTATACTAAAAAATCCGGGTATAGGATTAACAGTCGATATCAGAGCAATCTATCTAACATGTAACATGGTCAAGCTAGTAGAGAGGGTCCTACATCGCCGAGTAAGTATCTGGATGGCAGACAATTTAGTAATAAAACCGAACCAAATCGGCTCTCGTAGTGATTTCTCTATTTTGTGTGTCCATGCTGATTTAGAGAGCCGAATACAGCTCGCGCGAAAAAGAAAGCAATACGCTGCTTTAGTAACCCTTGACATAGCAAAGGCGTATGACAGTGTGGAGCACTTCATATTGTTAAATACGCTAAAGAGATTGAATTTCCCACAATATTCTATTGAGTAGGTGGCAGAATTTTCAAAATCAAGAGAATTCTACTGCGTCAAGGATGGATGTTCCTCATCTAGATTTAAACAAACGCGCGGAGTTCCCCAAGGAGCAGTCTTATCTCCAGTGTTATATAATGTTTTAATGAGCACAATTCTAACAGATCAAGAAGTTACTGCCTACATTTATGCTGATGACATCGCAATCTTTACTCCTGACTGTGATATTTACTCACTACAGCTTAAATTACAAAGATATATTCACATGTTAGAAACTTGGTTGCAGTCGATTTCTTTACCGTTAAATGTCAACAAAAGTGCGCTCTTGGTGTTTCCCCTTGCAGAACCAATTTCAATTCTATATAAACAGGAACCGATCCAGCAAGTAGACTCTACAAAACATTTGGGAATCATATATAATGGCAAACTTAACAGCAGTCCACACATAGAATATATACCTACCAAAGCACAGCGGGCTTCAGGCTCACTGCACAAGCTAAGTAACCGGAAATATGGGTTATGGAGGCACACCTTGATAACGTTGTACAAGATGTACATGCGCCCCATCATCGAATTCGGATGCATACTATTCTCAGGGGGCCCTGCTTATAAAACGAAACCTGTAGTTGTATTGGAGCGAGAAGCACTGCGAATGTGTCTGGGACACCCTAGGTTTGTGGCTATCAACGTACTGTACCAGGAAGCGCACCTGCCTACACTACTTTGTAGTTTCGAATTTTGACCGTACAAGCTTTTTTTTTAATTTTATAGCTTACCGGCAAGAAGATCTCAATATGCTTTTATCGCCAACCCAGACGCCTTCTTTCTTGCTCGATGGCCACAGTTTTACACACCTCAGATAATGTATCTTAAGAGTACTGAACGCTGGGCGAGTTGGTAAATCATCACTACAAAACTGCGCGAAAAATCGACAAGAAACAGAGAAGGCACACACACAAGCGCAGGGACATCTTCAGGGCACGCCCCCACTCTGATGAACCACGAGGCGGTTCTTGCTCGACACACACACACTGCATACAGTGCCACCAAAACTGCCGGGTTAGAAATGGGAAAAGTAACACATGGAAAAGAGCCCATACAACTAGTAATATATCTTAAGAGTACTGAACGCTGGGCGAGTTGGTAAATCATCACTACAAAACTGCGCGAAAAATCGACAAGAAACAGAGAAGGCACACACACAAGCGCAGATAATGTTTGTTCAGATAATGTTTGTACAAAAGAATCTACAAAGTATAAATGTGAAAATTAGAAATGTAATTGAGACTAATGACTCAAATTGTCATGTTATAATTTAGTATGATGATATATTCCCCCAAAACACCAAGTTACAATCTCTCATATTTTTAAATAACATATTATTAGATTACTTGGAGCATGCAGAAACTAAAAATATAATAGCCACAGATGCTTCAGTAAATAATCAAAAGGCAGGTGTAGGCATTGCCTCTGATTCGCTTGACTGGTCCTTTTCAGTGAGACTGCCTGATTTTACTCCAGTTTTTGAAGCGGAGCTCGTGGCAATTACCTTAGCTCTTCGAAAACTTCCATCAAATCAAAACAACGCAGTCATAATAACGGATTCTCTTTCAGTTTGTGCAGCTCTGACAGCTTCAGAGAACTCTCGAATTCTAAGCACATTCAAAACATTAGTATCCCCGCAGTTGAGACTCCTGAGATTACTATGGGTTCCGGGACACTGTAGATTAAGATTAAATGAATTGGCCGATTCCTTAGCACGAGCCGCACTTGATGGGCCAGTTTTATCCATACTGCCAGATGTTGAATATATTACGGCAATAAGATATCTAAAATCAGAAATCTCCACTGATACGATACAAAAAGTAACTACATGGACAGAATATAACCACCACAAGTTTCCACGGCGACCCCACTGGAGCCAGTCGAGAAAGCTCGAAGTTTTAAATAATAAATTTCGATGTCGTGTCCTTCCCCCCTAAACCTGTATCTACATAGAGCTGGTCAGACATCACCCCTCTGCGCATTCTGCGGAGAAATGGAATCACTAGAACATTATTTTTTGTATTGTCGCCGCTACGCTATACTTCGAAAAAGGTTACGAGTTATTCCAGTTCTGAAAATGGGCGTTATATTGACGGCGGAAACTGCGCTAAGCTTTGGTGCCTCAGTTTTGGGACATTGCCACAGGGATGCTTTCAATGCCGTTTGCGATTATATTCAGGCAACTAAGCGTATACCTTTGTGATCTTCAATCAAGGATTTATTTATTACTCCCCAGGGCAAAGTAAAGTAAACGCAGCTGAGTGGTAATCATGACATCTCAAATCTCTAAATTGCTCAACTTCACTTTTCTATTTTTTTCCCGTTTGCTCTTTTTATGCGGTTTTCCTTACAATAGTCTCATTTTATTACAAATTCATTACACATAGTTAAAACAATCACAGAAAAACTGCACTACACTTTCTTGGCCAATCCCCCTGAGTGGGTATGAGCCATCATCCCAGGGAAACAAACAAACAAACAAACAAAGCTTGCCCGACGAACGGGTGTTGTGTCTGTCTCGCTCATTACAATGGCGCAGCCGTTCAACGAATCTGTGCGCGACGCCCTGCGTGAAGAAACTGCCCTACGGAGCGGACGCACACTCGCCCCGCAGCTCCTGTTCCCGTGGCCATGGCATCCGACCTGGCCACCGTGGGTAGCGAAGCCAGCGCGCTGCCTGCAGGCGCCAAACCACAAGGTGAATCCACTGACTTAGCTTCGCGAACCGCCTCCTTGCCCAGGGACGCCGTACACGCTCCCTTGGAGTTCGCCTCAGGTACCATCCCTGGAGCAACGTCAGTACGACCGCCAGAAGACAGGCGTAATTCCTCGCCTGTAACCGCCAGCGAACTCTGCACGGTTCTGCAGGTCATCGTTACTTCGATCCAGCGTCTTGCAGACGCCACTGTCACATTTTCAGCAGCCTGTGCACGCACCACGTTGCCTCCTCCGTCCATGGCTGAAATTCCTGACTTTACTGGCAATGATCAAGACCCAACCATCTGGCTGGATGAAATCCACTCGTTGGCCCGTCGACGTGCATGGACTGACGACGTGACGCTATCGCTAGCCGTAAGCCGACTGCGCGAGTCCGCCAAAGCGTGGCATCAATACAATGGCTGCAAGTACAAATCCTGGAGTGACTGGACTACAGCCTTCGTCACGGCTTTCTAAGCACTTCCATCCGCGTACGACGACCATTTCATGCGCATGCGATCGCGTCGGCAGGCTCCATCGGAATACGCCCGTAAATACGTCTACGATAAGCTGGTGCTTCTCGACAAATGTGGCATTACAATGATCGCTCCGGCTGCCCACCAGTATGTCGTTGATGGCTTGATTGACCCCACCCATGCTGCCGTCTTATCTTGCCAGTCACCTGAAACGTCATCCCAGGTTTTCGCTCAAAAGGCAGCCGAACTTCAGCAGAAATCTCGTCGTCGGCTTAGCTTGGACACATTACTGACTGTCCGTTCGACTTGCACCTCCACACGACACGGATGCTTCAAGTGCGGTCGCATTGGCCACAACGCCAAGGAGTGTTGTCAACCGTTCCAGACCCGAATCCACTACCAAGCTTGCCAAATTTTTCGGATGTCCATTCATGTTGAGGGAATAGGTGACCTATCTCATCTGGTGGATACCAGTGCGGAACGAACGGCGCTACACCAACGTAATGCTCCGGACACTATCCGACTGTGGACGCAAACTCCCCTCTGCGTACTTGGAGAAAGTGCTAGTTATGCCAGTCAGAATGCTCGACATTTCAGTCCGGATGGCAGCGGGCACTAAAGTTCTTCCAGCCATTCCCGTCTTTGAAGACCTCCCTGCCGACATGATCCTTGGCTCTGACTTCTTGCTATCTGATGACATTGAGCTCACCATACATCGCGGCCACGTCGAGCTCCGGTACTCAACAGCTGGGACTACCACGACAACCCTGCCAACACCGACAGGTGAGCCGTCCACTCCGCCTACCTTATCTTCTATATTGGCACGCCATCAGCCAGTATTCGCTAGCAATACACCAGAACTGCCAGGCGCTAATTTGCTGCTCCATCGCATACCAACGGGAGATCATCCGCCAATATGCGTACCACTGCGACGATACGCTGAACGAGAACGGGCAGTGATCACAGAACAAGTAGATGAAATGCTTGCCGCGGGCATTATTAGGCCGTCATCGAGTCTGTGGGAAGCGCCAGTCATCCTTGTTCGCAAGAAAAACGGATCACTACGCTTCTGCGTGGACTACAGGCAGCTCAATAAGTGTACAATGCCTGACTGCTACCCTTTACCCCGCATTGATGACGCTCTTGATACAATACGTCACTGCAAGTTCTTTTCGTCGCTTGATTTACACGCAGGGTACTGGCAGATTAACGTCGCGGAAGAAGATAGATGTAAAAAATGGCCTTTCGCACACCTTTCGCTTTGTATGCATTCAACCGCTTGCCGTTTGGACTAAGAACGGCTCCTAGAACTTTTCAGCGTGCGATGAATTCAGTGCTCGAACCATTGCAAACCAAGCCTGTGTGGTGTACTTAGACGACATCTTGGTCGTTGGCAGGATGGAGAATGAACGCCTTCGCACTTTGGACGAAGTACTACACAGACTCTATGCCGCAGGGTTTCATTTGAACCAAGAGAAATGCCAGTGTGTGGTGTCCAAGATTTCGTACCTAGGACATGATATATCTCCTGTCGGCATTCAGCCACTCGCGGAGCGAATAGCTGCCGTGTCGCAGTATCCCACACCAACCTGCTTGAAGCAGGTTCAGTCATTTCAGGGTATGGCCTCAAATTTGCGAAGGTTTACTCCCCACTTCGCTTCTATCGCAGCTCCCTTGAGCGGTCTTCTTAAAAAGGACGCGCGGTTTGAATGGGGCGTCTCACAAGGAACTGCTTTTCAAGCTATAAAACAAAAGCTCACTTGTTGCCTCATACTAAGTCACTTCAATGAGGACTGGTCCACCGAAGTGCACACTGATGCCAGCCAAGTCGGCCTAGGAGCTATGTTAGTGCAGCGTGATCCAGATGGCGTGAAACACGTGGTGGCTTACGCCAGCCGAAAACTTTCAGACACCGAGCGCCACTATCACTCCAACGAGCTTGAATGTCTTGCAGTGGTATGGAGCGTCGATGATAAGTTTCAACATTATCTTTTCGGGCGTAAAATCACTGTTGTGACTGATAATGCTGTATAGCATGGATGTTCTCCAAGCAGCAACTTAAGCACAAATTTGCCCAGTGGATAATCACACTGTAAGAATACAATTTTGATTTGCGCCACCGCGCCGGGGGCCAAAACAACGTCGCCGATGCACCCTCACGGAGCCCCCTTGACTGCACGCAACAAATCAGGCAAACCCAGATTTTGTTCGCCCAGATCGATACATCCCAAGTCCGACAGGAGGATAAAGATTTGGCATCCATTATTGCATCTATCACTGACAATGGAAATCACAGTACTTTTGTGATGTGCAATGCCGCATTGTACCGGCGTCACTGGCGAGCGGACCGATCCGAAGAACGTTACCTCCTGGTGATCCCGAAATCCCCCAGGTCAGAAATATTACGAGCCATTCACGACTCCCCAGAAGGCGGACCCACCGGTTAAGGAACCACGCTCCGGAAACTACAAGAACGTTTTTGGTGACCGAAGATGCAAAGTAGCGTCCGTTCTTATGTCACCAGTTGCAAAATCTGTCAGCAGTTCAAGCGACTGCCTGGGTGTCAACCTGGATTACTAACACCAATCCAGATACCCGAAACAATTTTCCTCCCGATTGGCTTTGATTACATGCGACCTCTACCCACCACCACTGCGGGAAATTGTTACGTCATTGTAGCAGTAGACTACCTGCCAAAATACGTGGAAATGGAGGCCGTGCCATCTCTTGCATCCACTTACCTAATCGACTGCCTCAAGCACCGATTTAAATGGAGACATGGCTTACCAAAAAAGTTAATAACCGATCGGGCTCCAACGTTTCGTAGCGGGAAACTGAAAACGTACCTTTGCACGGCAGGCGTGCAGCACCACTTCGCATCCGCGTTTCATCCTCAAGCAAACGGCCTTACTCAGAGAACTAACCAGAACATCCAGGCACGACTCGCTCCATATACGAAGGCAGGAAAAAGAGGAGAGGCCGACTGGGACGTCCACCTTCCGTCAGCCGCTTTTGCGAATAACACGGCACTGCAGACGTCTACCGGGGAAACGCCCTACGAAATTGTTTATGGAAAACTACCACAGCTGAAAGCGGTCCTCAGTATGGATGATCCTATTATAGTTCCACGTGCCAGCGATCGCAAAGTGGCCTGTCAGAAGATCCGAACTAAGGCAATAAAGAAAGCCACCCACACACACGAAAATCAAAAGCGCCACCCCGTAGGCCCGCTCCTGCTTACAACATAGGTGACGAGGTCTCGGTGCAAAGGGGCACCAGCGGGCCCGGCAAGAAGCTACTCCCTAAGTTCGACGGGCCATTCATAATTACTCAGCGTGTAGGAGAAAACACCAGGCCTGTGAACACCTCAGATGCGAACTTCACTCTCGATAAACGCAAAAGAAACAACTTTGCCGTGCACGTGCCGCGCTTGAAAAAACCAGTCGGACCGCTGCAGGTGCAATGAACTGTAATATCTTTTTTTTCTTTGTCAGGTCCGCAGTGTGGCCGAATGTAACGAAGAGCGGCGCGGCAGCTGTGGGCCATGGGCTGGACAGCGATGAAGAAGAGGCAGAATAGAAGAGCTTGCCCGGCGAACGGGTGTTGTGTCTGTCTCGCTCATTACAATATATATATATATATATATATATATAGTGGGAGTAATATTTCAATGGGCCAGTTAGTCTTCGTGAAGGTATGGGATATGGCAGAACGGGAGCGTTGTCAACAAGGATAAATATATTTATTTCCCAACAGTTTCGGGAGGGGTCCTCCCTTCATCAGGGGATGAGTTATACTGACATGAGCTTCCAAACTTCGCTGCTGCTGCGTCCCTCTCGCCTTGAAAGACGTTTGCGAGAGTGAGAGGGAACTAGAAAAAGGAAGAAAAAACGAAAAAGGGGGAGAAAAAAGACGAAAAAAGAAAGAAAAGAAAGAAAGTAAAAATGAGGAAGAACCACTGTCAACACTGAGAACGAAGCCAACTGTCCGTCTACATCCACATACGGTTCATATCACGTGCTGTTCAGTTCTTGACGTGTGTCGGGCCACCCAAGATTGTCGCCGCGGTGCCGGGAGGGTCCGGGACGGCGTGCTTAAACAAAGGGGTTTCCCCGTAATTGGTCGTTCTGCGGGCGGCGGGCGGTGTGCGTAAATGAAAGGTTTCTCGTTCATGGGTCGGTCGGCTATTTACCTTTAATCTTCGTCCGTTTCCCTTCAACGGTCATGAAGTGGTAGGCGAACGTAAACACTTTGTATGTGCATGTGAAAAACACACACACACACACACACAAGAAAGGACAGTGTACACGTACGAGTCAGTCAGAAGAAAGCATGGTCTCCAGCTATCAATCTTTGTCACCAATTTTCTCCTGGCTTACTTCTCGGCGGCAGTTGAGTTTTCCGGGGTCCTCGTTGATTCCGGCTACTAATGTACGAAATTTGAAAATGAAATATGCCTCACGCTGTTCGCGCTCGCGTCTGTTTGAAAATCTGGTTTCTCATGATGAGGCCTATACGGTGCTACAGAATGGGCACGTCCTTTGCTACAGGGGCTTGGCAGACAGAAGAGAACTGGGAGTGGGGTTCCTAATTCACAGAAACATAGCTGGCAACATAGAAGAATACTATATCATTATTGAAAGGGTGGTAGGTATCGTAAATAAACTGAATAAAAGATACAAGATGAAGGTAGTACAGGCTTACGCGCCTACATCCAGCCATGATGACGCTTCAGTTGAAAGCTTCTATGTAGACGTGGAATCGGCAATGAATCAGGTAAAAACAGTATACTATAGTGATGGGCGACTTTAATGCAAAGGTAGGGAAGAAGCAGGCTGGAGACCAGGCAGTAGGAGATTATGGCATCGGTACTAGAAACGCCAGAGGAGAGCTACTAGTAGAATTCGCAGAACGCAATAATTTACGTATTTTGAATACCTTCTACCGAAAACGAGAAAACCGCAAGTGGACATGGAGGAGCCCTAATGGCGAAAATAAGAACGAAATAGACTTTATAATGAGTGCACACCCTGGAATCGTGCAGGATGTGGAAGTGATTGGCAAGGTACGATGCAGTGACCATAGAATGGTGCGGTCTCGAATTCGCCTAGACTTGAAGAAGGAACGACAGAAACTGATACGCAAGAAGCCAATCAATCAGCTAGCACTGAGAGGGAAAGTACAGGAATTCAGAGTGTCGCTGCAGAACAGGTACTCGGCCCTTAGTGAGGAAACCAACCTTAGCGTAGATACAATGAATGATAATCTGACGAGTATCATTACGGAGTGTGCAGTGGAAGTTGGAGGCAGGGTAGTTAGACAGGACACTGGCAAGCTTTCCCGGGACACGAAGAACCTAATTAAGAAGCGTCAAATCATGAAAGTGTCAAGTACAACATGACAAAATAGAACTGGCAGAGCCTTCGAAGTTGATTAATAGACGTAATGTATGCGATGTAAGAAGGTATAACATGGAGAGAATTGAAAACGCTCTGAAAAACGGAGGAAGTGTCAAAGCATTGAAGAGGAAACTTGGGATAGGCAAAAGTCGGATGTATGCACTAAGGGACAAAGAAGGCAAAATAACTACCAATATGAATGGGATAGTTAAAATAGCGGAGGAGTTTTACAGAGATCTGTACAGTAGCCGAGACAACCACGACCTTAATACTATAAGAACTAGCAGTAACCCAGATTACACCCCACCAGTAATGATAGAAGAAGTCAGAAAAGCTTTGGAGAGCATGCAAAGGGGCAAAGCTGCTGGTGAGGATCAGGTAACATCAGATCTGCTGAAAGATGGAGGACAGATTGTGTTAGAAAAACTAGCCACCCTGTTTACGAGGTGTCTCCGGACGAGAAGAGTACCAGAGTCTTGGAAGAACGCTAACATCATCTTAATACATAAGAAAGGAGATGACAAGGACTTGAAGAATTACAGGCCGATCAGCTTGCTATCTGTAGTATACAAGCTATTTACAAAGGTAATTGCTAACAGAGTAAAGAAAACATTAGAATTCAATAAACCAAAGGAACAAGCAGGATTTCGAACAGGCTACTCAACAATTGACCACATTCATACTATCAATCAGGTAATAGAGAAATGCTCAGAGTATAACCAACCACTATGCATAGCCTTCATAGATTACGAAAAGGCGTTTGATTCAGTATAAATATCAGCCGTCATGCAAACACTGCGGAATCAGGGCGTAGATGAAGTATATATAAACATTCTGGAAGAAATCTACAGGGGATCAACTGCTACCATAGTGCTTCATAAAGAAAGCAACATAATACCAATCAAGAAGGGTGTAAGGCAGGGGGACACAATTTCCCCAATGCTATTTACCGCGTGCTTACAGTAGGTTTTCAGAAGCCTAGAATGGGAACAGTTGGGGATAAGAGTCAATGGACAATACCTTAGTAACCTGCGCTTCGCCGATGACATTGCATTGCTGAGTAACTCGGGGGACGAAATGCAACTCATGATTTCGGAGTTAGACAAGAAGAGCTGAAAGGTGGGTCTTATAATTAATCCGCAGAAAACGAAAGTAATGTACAACAACCTCCGCAAGGAGCAGCGCTTCGAGATAGGTAATAGTGCACTTGAAGTTGTAACAGACTATGTCTACTTAGGGCAGGTAATAACCGCAGTGCCGAACCACGAGATTGAAGTAACTAGAAGAATAAGAATGGGGTGCAGCACATTCGGCAAGCACTCTCAAATTATGACAGGTAGATTGCCACTATCCCTCAAGAGGAAGGTATATAACACCTGTATCTTGCCGGTACTTAGCTACGGAGCAGAAACCTGGAGACTTACAAAGAGGGTTCAGCTTAAATTGAGGACGACGCAGCGAGCAATGGAAAGAAAAATGGTAGGTGTAACCTTAAGAGACAAGAAGAGAGCCGAGTGGATTAGGGAACAAACGGGGGTTAAGGATATCATAGCTGAAATCAAGAAGAAGAAATGGACATGGGCAGGGCATGTAGCGCGTAGACAGGATAACCGCTGGTCATTAGGGGAACTGACTGGATTCCCAGAGAAGGGAAGCGGGTTAGGGGGAGGCAGAAGGTTAGGTGGGCAGATGAGATTAAGAAGTTTGCGGGTATAAATTGGCAGCAGCAAGCACAGGACCGGGTTAACTGGCGGAACATGGGAGAGGCCTTTGTCCTGCAGTGGACGTAGTCAGGCTGATGATGAAGATGAGCTGAAATTAAGAAGAAGAAATGGACATGGGCCGGGCATGTAGCGCGTAGACAGGATAACCGCTGGTCGTTAAGGGTAACTAACTGAATTTCCAGAGAAGGCAAGCAGGTTAGGGAGAGACAGAAGTTTAGGTGGGCAGATGAGATTAAGAAGTTTGCGGGTATGAATTGGCAGCAGCAAGCACAGGAGCGGGTTAACTGGCAGAACATGGGAGAGGCCTTTCTTCTGCAGTGGACGTAGTCAGGCTGATGATCATGATGATGATGATGATGATGATGATGATGATGTTTTGGGGAAGATTTATTCACCGACAGCGGGTCTTGCTAATGGCTGAAAGAGCGCACAGTCATGCAGGCCAACGGGGAAAGCTCCAACCCACAACAACCACGTTGTCGTCTTCCTCCTTTTGGGTGCCATTACACCTGTACCGGAGCGACAATTCTATGCACGTATCGTCACCCCGGCCGATAAGGCACAGTCTCGGTGCCTGTTAAATGAGCGAGTCCACGTTGTAGGGTTTGAGACGAGAAACGTGGACTACTTCTGTTCTGGGTGCAGCAGCCGATGAGTTAGTGGTAGCGGCAATCTCGTAGGTCACAGGTGTGTCCTGACGAAGGACTCGGTAGGGCCCAGCGTATCGCGATAGTAGTTTCTCGCAGAGGACAACACGTCGAGATGGGAACCACAGGACAACAAGAGATCCCGCAGAAAAAACGGCATCCCTATGTTGATGGTCGTAGAGACTTTCATGCTGTGTTAGAAAGGAGGTGTCGGGACATGCCGCCACGTTCATGACTGTGGCGACCTTGGGTAGCATGGTCCCGGCTAGAGCCATCCGAGTGCCGGCAGATGACGAGTCGAGGAACCGGCGTAGATGAGAAGAAAACGTTTGTGTACAATATTTACATGTTGAGAGTAGAATAGAACAGCATGGAACAGATGAAGCACCCCGGAGCGTCTCTGCGCTCGCGTTTTTATACACTCCCTTCCCCGGATTCACTGTGAGGGAAGACAAGTCAGTTCAGGTACCTCCAATACCTATTGCAAAAACCAGCGCCACTGGGTACCGGCGTCCGGCGCCATGCCTGATTATGGGCCCAGTATGGCGCTGGTACCAGCGCCTTCCAGCGCAGGTACTGGGACGCTAGAGCGGCAGCGTCCCATTACTCTACGCAAAGTGGCTTCCCAGCGATAAAACAGGGGCGTCCATTTGCCATAAATAAATGAATATATAAGTAAAATAACACGCATTCACATTAAAAATTCAAAAAATGAAGAAACACTGCTTCACGGGATTTGAACTCGCTACCTCCTGATCTTTAACTGAGTACGCTTCCCATTACATCACGCCAGAACGTGCTTGTGGTGTTGTAAAACGACTATTTATCCGAAGAACGCGCCGATCAACCTAATGTTTAGAAGTCGCACAGTCAAGACTGACACAATATTCCTTTTCAAATAACAATTGCGTCTTGTTTGGACAGTGACGAACAGCTTCCGGGCACCGAATGACGCGCGGATATTAGCAAGAGTGCAAAGTTTTTTGAAGCATCTACATCTTAACTATGAAAAATCTCAAATTGACTGGAGGAACAGCCACAGATTGTCAGCTGTTGCTGGCGATAGTTTTTTTTTTTCTTTTGAAAGTCGTTTCTCGGACTTGCTACTGTTCAACATGTACAGATGATTTAAATGTATTGTTCGGTAGATATCCGCGCACACTAGGGAATATTGAATATTTTTTCGCGCAAGCGACGGTGTTGCAGTACACATCCGGCGTGCCAGAATACATATTTGCAGTTGCATCAATACCAGCAACTAAGAAACCGCCGAAGAAATGACTAATGCAATCCTCTCAAAAAGTATGCCAGTATGTTAGTTCACTAACGCATGCCAAATTGCCAACTCTAAATTGCGTGCTCTTACGTTCGAGTCAGAGAAGTACCGGCTCCTGCACTCAGAAGGAAGCTTTCGGTGACAGCCTATGTTGCTTAAAGCACGACACATCGATCGTCGCCGCTCCTTGTGCGGGCACCGCACACGTGCATAAATGGTCGATTTAGGCTCAGGTATGTATAAACTGTAGTTTACAGTCATTCTTACACTTTATAATTGTGCCTACTTAAAATAAAAAGCGCCGGCAGCATGTAAACAAACGCAGCCGGCACGATATGCCTCGCTGGGACGGGGCACTGGGTAAGGCTGCTTTCGAAGCAGCTGAGTTGCTATGCTTCAAGTTTCTGCATTTGAGCTTCACAATATTTCTAACTGTTACCTAAACTGTACTTGAAGTAAGCGGAAGGTCAATCAATGCCAGTTATGCATTTACGGAGTGGCAATGGCGAGCGACAGCCGTTTTCTGGCCTCCGCTGGCCGTAAACAGCAGGCGTACCAGAGTACAGATATATGCAGTTATATCAGTACCGACAATTAAAGAAAGCACCCATAGAAATACATATGCAATCCGCTGAAAACGTATGCCAGGGAGTCAGTTCACGAAAGCGTATTAAATTACCAACTGAAAATTGCGTGTTGTTACATATCAGTCGGAGAAGTACCGGCTAAGTGCGGCCGGCAGCTTTCGGTGACAGCCTGCGTAGCTGAAAGCGCGACGTTCGATCGTCAGTGCTCCTTGTGCGAACATCGACACAAGACAAAATAGTTGATTTAGGTTCATAGATGTCTAAACTATACTTTACAGTTATTCTAACACTTTAAAGTTCTGTGTACACGAAGCAAGAAGTACCGGTAACATATATACCAACGGGACTGGCATGACAGGTTTAATGCTCGCTGGGCCGGGCACTAGGTAAGACCACTTACGTATGCTCGGTATCTGTTAAAAAAATTACGTATGCTCGGTATCTGTTAGGGTAGCATCTCTCCGGGTCCCTCCGGGCAAAGGTCCCTCCGGGTAGTCGGGTGGAAAAGGTTATTAGGTCCGCGGGCCCAGCAGACTCACCGCACCACCATTGTAGTTTTAAGCCGCACTGGAATGTCGCTCCCGGCATAACAGCTGTCTGCGACGACGATAACCGAGCGCGGGCTACCGCGCGTGCCGTCAGGGCACGGGTGATGGCATACCGAGCGTACGAAGTGGAGGATGGGTGGTCTGATGAAAGCAATGTGTCGAAGGCCAGTAAGGGATTACGTCCGAATAGTAGACAAAATAGGGAGTAGCCCGCTGTTTCATGACGCGACGAGTTATAGGCGAAGGTGACGAAGGCAGAGCTATGTCGCAATCAGTGTGGTCTTTATATACGTACATGGAAACCATGCCTGTCAATGTGCGGTTTAGGCACTCCGTAAGGCCGTTAGTATGAGGGTGGTAAGATGTGGTGAAGTTGTGACGAGTAGCACAAGATCGGAGTAGATCATCAACCACACGAGATAGAAAGTAGCGACCGCGGTCTGTGAGCAGGTGAGACGGAGCGCCATGCTGCAGAATAATGTCGTAGAGCAGGAAGTCGGCAACGTCAGTTGCGCAGCTGGATGGTAGCGCTCGAGTGATTGCATACCGAGTGGCATAATCTGTGGCCACTGCAATCCATTTATTTTCAGTTGTAAAAGTAGGAAAGGGACCTAGCAAGTCCAACCGCACTCAATAAAACGGCTCGGCTGGAACTTCAATGGGTTGAAGAAGACCGGCATGGGAAGTCGTAGGCTTCTTTCGGCGCTGGCAGAGGTCGCAAAATGTGGCGTATTGGCGATCGGAGCGGTAGAGACCCTTCCAGAATGCTCGCCGTCAAACGCAGTCGTAAGTTCTGGGGACTCCTAGATGTCCAGAAGTTGGAGCGTCGTGTAATTGTCGCAGAACACCCTTTCGCAGGTGATTTGATACGACTAGTAAAAGTTTTGTGCAATCGGGGTGTTAGTTGCGGCATTACAAAACGTTGTCTTGAAGCAGGAATATGCTAATGGAAGGGTCCGTATGACGCGATTGAAGGTGGTCAATGATGGTGAGCAGCGATGGATCTCGGCGCTGTTGGTCGGCCACGTTCAAAAAGTCAGTAATGGCTAAAACGCAGGCATCAGATTCCAAATCAGCGGAGTTAGGTCGATCAACTGAGTGCCGGGATAAGCAGTCGGCATCGCTGTGCAGCTTTCCAGATTTGTACACAACGGAGAACGTGTACTCCTGTAATCGAAGTGCCCATCGGCCGAGTCTGCCTGTAGGGTCCTTAAGCGTGGACAGCCAGCAAAGCGCATGATGGTCCGCGATGACTGCGAACGGACGTCCGTATAAGTACAAACGGATTTTCGCAATAGCCCAAACGAGGGGCTAAGCATTCTCGCTCAGTGATGGAATAATTTTTTCCGCTTGCGACAGAAGGCGACTAGCATAGGCTATCACACGGTTGGCCCCACTCTGTATCTGAGCGAGGATAGCACCAATGCCGTGGCCGATTGCATCGGTTCGAAGCTCTGTTCGAGCTCTAGATCGAAATGAGCCCACACAGGTTGTGATATGAGGGCGGTAATCAACGACGCGAAGGAATGTTTTTGGTCCTTCTCCCAAGAAAAGGCCACATTCTTTTGAAGAGATCCGTGAGGGGCCTAGCAATATCCGCAAAGTTGAAGACAAAGCAGCGGAAGTATGAGCAGAGCCCAATAAAACCGCGAACTTCTTGTGTGGAACCCGGAACCGAGAATTCTCGGACTGCACAGACTTTGTCGGGGTAGGGTTGAACACCAGTGGCGTCAAAAAGGTGGCCGAGTAGTTTAATCTGCTAGCGTTCAAATGAGCATTTCGACGAACTCAGTTGGATACCAGCGCAACGAGAAACGTCAAGAATTGCCGAGAGACGAGACGGGTGGCTTTCGAAGGAGGGCGAGAAAGCGATTACATCGTCCAGATAGCAAAAGCAGGTCGACCATTCGAAACCGTGCCGAAGAGAGTCCATCACACGTTCAAAAGTAGCCGGGGCATTGCACAACCCCACAAGCATGATCTTGAATTGGTAAAGGCCGTCGGGTGTGACGAATGCTGTCTTCTTGCCGTCGCGGTCGTCTACCGATATTTGCCAGTATCCTGATCGAAGGTCAAGGGACGAGAAATAGGTGACGCCGTGGAGGCAGTCGAGCGCATCATCGATTCGGGGTAGAAGATGAACGTCCTTCTTGGTGATCCGATTCAGGTGGTGATAGTCGTCGCAAAAGCGCCAGGTGTTGTCCTTCTTCTTAACTAAGACCACAGGGGATGCCCAAGGAGTCGATGAAGGCTCAATAACGCCTTTGCTCAGCATTTTCTCGACCTCCGCCTGTATAACTTGGCGCTCAGCATGTGACACGCAATAAGGGCGTTTTTGGAGTGAGCTGGCGTTGCTGGTGTCGATCCGGTGGGTTACGGAACTTGTGCGGCCCAGGGGGCGGTCATCGACGTTAAAGATATCCAGGTAAGAAAATAGAACACCCCGGAGCGCTGCAACTTGAGAAAGTAAGAGGTCGCCGGATATCATTTTGTCGAGGAACGCCTTATATTGCGAGGTAATGACAGGTTTCACCACGGAAAGAGTGTCAGGGGTAAAAGAACAAATCAAACAATTATCAAGGGTGGGAAGCTCTGAACTCCTCTACGTCGACCCAAGTTCTTCCCCAAGGTATCACTTTAGCCGAACTCGAAGTAGCACCGTGTTTTTAGCAACAATCACTATAGTATGTGGTAGTGCGATGTGGTGCGTAAGGGTCAAATCAATGAGAAGAGCCACCAGATAGTCTCCATCAGGAACGGACGGAAAGGGCAACACAGGAATGTATATATCAGCCTTGGGCGCTAGCTGCAGAGACTCCACGTATCGTAGCCGAGTGCGACTTGGAGGAGTGAAATTGGTGCACAAAGGCAATTACATCCGTAAGATACTGGTAGAATAATTGATGAGGGCGGAGTGGGTGGTTAAGAAATCAATTCTAAGGATGACGCCGTGTGGGCAAGCATCGAGGACTGCGAAGAAAACGGAAGTGTGGTGGCCGACAACAGTAACGCGGCCAGTGCACATGTCAAGCACCGATGTTCGACTTTCGTTGGCCACTCTAACAGTAGAGAACATAGCAGGTGTGAGAACCTTTTTCAGCCGAGATCGAAGTTTTGAACTCATAACAGATACTTGGGCACCAGTGTCAATTAGAGCAGTAACGGCGTGGCCATCAACGAACACTCGAAGTAAATTGCGTCTTGAATTTGTAGCCGGTTGAGCGTTTTCGTTCCGAGTCGTCAACGCAGCGCCACCATCAGGAGCTCCACTCGTCAGTTTCCCAGAGGATGACGAGAATGAGCCGGTTACGGAGAGCGGCAGCGTTGAGGGGAGCGTGACGGCCGACCCTGAGATGACGGCGAGCGGCTAGAACAGTTTCTTTGGGCGACGATGTCAGCGTAGGACGGTTCGGAGCGTGGAGATGAATGGTGAGGTGAAGGGTCCTGAAAATGCTCATCCGGAAAAGCGGGTTGCGAATAGTGTCCACGCTCCTGACGGCGGTCGACATTAGGATAGCTTGGCCAGAAATGCCACCTGTTGCGGCAATGGCGGGAGATGTGCCAAACTCGAGAGCAAGAAAAGCAGATGGGTCGATCATCGTGCGTGCGCCATTCAGATGGATTTCGGTGGCGTGGTGGAAACTGAGGAGTCGAAGCTGCCGCAGCGACAAGTGGAGCAGAGTGGTGGTCAGCGTTGTGGACGGGAGTGCTCATGGGCTGCGACATGAGTCTGGCGGGCTGGGGAACCTGGACGCCCAGGTTATCAAACTCCTGACGTACGACAGCTTGAATAAGCGAGACTGTTGCCCAGTTGTTTTGCACAGGGAGCTGATAGGAAGTGGGTGCCATGGCCTCCGGCTCCTGGCGAACAATCCTTGCAATATTGGCAGGAGGTGCAAGTGACCGGGGCGCTGAAGAATCTTCGCAAGACGATGTCGCAGCGGTGTTTGGTAGCCTCGTGAAGCGGTAGGTTATTCGTCTGCTTTTACCTTGTTCAAATCATCGCCACTCAGATATGATAAAGTCGACAGTGGGACAGTTCTTACACATTAGTATGTTGAAAGCATCATCAGCAGTGCCTTTGAACACGTTGCTGATCTTGTCCGCCTCGGTCATGTTTTTGTCAGTCTTCCGGCACAGTGCCAGTACATCTTGGATGTACCTGACGTACGACTCCGTCGATGACTGAACACGCGACGCGAGTTCTTGTCTGGCTGCCGTCTGATGAGCAACTGACCGACCGACCAAGCCGAAAAGCTTTTGCTTGCATGTGTGCCAGCTGGTTAATTCTTCTTCATGCGTCACATACCAGGCGCGTGCCATACCCCGTAAATAGAATAGAAAATTTGCCAGCATAAGCGTCTCGTCCCACTTGTAGTGCTTGCTGACGCGCTTGAATAATGCGAGCCATTCTTCGACGTCCGTGTTGTCTGTCCCGGAAAAGGTGCCAGGGTCAAGAGGATGGGGGGAGAAGGGATTGCAGATGATGGAGCCGGTGTGGATGACGAGGCCTGACTGCCAGTTTCAGGCATCGCGGCTGGACAAAGCTGGCATCCGCTGCGGAGTTCCAGAGCTGAGTTGTGTGAAGACCCAGCACCTTCACCAAAAGATGATACGGGGAGGATTTATTCACCGAGAACAGTTCTTGCTAATGGATGAAAGAGCGCACAGCCATGCAGACCAACGGGGAAAGCTCGAGAGTCCAACCTACAACAACCACGTTGTCGCCTTCCTCCTTTTGGGTGCCATTTCAGCTGTGCCAAAGCGGCAGTTCCATACACGTATCAATATTAATGAGATCTAACAGACAATAATGCCAAGGAATGTATAAGGGAAGTTATTAGAACCAATGTAAAGTAAATAAAAAGAAAGAAAAGTTGGTGAAAAAATAACTTGCCCTGAGCGGAAACCAAACCTACGACCTCCGAATAACACATTCGATGCTCTACCGCAGAAATATCAAGAGCCCACTAAGAAGATGATCAGCCTGCCGAGATACACCGGAGCTGAAGACGACGTCCCTGTGGACAAGTGCATGCACCTCTTCGAATTGAAGGCGAGCGACGTTAGCTGGCCCGAACTAGATCGCATCGACTGCATTAGCGAGTACCTGGAAGGTGAGGCGCTCCGCTGGTACCTCACCGTGATTTTCGACTCTAAAGATACGTGGGACGGCATCAAAACAAGCATGATAGGACGATTTTCTGCATCTGTCAGCGACCCTTTTCGCCAATTCTTACACTGCAGGCTCACAAGACAACAGCGCATCAGGCACTACTACAAAGCGAAAACGCGCCTAGGTCACCTCGCAGACTTGAAGGACGTTCACATAGTATTAGGATTGACCGATGGTGTACCAGGGGATGATCGAAAGGCGCCCTGGTGTATTGTTGCTCACTACCCCGGCCAAGTGGCTTGCTGCTGAGCTTCAAACGGAAGACTCTGTCCACAGAGACGCTTTCCAACACTCGCCGAAGCGGCAGCTCATGCAGCGAGAGCCTCATTCCACGCGACGACGGCTCCTTGCAGGATCGATGCGCACGCCTCACAGTGAGTGCCTACACTGTGTCTGGGCTCGTTTGCCAAATCAGTTTCACTGTCACAGTGAGTGCCCTCTTCTTGAAATGATGTCTGCTCTAACTGACGACCAGGAAAACGATGAGGACAGTCCAAATACGTTTTGATGCACTTGTGAATGGACACTTGGTGAACGCAACTCCTGATACAGGAGCGACTATTACCTTTATCAGTGACGTTGTGTTCCTAAAGCCCAAGCTGTAGTTGCTCAATGGTCCGTGCATTAGTGTCAAACAAGTCATCTCAACCACAAAAACTTTAAGCCGCATACACATACAGTTGTAAATAGGGAAGATAAAGTGCACAGTCCAAGCACACGTTCCGCCAGGCATGAAGATTGAATTCTTGCTAGGCCTGGACAGCGCCTCCTTTTTCAGCCTTTCACTGGACTTTAACGCGATGACTTTGCTTCAAGACAACAAAGCTTTGCCAAATGCTTCTCGAACTCAAAATTGTGCCTTCAGCGCCGATACAACTGCGCTCCAAGCCGTTGATGACAAGCACCTTCCACTATCGCAACAAGCTGCTCTGAAAGAGGTGCTTCACAGTTAGGAAAACATTTTCTCAAAGTCCCAGATGGACTTGGGATGTATCGCGGAAGAACGACATTGCATTGCCCTCAGCAACAGCGCTCCTATCTACAGACCACCATATCCATGCTGCTTGGCAGACAAAGGGGAAATCATCAGGCAAGTGGATCTCAAGCAAGGTGTAGTGCGTCAATCAATTTCACCATACGCGGCTCCTGTCATTCTTGTGGAGAAAGACATACCCCGTTTATGCATTGATTATTCAAAACTTAGCCCTGTCACTGTGCCTGACTACCAATCTATTCCGCGTATAGACGATGTGCTAGACTACTTGGGAAAATCAAAATATGTTTCAACATTAGGTACCGCCTCAGGCTGCTGACATGTCAAAGTGAACCCGGAGGACATCCTAAAAACAACTTTCGTCATGCCGAACAGCCATTACGAGAGGTTGGTTATGCCTTTCGATTTGAGAAATGCTCCTGCTACGTTCGAAAGAGCTTGATTGATAGGTGGTGTTTAACGTCGCAAAACCCCCATATTGCCACGTTCCTAGCGAACGGCACTCGTGAAGGTGTTCAGGAACGTCGTCCAAAAGACATTCCAGATGCGTATGGTGAGCTTCCGGTTTTCGAACCATGGTTTTGCGGCGTCTTCTGAGTAAAAGTAGACGCAGTGCAGTTTTTATTCGGCGTCTCAGGTGTTCAAGGCGGCGACTCTATCGTAGCTCTCCAGTCAGCTTTCTGGGTCTTCAAACGATGATTCCCGGAAAATTGGAGGCTCCTTATGCTGCTGGAGCAGGATGGGTACAGGTGCTGCAGGAGCTGTCATCGTCGCAGCGGTCAAGCTCGAGGTTTTAGTCTTACGGGTTGGGTCTGGTAGAGGCTCGAGCTCTGGCAGGAGCTCTTGCTGCCGGCAGCTGGCTCGCTGCTCAGCGTTGGCGTCGATGTCCCCTTGACGATAGTTATAGCGCGAGAACAAAACGACGACACAGAGACAAGAAGGACACTTCTTGCGTCGTTCTTGTCTACCAACTAGCCCAAGCTGCCACACTTCTAAGTCCGCTTGACGGTGTGGGCTCAGCTCACGGCTGGAGGGGGGCGTTCGGTACATGGGCCGGGAAGCACCTTCACCACATGAGAGACGCCATACTGGAGAGCTCCAAAAACTTCGACCACGTGGGGTTCTTTAGCAAGCACCCAAACGTGAGCACATGGGCCCACAGCATTTTCGCCGCCATCGAAAATGCAGCCGCCACAGCCGGGATTCAATCCCGCGACCTGCGGGCCAGCAGCCGAGTACTTTAGTCCCTAGACTACCGCGGCGGGGGCATTCGAAAGAGCTGTGAGATCAGTTATCAGAAAACGTAACTTGAAAAATGTCGTTAGTTTGATGATATTGTAGTCTTCTCGAAAACATTTGCTGAGCACCTACAGCACTTCCAAACTCTATTACATGCCCTGAAAATAGAGAATATAAAACCTAAGCTAAACAAGTGCAATTTTGCCAAAGATTCTATTCAATATCTGGGTCACAAAGTGTCACACGACACAGTATCGTCTAAGCGAAGCAATATGGAAGCTCTATTGCGATTCCCAAGACCGAAATCCCCGAAAGAGCTTCACAGTTTTTTTTAGGCACCACCAAGGTTTACCGCCAATTTATACCGTATTTCAGTGACATATATTTTTCCCGCTTACAAAACTGTTGACGAAGGACGCACCATGGTGGACGGATTCGTCATGTGAACAAGCTTTTGAGAAAGTGAAACACTGCCTGACCAATAATTAGTATTAAGGAAGTCCCCAGCGCACCCGAACCACTTTTGAGCAGCGGCCGTAGGATTCGGACGTCTACTAAGAATCTGTTCTCTCCACTACAGGTTGGTTCTTGTACTATTACCCCTGCTCGTGTTGCCTACTCACATGCGGCTGCTGCTCATAAGTGTTGCCTTCTGGTTTTGCTTGCACATCATGCCTACTAACACCGAACTTACTAAGAAAATCGAGCACCTTGAGTCCCTGCTTCATGCTAAACTTGACAAGCTTGTTGAGGATCTTGTGTCTAAAATATCGAAAAAATTAGAAGATCAGGGACTAGGCAATCTTTCTGCACTTGCCGATAGTGTACGTTTCATCAGTGACCAATATGATTCAGTGCGCAAATCTGTAGATGAGCTGGTGCAGTCAAACAAAGCTCTGAGGGCAGAAAATGACGAGTTAACCAAAAATATTGCAAATATGGAACAATACAGTAGGCTCAATAACATTGAAATCAAAGGTGTTCCATGTACAAAAGGCGAGGACTGCGCTGTTCTTTTGAAAAACATTGGACAAGTGATTGAATGTCCTATTTCATCGACAGATATTGATGCAGTTCATCGCTTCGCCAGTAAAACAGCTGACAAGTGCATCATCACGCGCTTTTGTTCACGCGAGAAGAAAAATGAGTTCCTTCGCAAAGCGCGTAAGGCGCGACTGCGTGCTTCCCAGTTAGGACTATCCGGAAGTAATGACAATCCAGTCTTTGTCAATGAACATGTTACCATTGCCAATAAAAAGCTGTTTAGTAAAGCACTTGTTCTAAAAAAGGAAAAGAAATGGTAATTCCTCTGGACAGAGAATTGTCATGTCAAGGCCCGCAAGACAGAAGACAGCAGGGTATTTTGGATCAATACGAAATCTGATCTCAACTTATTCACGTGACGTTGACAAATTCGATTCGCTTTTCAAACCCCATAGCTTTCGTCGTGTATCATCATGTCGTTGCTTCTTTTCGAGGAAACTAAATCCCTCCTTGCTAATTCTACTTGTTCATTGCTGCACATCAATGCGCCTAGTTTGCCAAAAAACTACGATAACATTGTTGGATTCACTGACTTACTATGTCATTCCTTTTCATTTTTATGTATTACTGTAACATGGCTAGGATCTTGTGATGGCAATCTGTACGGATTTCGATCGTTTAACTCTGAATATGTCACCGCGATTCGGGTCACTACGGCGGCTCGGCCATATTTATATCGCCCGAGATAAAGTACAAGCGCAGGACTGACCTATCTTTGAATATTCCGAACTGTGAATCTGTATGGATCGAGGCTGCCTTACCCTCCTCTGTTAATCTAAATAAAGTGATCATTGCATGCGTTTACCGTTCTCCATCTTCGTCTATTCCGCATTTTCTACATAATTAACTGCTGTACTCGACATTATCACCGCAGAAAATAAGCAAGTTGTTTTGGTTGGTGATATCAACATTAACCTAATAGATACAGATAAAAACAGCACCATAGCATATAGTGATTGTTTTCTTGGCTTCGGGTTTGAATCCTTAATTTCATCCCCTACTCGATTTTCACCCACTGGAACAAGCACGCTCATTGACCACGTATTAAGCAATTTTTCGCCAACCCCTAGCGCAGGAGTCATTGATGTGTGCATCACTGATCATCATCCTGTCTTTGTAACTTTCGCCGTAAATCTACCTCGCCTTAACACGTGCCATTTCACGTCAACCTTCGATCAGGAAAACTTTATCAAGGATATTCAAGGCTCTGAGTGGTCTTCCATTAGCACCTTAGAATATCCTGAAGAAGCACTAGGCAACTTCTGCTCCCTATTTCTTAAAGCTGTGCATGCAAACACTGAAACTGTTAAATGCGAGAAAATATATAGGTTTCAACGTAATCCCTGGTTAACTCAAGGCTTGTTAACTAGTATGCGGAAAAAAGATATTCTCTACAGGAAAACAAAAAACAGCCATTTAATGTGAATTTGAGACTTGGGCATAAAAATATAGAAAGATGTTGAATGAACGGCTGAAACAATCAAAACGACTTTATTATATGACAAAGAATTCTGTAAAGCAAGAAATGACCCAAAGAAAAAATGGAAACTTTTCAATGACTTTTTAAACAGACCTCAAGTTAGTAATGTAATTGATAAAATTAGGTATAAACAGCAAATCTGTACTGAGTCCTCTGACATAGCCAAGTCTTTTAGTGATTACTTTTATGAAATATACAATGATAGCCCCAAAGTATCCTCGTACACCCTTACTCACTGTATCCATTCATTGTTTCTATTTCCTGTTACCATTGACGAAGTGTATTATATAATCCTGAGTCTAAAAAACTGTAGCACTGGACTAGACAATGTATCGGCATTTCATTTAAAACTTGCTGCTCCAGACATCTCAGAAGTCTTAAGATATATAATTAATGTCATTTTTAAACACGGTATATTTCCGAGCTCACTGAAAAAAGCCAAGTTAACCCCAGCACACAAAAAAGGTGATACGACGGATGTCCGTAACTACCGCCTTATTTCTATTTTGTCTTCCATGAGCAAATTTATTGAAAAATTATTTCTGAAACGTAATAACAAGTACCTCAATAAATTTAAGCTGCTAAAGCCTTGTCAATTCGGTTTCCGGGCTGGTAGTTCTACAAATTTAGCATTGCTATCATTAACCGAATTCTTGAAAACGTCCATCGACAACGGTAATTTCACAGGGTCTGTATTTCTCGATTTCACGAAAGCCTTTGATACCATTAGTCATAATATTTTATTTAACAAATTAGAGTCTTTGGGTATCACTGGCCCATCCTTGACCTTCATAAAAAACTACCTTCTTGATCGTGAACAATCAGTCTGCATTGGGGGCGTTAATTCTAATGTTAAAATAATTAATCAAGGTGTCCCACAGGGTTCTATTCTTGGACCCTTACTGTTTTGTATCTATATTAACGATTTGCCTGACTGCCTTGAAGATTCTAAAGTTATTCTTTACGCTGATGATACGACCATTTCCATCTCGCATAAATCATTACCTACTCTGATCATTATGTTGAACCAAAAACTGACAATTGTCGTTGAATGGTGTCGCTTAAACAACTCAATTTTAAACCCGCTCAAAACTCAGTTCATGGTTTTTAAAACATCACAAAAAATGCTACCTTTCACTCCACAAGTGTTCATTGACAATCATTTCATTCCTGCGTCTAACTGTGTGTGTTTTCTGGGCGTAAAATTAGACCCTCAATTAAAGTTCACCAATCATATTCTTTACGTCAAACAAAAAACAGCATTTGGTATAAGATCACTCACCAAATCTTGTCTTTTTTTTTCACTTGAAGCCTTATTGTCTTTACACTTTGCCTTCATACATGTCACATCACCTATGGCATTACATCATGGGGAAATACATATAACACTCATATTTCTTCTGTACAGCACATTCAGAATCAGGCCATTCGCATTATTACCAACAGTTCATTTTATTCTAATGCTACCCCACTCCTTCAGGCTAACTGTATTCTTACTGTGTCTGGCTTATTTAATTTTCACTTAATCACATGGTTATATAAACAACTTAACAAACAGCTTGTGTTTGATTTAATCGAAGCTAATTTACTCACTAACGCCAATAGCACTAGATTCGCCCACATTCACAAGTTCTTTTTACCTAAATGTAACACCAACTATGGCAAAATGACGTCCGCCTTCGCGGTCATTAAATTGTGTAATAACCTGCCCTATACACTAAAATCATCATCATCTTTTCATGCATTCAAACGTGAATTTAAAAACTTCATCTTGCATAACTAGGTTGACAACGATGATTACTTAACGATTCTTATGTATCCGGGCATGAAATTGGAAAGTCTTTGCAAATTTAGGTTATTGCTTTATGGCGTTATGTTTTACTTGTATAACTTATTACTATTGTCCTTGTGTCGCATTTTGACTGCCTTTTTTGTTTACTTGATGCTATTTTTTGTAAGTTCACTGTTTACTTTTCACTTGTGTTGCGCATTTTACGTGCTGTTATAATTAATAATTTTATTGTTATTGTTAACCGAGGGTCCCACTGCAGTCGCTTGACTTTGGCACCCTCGTCTGCATACTACATTCTACGATTTTTGTATTTTGAATGAATGAATAAACTGAAACTGAAACCAATGAACCAAATTTACGAATATTTTCTTGTGAGAAACCATGCATTTTTTATTCCGACGCATGTAACGTAGGCATATGTGCAGCTCTGAAGCAACGAGATCATGACGGTAAAGAACACCCTGTTGCATTTCCCTCGCGCAAGCTACTCACACACCAATTAAATTATGCTATTCCAGAGCTCGAGTGCCTCGCTATCATTCACGTTGTTGGCAAGTGGCACTGCTATCGCCATGGAAGACCATTCGCTGTTGTCTCCAATCATGCTGCTTTACAATGGTTCAAAAACATAAGAAATCCCCAAGGCCGGCTTTTTCGGTGGTCTCTGAAGATGTCGATGTATGACGGCAACATTCGACATCAAAAAGGCAGCAAAAACATCAAGGCGGACAGATTTTTGCGGAGCCTTGTGGTTTGAACTTCTTTCGTTACCCGAACTTCAAACTTGCCTGGATGACCACGCTCACTGCAAGTACACAACCAAAAGCGGAGTCACTATCATGACACGTAAAGGAATTCGAAAACTATACGTTCCTCTCAAGCTTCGACTGGGCCTTCTGCAAAAAGCACACTGTCAGTTCAGACACGTCGGAGTAAAGAAAGCTCTGGACTTGTCACCACCATACTATTGGCCGGAAATCATCGCAGAAGTTTCATCCTACGTCCGCCATTGTGACATATGTCGACATTTCAAGAAGCCGAAAACCAAGAGATTCGGATCACGCGAGTCACTACTACCTGCAATACGACCCTTTGATCTTTTAGCAATAGACACTATGGGTGGCTTTCTGGATACGGCTCCACGAAGAAGTTTAATCACTTGACGATCGACCACACTACGCGATATGTCTGGGCGTTACCCCACAAGAATAAAACTTGTGACGCCCACATTTCGTGCATCACCGCCATCTTCACTGCAGGGAAGCCCAAAAAATTGCTATCTGATCGTGGGCCAGCTTTCACTGCTGCAAAATTCAAGCAGTTCCTAAAACGCAACGGTGTTCACCAATTGTTCCCGTCCTCCCAACGCAATGAACGGATGTACGAATCAGACCATTGAAATCCGGCCAAAGTGCAACATGAATGAACAGCCGCAGAAGTCTTGGGTCAAACATCGTTCGGGTGTCGTCGAAAAATGCAACAGAACCGAACATGAAGAAGCACGGTATCCATCATCAAACCTCACGAATGTAATCGCTTCATACGACACAATTTTAGAAGCACCAATGAAGAGTGTGCAAGAAGCGAGAAAAAGTGCAGTCAACAACACGCTTGCCTACCATGAGAAGAATAAGATCATCTACGACAAAAAAAAATTCCTAATACAAGATCTTCAGCTGGCGAACTGGTGCTCTACGAAACACCTTGGCACTCAAACAAAGTTCAGTCATGCACTCAGTTCAGTCATGGAAGGACCTTACAGAATTCATCGTAGAGTCTCTCCTGTGAACTATGAGATCGACCGATGCGTGGCACCGTTAAGCAAAACAACCAACACTGTGCACGTCAGCAAACTGCGCTGCTACTATTATCCCAATAAGTTGACGCTCTCTCGGGGGAGGCGAAATTTATTGATTGATATGTTGGGTTTAACGTCCCAAAGCCACCATATGATTATGAGAGACGCCGTAGTGGAGGGCTCCGGAAATTTCAACCATCTGGGGTTCTTTGACGTGCACCCAAATCTGAGCACACGGGCCTACAACATTTCTTCCTCCATCAGAAATGCAGCCGCCGCAGCCGGGATTCGAACCCGCTACCTGCGGGTCAGCAGCCGAGTGCCTTAGCCACTAGACCACCGCGGCGGGGCGGGGGAGGGGAAACGTGTGACGCTTCATGGGTGAACGGCGGAAAAGGAAGATGAGAAAGACGAAGGGTTAAAATAAACTGGTGTTCTGACTGACGCCATGTCTTCTTTCTTTTCCTTATATATATATATATATATATATATATATATATATATATATATATATATATATATATATATATATATATATATATTGTCTGTTAGATCTCATTCATATTGTACAAACACGAAAAACGAGCCCTTAAGTATACACTGGTTTCCCTTATATATGTATATATTGTTAAGACGTTTATTGGCGGACACTCGTTGATGATTCACGACAGCGTCAGTCAATGCGGGGACCGACTCTCTGCACGAGCTGCTCTTCTTCTTATGAAAAGGGCGACCCACTTGAAGGCACTCGAGAGGACGACCCACTGTTCGAAGGCTTTGCCACAACTACCCCGGGTACGAAAAGGGAGCCGCCTGGCGACCTAACAGGTGGTTACAATGAGCGGGTCATGGTAGGCCTTAAGGCGCTCCACGTTAACAATGTCGCGTCCTCAACGGCGCATGTCCGAAGATGGTTCGATTGGTTCAATCAAGTTGTTGACAGGAGAAGTGCGTTTGACTACACGGTAGGGGCCTTCGTATTTGGGCAATAGTTTTCAAGATAGGCCAGTTGCATTGGTAGGGATCGAGAGGCAAACGAGCGCTCCAGGGAGGAACGTGGGCGCAGTAGTGCTGGCGTCAGCGCGAATGCTTTTTTGCCGCCCTTGATCGTGCGCAGTAAAGGTCTTTGCAAGCTCTCGACACTCTTCAGCAAGCTTGGCGGTAGCAGAAATAGGCGTCCACTCAGACGGATCTGGCCTGTACGGAAGTATTGTGTCGATGGTGTGCGACGGGTGCCTTCTATATAATAAAAAGAAAGGTGAAAAGCCAGTAGTGCTCTGAAGGGCGGTATTATATGCGTAGGTGACGAAGGGTAGAATGGAATCCCAACTTGTGTGATCGGCGGCGACGTACTTGGAGAGCATGTCGCCGAGCGTACGGTTGGAGCGTTAGGTGAGGCCATTTGTCTGCGGGTGGTGAGCAGCAGTTTTGCGGTGAACAATGTTGCACTCTTTAAGAATGGCTTCCACGACTTAAGACAGGAAGACGCGGCCTCGGTCACTGAGCAGTTCCTGGGGTGGACCGTGTCGAAAATTGAATCGTTGGAGCAGAAAGGAGGCCACATCGCTCGCTATAGCCGCGGGGAGAGCGGCCGTTTCGGCGTATCGCGTGAGGTGGTCCACAGCGACAATGGACCCAGCGGTTACAAGCCGACGTCAGTGGAAGTGGCCCATACAAATCGATGCCAACGCGCCCAAAGGGCCTGGCAGGGCAAGGTAGAGGTTGCAGACCTGCCGGTGATAGGTGCGTTGAAGCTTTTCGGCGCTGACAATCTATGCAGGAGCGAACGAATTTCTGCACGTAGCGGTACATGCCGCGCCAAAAGTACCGTTGGCGAATGCGTTGGTAAGTCTTCGATACCCCGAAGTGCGCACATTGCGGATCGGAATGAAAAAACTCGCATATGTCAGAGCGCATACTGCGAGGTATGACTAGTAGCCACTGGCGGCCGTCACCTTTGTAATTGCACCTGTGGAGGAGGTCGTCGCGAATGGCGAAATGGTGGGCTTGACGACGCAACGCGCGAGTGGATGGAGTGGATGGATCAGCCAGCAAGTCGATCAGTGAGGCGATCCATTGATCCTTGCGCTGTTCAGTAGCAATGGTATGAATGCTAATGGAAGAAATGGCAAGGTGAGACGCGGAGTTGTGGGCGTTGCGTCAGGCAAGGGAGAGCGTGACAGGGCGTCGGCGTCAGCATGTTGCCTTCCATTGCGGTACAGCACGCGGATATCATAGTCTTGCAGGCGAAGTGCCCACCGGGCGAGACGGCCTGCGGGATCTTTCAATGACGACAACCAGCATAGTGCGTGATGGTCGGTGACGACATCAAATGGGCGACCATACAAATAAGGTCGGAACTTCGTAAGGGCCCAGACGATTGCCAAACATTCCTTCTCGGTGACGGTGTAATTAGTCTCGGCCTTAGTAAGCGTACGGCTTGCATACGCCACGACATATTCCGGGAACCCTGGTTTGTGCTGCGCAAGGACAGCGCCAAGGCCGACACCACTGGCATCCGTGTGTACCTCTGTAGTGGCCGTAGGGTCGTAGTGGCGGAGTATGGGAAGGCGACGTCAACAAACGACAGAGCATTGTGAAAGCGTCGTCACACTGTGATGGCCACGAATGGAGAGGCCCGTTATTTCCAAGGAGCTTCGTCAGTGGCGATATGATAGTCGCGAAGTTTCGAATGAAGCGCAGAAAGTAGGAACACAGCCCTACGAAACTGCGCAGTTCCTTGACGGATGTCAGCTTGGGGAACTCGGACACGGCCCGAAGCTTAGCTGGATCAGGGAGAATTCCGTCCTTGGACACAACGTAGCCGAGTATTGTCAGCTGCTGAGCTGCAAATTTGCACTTCTTTAGGTTCAGTTGCAGACTGGCGTCACTCAGACGCGTTAAAACATGCCGTAGGCGCTGAAGATGCCTGGAGAAGTCCGGAGCGAAAACGACGACGTCATTGAGGTAGCACAGGCACGTGTGCCATTTCAGGTCACGCAGAACAGTATCCATCGTGCGCTCAAAGGTGGCGGGCGCGTTGCACAGCCCAAACGGCATGACGTTGAATTCGTACAAGCAGTCGGGGGTGACAAAAGTGGTCTTCGGTCGAGCGTCCTCAGCCATAGGTACTTGCCAGTACCCTGAGCGCAAATCGAGGGATGAAAAGAATTCTGCTCCTTGCAGGCTGTCAATAGCATCATCTACCCGCGGTAGTGGGTACACGTCCTTACGAGTGATCTTGTTGAGGCGTCGGTAGTTCACACAGAACCGCACAGAACCGTCCTTCTTCGTGACTAGAACGACAGGAGATGCCCAGGGGCTGCTAGAGGGGCGAATAACATCGCGGCGAAGCATGTCGTCGACTTGCTCGTTGATTACACAGCGTTCTGTGGAAGATACGCGATATGGACGCTGTCTCAGTGGTGGCTGTGTGCCTGTGTCGATGCGATGCGTAATGGTGGATGTGCGGCCGAGAGAAGGTTGGGCGACATCAAAAGACCGGAATTCTTCCAACAGGCCCAGAAGCTGGGAACGCTGGCCTGGCGTAAGGTTGTCGGGAACGGAGGGACCGAATACATCATCGGATGATAAAGCAGATGTCGAAACAGCACTAAGCGTACTGGAACTTGAGCAGTGCATGTCATCGGGTTGATCCATAACTTGTTCCATAACTTCTTCGTCTTCTATGGGTTCCACGCTGCCGAGACATTCCCCTCGCACCAACGTAACGCTGTACGGGGATGAGTTCACTGCAAAAATAGTGGTGCTGCCGTGAGTGAGTTGCACGGTCGCGAAAGGAACCAGCAAGCCTTTTCTGATGAAAACACGATGAGATGGCGAGAGGAGTGCAGCGGTGTCAGAAAGGCTTGCGCAGTAGACCGACACCGTCGCGGACTAGTTTGCAGGCACTTGGGTGTCATCTCTGACGAGTAACTTGCTTGCGGCAGATGGACTGTCGGCCAGCGTCAAAGAAGAGAATTGGGTGAGTTCTATTTCTGCTGGTGCGCAATGAATTACGGCGTCATGGCGGGAGAGAAAATCCCAACCTAGGATGACGTCGTGAGAGCATGAAGGAATTATGATGAATTCGACCACATACATCACGTCCTGAATCATAAGGCGGGCTGTGCACATCGCCATAGGGTGAATGCTTTGGGCGCTGGCCGTACGGAGGGAGAGCCCGGAGAGTGGCGAGGTCACTTTGCGCAGTAATCGGCTAAGTTTTGCGTCCATGACGGATACGGCGGCTCCAGTATCTACAAGGGCAGATGCACGAACGCCATTCACAAGTACGTCTATCACGTTCGATCGGCTTTCCTGAGGGCTTCCGCAGTTCGACAGCGTCGCAGCCCTTGCCTCGTGGACTGCGACGACTAGTTTTCCTGGTCGCCCTCGAGTGGACGTGGCCGCATCGGCGACAGTGAGCGACGTCGCGGAGATGGTGAACGGCGGGTAGACGGAGCGGGCCGGGACGACGGTGACATAGGTGGCGGTTGATCATAAGAGCGGCTTGATTGGCTGGGAAAGTTCGAGGCGACCTGCGGTTGCTGCACACGATTGCAATAGCGTGCTACATGACCGACGCGACCGCAAGCAAAGCAGATGGGGCGATTGTCAGCAGTGCGCCATCTGTTCGCGGGTCCCATCCATGTCGCAGAACGCGTTGGGCGAGCCGGCTGCTGGTATGAGTGCATGGTGGGCGGCACTCGGGGCACGTAGGTGACGTCGGCGTATGTAGGCGACACAGTTTCTCCGAAGGCGTGGGGCCTCGCGGTGGGTTCGGTGTAATTTACAGGGCAATCCACAGAAATCGGTGGGGGCGACCTGGCTACAACTTGGGCGTAGCTGAGTGGCGCAGATACAGGAGGCGGCTGGTGGTATTCTGGAACGACCTGCGCGATTTCCTGCTGAATGGCTCGGCGGAGCGGAGGTACAAGTGTACTTTATGGCTGCTGAGCATGTTGCGGCGGAGCAAAAGCCAGTAAAGAGACCTGGCGGGCAACTTCCTCACGCACGAATGACTTGATTTCGGCGAGCAAGGTTGTGTGGTCAGGAACCGCTGACAAAGCCGAGAGACCAGCATCACGTGGTGGCGATCGACGGGTCATCAAGTGCTGCCGCCGCAGCTCGTCGTAACTTTGGCATAATGTAATGATTTCTGCCACAGTATGAGGGTTCTTGGCCAGAAGCATGGTGAAGGCATCGTCGGCGATGCCTTTTAGAACATTCGTGATTTTGTCAGCCTCTGACATATTCAGGTCCACTTTCTTGCACAAGTCAAGGATGTCCTCGATGTAACTTGTGAAGGACTCGCCAGTCTGCTGTGCTCGTTCACGTAAACGCTGTTCGGCTTGCAGTTTACGAACGGCAGGGCGGCCGAACACGTCAACGACAGCGGTCTTAAAAGCGGACCAAGTCGGGAAATCAGATGCGTGGTTATTGTACCAGATTCCGGCCACACCCGCAAGGTAGAAGAACAGGTTACCGAGTTTAGCTGCCTCATCCCAATGATTGGGGACGCTCACACATTCGTACATGGCAAGCCAGTCCTCGACGTCGGTGCCATCCGCGCCGGTGAAGACAGGAGGGTCGCGGATGCGGGGGACACCGGGACATGGCGTCGGTGTAGGAGGGAGCGTTTGCTGAGCGGCGTCCTGGTGCATGGTAGAAGGCACGGTACGGGATCGAAGCTCGAAGGGCATCGAATGCGAACCAAAGATGTTTGAAGGGGACAGCACTCTCCACCAAACTGTTAAGACGTTTATTGGCGGACGCTCGTTGATGATTCACGACAGCGACAGTCAATGCGGAGACCGACTCTCTAGAAGGCACCCACTAGAAGGCACTCGAGAGGACGACCCACTGTTCGAAGGCTTTGCCACAATATATATATATATATATATATATATATATATATATATATATATATATATATATATATATATAATATATATATGTGTGTGTGTGTGTGTGTGTGTGTGTGTGTGTGTGTGTGTGTGTGTGTGTGTGTGTGTGTGTATGTATATATAAGGGAAAGAAGTGTATACCTAAGGGCTCGTTTTTCCGTGTTTTCGACACAATATTAATGAGATCTAACAGACAGTAATGCCAAGGAATGCACAGGGGAAGCTATTAGAACCAATGGAATGTAATTAAGAAAGAAAAGTGGGTGAAAAAATAACCAGCGAGTCACTACTACCTGCAATACCATGTACTGGGTTGCGGCGATGGCGTAGTGGTTAGAGCATCCGCCTCGCATGCAAGAGGTCCGTGGTTCAAATCCCGGTACCGCGCAGTTCCCAACCGGATAAAAAAAAAAATCCGCGTGTTGATGGAACTGCACTAAGAGGCCTGGGGTGCGGCCTCACCGGCAAACACCGCCGAGAACGCACTCCCTCACCAGAGAAGGATTGGCCCCCCTGGTGCAGTATCTGGCCACTACCTCCCACATGCTTACGTCAAATATATATATATATATATATATATATATATATATATATATATATATATACTTCGAGAATAGTGCAAAATATTTATTTAATCTTAACAGTTTTGGCTGGTGGACCAGCCTTCTTCGGAGGATCGGATCTAAGCGAAATGATACAAGTTCCCGTCGCAGAGGGGCCACCCTCGCAGTTTGAAGACCCCCAAAACAAAAAAAGAAATACAGAAAAAAGAAAAATCGAGACAAACCGGCGAACGAGGCAGCAACAGACAACTACAAGGAGAGGAAGAAGAAAGGAGCGACGGAGAGCCGCCGAAAGCGGGCGGGTAATCCCTGCATTGTTGCTAGGGGCAGATAAGACGCACCGCCAGCGGAGGCGACTAAGGAAAAGAGAAAAAGTGAAACATATTTCCGCTTTCTCACATGCCACACATGGATCGAGTTAAAATTCACGTAGTTCAGCGGCTGGCTCGCTGCATAGGGCCACACACACACACACACACACACACACACACACACACACACACAAGAAGCATACAACCCGCTTCAGCTTTAGGAAAATATTGGCCACGATGGAAACATAATGTGCCCTCTCCCCCCTCCCTACCTGCCCTCTCTTGCAGAAAAGTGTACAACCAGTCGTACTCAAAATGAATGAGTGGATATTCTTCAGAGGATGAACAAACAAAAACGTAAACAAAAGTAATGAAAAATAATAAAATAATAATAATGATAAAGTACTTAAAAATAAAAATAAAATATAATAATACTAACACGCGCCGGTTAATGCACGTAGCATCAAATTACTTTATTTTCACGCGCTATGTATCCTATGTGTGCGAATTCACATATGTGTAAATAAATTGAGTAATTCACTTTCTGTGTTTCACGAAACTTCGCGGAGGCACGTCAGTCGCCCAGGGCTCTCGTTGATTCTGTGGATAAGTGATCTGAATTTCTTTATGAAGTATGACTCCCGTTGTTCGCGCTCCCGTGTGTTCTGAAAGCCGGATTGCAGGATTATGACACACTTTCGAAAGAGTGACCAGGAAGGTTGATATGTCTGGAGAACGGTAAATTGGGGATGCCCTTTACGGGTGCCCTGTGGTTGCTGAAACGCAAACGGAACGCGGTTTCCGCGTGTCCATTGTATTCCTGTTTGCACACCTCACAGCGAATTTTGTATACCACATTGGCTGAGCGACAGTTAAGGTCGTCTAAGTTTGTACACATAGTCTGAACAGGACGCTTCGGCCGTATCTGTGGTCACCATGTGTGTGCACACCTTGCAGCGAGGTTTCCCGCACGGTCTACAGCCCTCATGGTGATCGGACTTGTGTTTTTTCAACTTTACCAGTAAGTCTCTCAGGTTTTTATTTCTTCGGTAAACCACCTTGGCCGGAGTCTGAAAAATGGCAGAGAGGCGACTACTCTGTTCAAGTATGTTGAAGTGGCGGGTTAGTACAGAATTCACCCTAGTGGCGGCGGCAGAGTATGTCAGGATTAAATTTGCCCCTGAAGTTAGATCTTTATTTCCGCCTTTTTCTCCCATTGTTGATTCTCGGTCCAAAAAGCGAGCGCGCTCAATTGCATTGTCATTTTTTAGGGTACTTTTGACGCAAGAAGGCTGCTCTCAATACCTGTGCGTGGGTGTCAAATTGTGTGATTTCAGAGCAAATTCTTCTGTATCTGTGGGCTTGAGAGTAAGGAACATTTGCTTTGCAGTGATGGGGGTGGCTGCAGAGGAATTGCAGATACTGTTGGCTGTCAGTTGGTTTTTTATACAAGGAAGTATATATGGTGGCGCCACTGATTGATAGAGTGACATCCAGGAAGTGAACACTCTTCTGCGAATACGTGTGCGTGAATGTTATCGAAAGATGCAGAGAGTTGAAATCGAAAATGAATTTGAAAAGATTATGTTCTTCATCAGCCCACACGAAAATATATCATCGAGGAAGCGTCGGTAGAATATCGGTTTGAATGGAAAATTTTCGAGGAAAGGAATCTCCAAAGAGACCATGAAAATATTTGCGTAATTTGGGGCCATTTTGGTTCCCATGGCAGTTCCGTTTACTTGTAGGTAATGTTTTTGGTCGAATTCAAAGTTATGTTTAAGTACATGATTTAGGAGCACCTCTAAAGCGCTTTCGTCGAACTCACTCGTCGATTTATTTTTTCCACAGGCGGCGATTATGGCGGCGATTCCTTCGGTGTGGGGAATATTTGTGTACAATGATGAGACATCCATGGTGACCAAATAGCACTCTAGAGGTACCACAAGTTTTGAGACTTCTCGAAGGAAGTGGCTGGTATCTTTAATAAAAGATGGGAATGATTGTGGGATGTGCTTATTGAGAGAGTCAATGAAACTAGAGATTTTTTCAGTAGCAGTACCGTTGCTGGAAACTATATTCAGCCGGGATTGTTAATCTTGTGAATTTTGGGCATTAAATAAAAGCACCCGGGAGACGAGTTGCCAGGTGACATCATTTTAAGCATAGGGTACGTTATCTTCCCCCTCTTACGTAATGATATAACTGAGGTCTTAATAGTACGTTTATACTCCTCTATCGGATCACAAGGGAGTTCTTTATAGAAATTGTCATCTGCCAGTTGGCGAAGCCCTTCTTTGATGTAGTCAGTCCTGTCGAGTACAACCACAGCACCATCCTTATCAGCTGGTTTAATAATGATGCTCTGGCTGTCACTTAAACTGCGCAAGGCCTCCCGCTCCTCTTTGGACAGATTGTTGCGAATGGGTCGGTGCTTTTCATATTCCCTAATTATATCGCCTTGGACGGCCGAAATGTACATGTCTAGATATTTGTCTCGTTGTTCACCTGAAGTTCAAGATTTATCTGAAAATTGATTTCGTTGCGTGCTGCTTCGATCATGAAAATATTTCATTAGACGCATGGTTCTGGCAAAGTTGTCCAAATCTTGGTAAAGTTTAAACTCATCAATTTTGCCTGAGGCGGGGTAGAAGGTTACACCTTTTGATAGCAGCTTTGTTTTCGCAGGTGTCAAAGACGGAATAACGAGCCCTAAGGTATACACTTCTTTCCCTTATTTTATTGAACGAGGGTCTCGTACTGGCAGACTTGGTGTGTTTAGGCTGTAAAAGAGGGACAATTAATCAGCTGCCCGCTCATAATAAGTTCACGTGCTACGTGACGCCAAACATGCGCATAAGAGTGTTTTCACACTCGCCATTTGGCTTATAGATGGCGCTGACTGTCACTCTTACTTCTAAATTCACAGATAAACCCAAAAAAAGTGGATGGAGGGAGGGCCGCTGTGATAGCTCAGTGGTTAGAGCATCTAACGCGTAATTCGAAGGTCGTAGGTTCGATTCCTGCTCACAGTTGGTAATTTTTTCATCCACTTTTCTTTCTTCTTATTTACATTTCATTGGTTCTAATAACTTCCCCTGTACATTCCTTGGCATTACTGTCTGTTATATCTCATTAATATTGTGTTAAAACACGGAAAAACGAGCCCTTAGGTATACACTTCTTTCCCTTATTTCATTGAACGAGGGTCTCGTACTGGCAGACTTGGTGTGTTTAGGTTGTATAAGAGGGACAATTAATCAGCTGCCCGCTCATAATAAGTTCACGTGCTACGTGACGCCAAACATGCGCATAAGAGTGTTTTCACACTCGCCATTTGGCTTATAGATGGCACTGACTGTTACTCCTACTTCTAAATTCACAGATAAACCCAAAAAAAGTGGATGGAGGGAGGGCCGCTGCGATAGCTCAGTGGTTAGAGCATCGAACGCGTAATTCGAAGGTCGTAGGTTCAATTCCTGCTCACAGTTGGTAATTTTTTCATCCACTTTTCTTTCTTCTTATTTACATTCCATTGGTTCTAATAACTTCCCCTGTACATTCCTTGGCATTACTGTCTGTTATATCTCATTAATATTGTGTTAAAACACGGAAAAACGAGCCCTTAGGTATACACTTCTTTCCCTTATTTCATTGAACGAGGGTCTCGTACTGGCAGACTTGGTGTGTTTAGGTTGTATAAGAGGGACAATTAATCAGCTGCCCGCTCATAATAAGTTCACGTGCTACGTGACGCCAAACATGCGCATAAGAGTGTTTTCACACTCGCCATTTGGCTTATAGATGGCACTGACTGTCACTCCTACTTCTAAATTCACAGATAAACCCAAAAAAAAGTGGATGGAGGGAGGGCCGCTGTGATAGCTCAGTGGTTAGAGCATCGAACGCGTAATTCGAAGGACGTAGGTTCGATTCCTGCTCACAGTTGGTAATTTTTTCATCCACTTTTCTTTCTTCTTATTTACATTTCATTGGTTCTAATAACTTCCCCTGTACACTCCTTGGCATTACTGTCTGTTATATCTCATTAATATTGTGTTAAAACACGGAAAAACGAGCCCTTAGGTATACACTTCTTTCCCTTATTTCATTGAACGAGGGTCTCGTACTGGCAGACTTGGTGTGTTTAGGCTGTAAAAGAGGGACAATTAATCAGCTGCCCGCTCATAATAAGTTCACGTGCTACGTGACGCCAAACATGCGCATAAGAGTGTTTTCACACTCGCCATTTGGCTTATAGATGGCGCTGACTGTCACTCTTACTTCTAAATTCACAGATAAACCCAAAAAAAAGTGGATGGAGGGAGGGCCGCTGTGATAGCTCAGTGGTTAGAGCATCGAACGCGTAATTCGAAGGACGTAGGTTCGATTCCTGCTCACAGTTGGTAATTTTTTCATCCACTTTTCTTTCTTCTTATTTACATTTCATTGGTTCTAATAACTTCACCTGTACATTCCTTGGCATTACTGTCTGTTATATCTCATTAATATTGTGTTAAAACACGGAAAAACGAGCCCTTAGGTATACACTTCTTTCCCTTATTTCATTGAACGAGGGTCTCGTACTGGCAGACTTGGTGTGTTTAGGTTGTATAAGAGGGACAATTAATCAGCTGCCCGCTCATAATAAGTTCACGTGCTGCGTGACGCCAAACATGCGCATAAGAGTGTTTTCACACTCGCCATTTGGCTTATAGATGGCACTGACTGTCACTCCTACTTCTAAATTCACAGATAAACCCAAAAAAAAGTGGATGGAGGGAGGGCCGCTGTGATAGCTCAGTGGTTAGAGCATCGAACGCGTAATTCGAAGGACGTAGGTTCGATTCCTGCTCACAGTTGGTAATTTTTTCATCCACTTTTCTTTCTTCTTATTTACATTCCATTGGTTCTAATAACTTCCCCTGTACATTCCTTGGCATTACTGTCTGTTATATCTCATTAATATTGTGTTAAAACACGGAAAAACAAGCCCTTAGGTATACACTACTTTCCCTTATTTCATTGAACGAGGGTCTCGTACTGGGAGACTTGGTGTGTTTAGGTTGTATAAGAGGGACAACTAATCAGCTGCCCGCTCATAATAAGTTCACGTGCTACGTGATGCCAAACATGCGCATAAGAGTGTTTTCACACTCGCCATTTGGCTTATAGATGGCGCTGACTGTTACTCCTACTTCTAAATTCACAGATAAACCCAAAAAAAGTGGATGGAGGGAGGGCCGCTGCGATAGCTCAGTGGTTAGAGCATCGAACGCGTAATTCGAAGGTCGTAGGTTCGATTCCTGCTCACAGTTGGTAATTTTTTCATCCACTTTTCTTTCTTCTTATTTACATTCCATTGGTTCTAATAACTTCCCCTGTACATTCCTTGGCATTACTGTCTGTTATTTCTCATTATTATTGTGTTAAAACACGGAAAAACGAGCCCTTAGGTATACACTTCTTTCCCCTATATATATATATATATATATATATATATATATATATATATATATATATATATATATATATACAATTCTGTGCCTTGCTGTCGTTGCCAGGCCTGTTGAAGAATTTACAGTCTGCGGATCACTGTATTTCCGATCAGTTCAGCTTTCAAAAACCATTTACTGCGCTTCCTCAAACTGTTTTTGTAAAATACTTCTCGCATGCTAGGGATAAGAGCGTTTTGGATTATCTCGAGCTAATGTTCAGCAGTTTTCAAGGGTCGGATGTTAATTATCTTTGGGTTCAACTGAAACAGACCTGCACTTATTGCCTCAATACTTTCATACCTAACAAGGTAGGAAAACAAAAAAGTCAAATTTCTGGATAACGCGAGATGTATCGCACCTAAAAAGAAAACTTAAACGCCTTAAAAAAAGAAACGAATCTACAGACATTGTTAATACTGCTCGTATTGCACTTACTTAAATATTGAAACGTTCCAAATGACACTAGTTTCAACGTATATAACCAAATTTCCTAAAAGAATCCCCTCAGAAATTTTGGGATTTCTCGAACAAGTAAAAAGTGTGTTAACTAGAATAAATAAATAGTATTCATATTGATGACAAAGATATCATTGCGGAACATTTTAATGCATGTTTGCACAGTGTAATTACAATTTTTAAGAAAACTATTAGTCGTAACCCTGTATCTAGCTCAGGCTACAAAGATCGCTCTCAGGTGTTGTCGCTATGCTTCTTAACCTGAAGACAAGAGAATCACCTGGTCTTGATGACCTTCCAGATGCATTTCTTCCGCGATATTCTGAAGCACTCGCCCCTTTCCTTGCATGAACTCTCTGTGCATGTTTATCATTTTCAGATCTACCGGTTTACAGGCGAACGGCATGTGTAGTGCCCGTACACAAAAAAAAAGGAGACACTGCACAGATTACGAGCTATCGGCCGACCTCGTTAAATTGTTCATGCTGTAAAATGCTTAGAACGTATTGTTGGCCATTACATAACAAAATTCTTAACAGACCAACACATCCTTTTTTACTTTCAGCAAGGATTCAAGAAGGGCTTTTATGGTGACACAACAAACGACAGTTTTTTCAGTTTCACAAACGTTCTTCACAAACCTGGTCAAACTGACGCAATTTTTTTGGATTTTCAGAAAGCGTTTGACCGTGTGTCATATAAAAAATTACAGGGCAAAATAACGTACAATGGCCTACCCTATTTTATCATTCATTATATTTCTTCTTAGACAGACGCACCAAATCGGTTTCCATTAATGATAACCACTCACGCCGTCATTTGCCTGTCACTTCGGTTGTACCGCAAGGTATAATCTATCATTTTAACATACGTTGTAATAGCGCCAATTTGACGGGACACATAGGACAAGAAGAAACACGATACTCGCTACACTCAGCACTATTTTTATTTCAGAAGGCACACTTGATATATAACCCAAATCCACAGTGACACCCTACAGTGTACTTGGACCGCTTCTGTTCTTGATTTTTATTGATGACACCGTTGACGTTATCACAGGCCAAGTTCGATTAGATGATTTGCAGGTGACTGCATATTGTATCATGAAGCTGTTTGTAAAGTAGACAGTCACGAACGAGCGCTCAAGAAAGCACACGCCTACGAATTCTAGCGACGGCGACAATACCGGACGCCGTTCGGACGCGACAGATACCGGCGCAAAGAAGAAACAAACAGTGAAAAACGCCACACGCGCGCCCTCTCCGCCTCGAAGACGCCACTGCTTCGCCGGCCAAACTTCTCGCATTCGTCGCCGAGCGATCTCTGGAAAAATCTCATAGGAAAGGGGCGTGGTTATGCAGAGTTGCACCACGTAACGATAGAGGTCCCGCCCTTTCCCTAGCCTTGACAGCGCGGCACATCGACGAAACGACAAGAAACTTCAAGACTCGAGGGCGAGCGCATATATGCCAGTATCGTAGGGAGCCGCAGTATGGGATGAAGAGAGTTTACCCGACGTCAGACCAAGTTTTGTGTCTTCAGTGACAAAGCAGGAGATGAGGTTTTCCATCTGCAGGTGAAGGCTTGTGTTACAAGCAGAAGAAAATTGTGTGCTTACCGCACGTGGGTGAAGCCGCGTTCTGCAGTCGCAGGGCGTAAATGGCCGAGGTATTTCCGACGAAGAAGTTTTTATTGTAAAGCGGACATTTGACGACGCTAGAGTTACCTGCAAGAGAAACCTCGGGTGCAACGGCTCGGCAGCCGGCGCTAGTCTTTGAGTGATTGTTTCCTAGAAGAGAAACATTCAAGCTTGGTTCCAAAAACTTTGGATTGTATTCGTTTGACAAACCTTTTAGTCTCTGTACTGGTTACCTCATTAATGAGATTGCATTGTAGCGCGTGTTGCCTGCGCCCGTTGTTCTGAGTGTATCTTATTGCGTTATGCAGCACGCTGTTTTGAGTATCTTGCGATTGGTGACGTATTGTACTGAATTACTGCCGAGTGTGCATGTTTGTGGGCTGCTGGTTCTGCTGTATTTGAGAATATAATTTTGTTTTGTCATCTAGTTTGGGCTCTGCTTCATTCTATGGACTCGATACAGCGTCCGCTGGCGCGCTAAAGAAAACAATAATAAATTGCCCGCGCTTTCGTGGTGCGATACGGGGGGCCGATACGTAAGCCCTTGGAATTAGCCCGACGATTGCCTACCTAGTTAACGGGATCAGTGACAAGGACCAGAAACTTTCAAACACCAACCTCCATAACGTTCACTTGTGGCGCAAACAATGGGACACGGAGCTAAATGGAAAAAACAGTATACATGCATATAACGAAGACAATACATAAGAGGTTCATTTCTTACAGTCTCTCAACAAGTCCCCTTGTTGAGGTGAACGAATATAAATATTTGGGAGTGACCATGGCCAACAACCTCACTTGAAATTCTCGTATTAGTAACACATGTGCTTATTCTTTTTGGAAGCATTGTAATCGGTGACATAAACTAAAACAGGCACCCTCAGAAACCAAACTCATGCATACAAAGCACTAATCAGGCCTAAGTTGCACCGTCTGGGATCCTCGCACCAAAACAATATTTATGCCCTTGAAGTAGTCCAGAGCAAGGCTGGATTTATTTTTAGGGGCAAAGCATCTTAAAGGGTAGGTCGTGCGTCTCACGCATGTAGTAGCCTCCTCTCGTTTTAGTCCTTGGAATGTCCGCTGAACGGCGGTACTTGTACATAAAAAATATATAATGAAAGAATGCGAGATGGCGGTACTTGTAGTGTTCATTAGTTGGACGGACGGACAGACATACAGTCATGCGGACAGACGTACGAAAAGACAGACAGACAAACAACAGACACAGACGGACAGGCAGACGGACGCGTAGATAAATACAAACAGACAGACGGACTAACTGACGGACAGACAGGCAGGTGAATGGACGGACGGATGCGGGAACGTGGCCAGCGGATGATGCGCGGTTCGCTAATAAAACCCTTCGAAGCTTCGCCCCACTCATCATCATTCACTCCGAGGATATTCTGCGATTTCTTTTCAAAATTCCGTAGCACCGACTCACCAACAGCTCTCATAGACACTCGCCCCGAAACGGTGATCTAGTAACTGTTACTCGGCTGCTGAGCTGCAGGTCGGGATTGAACCCCGGCTACGGCGGCTGCATTTTCGGTGTAGGCTAAAATGCTGTAGGCCCGTGTGCTCTGGTTTGGGTGCACGTTAAAGAACCCCAAGTGGTCGAAATTTCCATCGCCCTTCACTACGACATCTCTCTTAATCATATGGTGGTTTTTGGACGTTAAACCCCATATAACAATCAATCTCATAGACACTTGTGGTAACAAACATTGAAATTACGACAAAAAATACTCGCGCCTAAATTTCTTTTTCTCCTTAAAAACAATAAACTATCGTTTAACCTGCTCCATATCTGCGTTCACTAGCAACAATACAAGCCACGCATTATCACTTTGAGGCATTAACTCCATATCAAACAACAACTAACATCTTCACGTTTTATTTTTTCTATGCCCTATTACTGAATGGCATGTATTACCATTATCGTTGATCAATTTAGCAGATTCGATTGTTCCTATTACATTTTAATGCATAACGTTGAAATGGAAATATATGTGTCTACGTGTTTATTCTATTGTCATTTCTAATTATGCGTTTTATTTTCTAACTTTTGCCCTTCCTGCCTGGCCCCTTGTGGGTATGCAGTATATATATATATATATATATATATATTGTAATGAATTAATGAATCTAAATAACGGACGCTCTGCTGGCAATGAAGAAGACGACGATGATCGGTGGCTGCAGTGGTAGCTCGCGCACGCCGTTCGCCATTAGCCAGACCTGCCTGTTAAAGCTCATTTTGCCAAGCTGCGTCTGAACGTTTCTCGACGTACAACACCTCTATTTTAAGTGGTGGAGATGCTGGGGTTCCCATCAACCTGGAACTTCGCAATCGGACGCTACCATCACCGTTCACCATGACTGCTCCTGGCCCTTCTCAAGCTGCCTTACCAACGACAGTCTACTGTACTGGCGTGCCTCGGCAACGCGACCCACCAATTTTTCGCGGCAACGACGAACAAGACGTCGAGGACTGGCTCGTCGAGTACGAAATCGTAAGCGCTTCCAACAAGTGGAACGCCTGCGACCAGCTCACAAACGTGCGCTTTTACCTCGATGATGTGGCCAGCCTATGGTTCAAGAACCACGAAGGCGAAATCACAACCTGGTCCGCCTTCAAGACCACCATCGCCGCGGTCTTCGGTCGTCCCACCGTGCGCCGGCTTCGCGCGGAACAGCGTCTCCGTAGTCGAATCCAGCGCAGGGACGAGACCTTTACAAGTTACATTGAAGATGTCTTGTCTCTTTGCAAGCGCGTCGATGAATCTCTAACCGAACGCGACAAAATCAAGCACATCATCAAAGGAGTTGACGACGATACCTTCCAGATGCTCGTCGCTAGGAATCCACAGACCATCACAGATGTTGTCCAGCTCTGTCAGGAGTACGACGAGTTGCGTAAGCAGCGTGTCTCGACGCGCAGGGCCGCTGAAGATACGGCTGAAGTTTCCGCCCTCGTGCACGATGTCGCTGCTGATCACACCGCCTTACTGCCCCACATCAAACAGTTCATTCGTGAAGAAGTTGCGCGTCAGCTTTCTCTTGTGGCCGAAGCATCCGCGCCAGTGACATCGTTAGACCCACGTCTACGCCAGGTCATTGAGACACAGGTCACGCAGGCACTGCCTCCATCGCCATCTGTCCCTACGCCACTGACCTACGCTGCCGTCGTTGCTAGACCCCCAGCCCCACCTGTCTCTGGCGCATACAGGGGCACCGGGTCCTCCTATCCTACGACGCTGCCTACATACACGGCACCCCATCCTGTTTCGCCCCATGCACCTTCTGTCGTTAACCCATGGCGCACCTTGGATAATCGGCCCATATGTTTCGCATGTGGTTTCGTGGGACATATAGCACGCTACTGTCGCCGTCGTAACTTCCAGCCTCCAGACCACGGGAATTCTGCAAATTACCAGGCTGCCCAGAATCCCCGCCGACCATCTTCTCCTATCACCGACTCATTGTCCCCACGACGCCCTGTCGATTCTCGCCGGTCATTACCGCCCCGTCGCCGATCTGTCTCCCCGATGCTTCGGCGCACGAGCCCCGCTCGAGAGGAAAACTGACAGCCGCAGTTCCGGAGGCAAGAACTGCGTCGTCGTCGAACTTTCTAAGACCTCCTCTTTGTCCGACCAACGAAATTGATGTGCTAGTAGAAGGTGTTGCTGTACGTGCACTTGTCGACACAGGCGCCGTCGTTTCTGTAATTAGTGAAAAACTGTGTCGCGATTTGAGAAAAGTTACAACGCCGCTTACGAATCTTGCTCTGCGTACAGCCACCTCCCATTTCATCGCGCCGACAGCTCAGTGCACAGCACGCGTTCTTATTCAAGATGTTTGGTACGCCGTCAACTTTGTTGTTCTCCCACGTTCATCATACGACGTCATACTAGGATGGGATTTCCTTTCTACCCATCAGGCCCTCGTCGACTGCGCTCGTGCTGAACTCACGTTGACGAATCCGTGTCTTGATATCGACCACCACAGTCCCTCCAAAGTGTTTGCCGCAGCTGACGTCCGCATCGCGCCGTTGTCCGCCGTCCTAGTGCCTGTGTTTTCTCCTGCTGCCACTAACTTCGACGCTCCTGTTCCAGCCAACTATAGCTAGTGTGCAACACCGAACCATCGTCCTCCCGTTTGCCGTCATCAACTTTTCGAATGGTTCGGCGGTACTTTATGCGTGCAACGTTTCTGCATGTCCGTACATCCTGCTACGCGGCGAGTGTCTGGGAAGCCTCGAGACTTTAAATTGTATTTTCGAAGACCCGATCTATCCAGACAAGCCATTTTTACCGACTTGTATCATTACACCCGCAACGGACGCTAATGAACCTATAGATGTATTCCGCAAGTCCATTGATTGTAACCTCACCCCTGGGCAGCAGGAACAGCTGATCAAGCTCCTACAGCGTTTTCGAGCCTCGTTTGACGACAATCAGCCTTCCTTAGGTCGAGCGTCATCTGTTGTTCACCGTATAGATACCGGTCAAGAGACGCCAATACGGCAGCGTCCATATCGTGTGTCGACTACCGAACGCCGTGCCATCAATGAACAGGTTGACGACATGCTGACACGTGGCATAATCGAACCGTCAAGCAGTCCCTGGGCCTCTCCAGTTGTGTTGGTGAGGAAGAAGGACGGATCCATCAGGTTTTGCGTGGACTACCGGCGTCTCAACCGAATCACGCGCAAGGATGTCTATCCGCTGCCACGCATTGACGATGCCTTAGACTGCCTACAGGGAGCCGAATTTTTCTCTTCTTTAGATCTGCGCTCTGGATACTGGCAGGTACCCATGGCAGAGGCCGATCGTGAAAAAACTGCTTTCATCACGCCCGACGGGCTTTACGAATTCACAGTCATGCCCTTCGGCCTCTGCAACGCACCAGCTACTTTCGAGCGGATGATGGACTCTATCCTTCGAGGCCTCAAATGGAACGTTTGCCTTTGTTATTTAGATGACATTGTCGTCTTTTCAACCGATTTCGCAACCCATTTAACCCGCCTCGAGAAAGTACTCGCGTGTATTTCTGCCGCGGGGCTGCAACTGAATCTGAAGAAGTGCCATTTCGCTGCTCGAAAGCTTACGATCCTTGGCCACGTGGTTTCAAAAGACGGCATTCTTCCTGACCCTGCCAAACTTACAGCCGTTTCAGCGTTTCCCAAACCGACCACCATGAAAGAGCTCCGAAGCTTCATAGGCCTTTGCTCTTACTTCCGGCGCTTCGTCCGCAATTTCGCGACGATCATCGCTCCTTTGACCAAGCTCCTCGCCGGCTCTAGAGACCTTTCCGCCTGGTCTGCCACCTGTGACGATTCTTTCAATGAACTGCGCCGCCTCCTCACGTCGCCGCCTATTCTGCGACACTACGACCCATCGGCACCCACAGAGATCCACACCGACGCTAGTGGTGTCGGGCTAGGCGCTATTCTTGCACAGAAGAAAGACGGCTTCCAAGAGTACGTGGTTGCCTACGCAAGCCGAACTCTTAGCAAAGCCGAAACCAACTATTCAGTCACAGAAAAGGAATGTCTCGCCATTATTTGGGCGATAGAGAAATTTCGACCTTACGTGTACGGGCGCCCTTTTGACGTCGTGACTGACCACCACGCCCTCTGCTGGTTATCGTCACTGAAGGATCCAAGCGGTCGCCTCGCCCGATGGGCATTACGCCTCCAAGAATATAATATTCGCGTGGTCTATCGCTCCGGCCGGAAACATTCGGACGCAGACGCCCTATCCCGTTCGCCGCTACCCCCTGACCCGGACTGCTGCGAAAGTCTAACCTGTGATGCCACTGCCGTCACCATCGCCGAGATGCCATCTGAGCAACGCAAGGACCCTTGGGTTGCTTCGATTCTAGACATCCTGGCTGGGCACACGGCTTCCCCCCCTTCTCGCACATTGCGTCGGCAAGTCGAGCACTTCGCCACTCGCGACGACGTGCTGTACCGACGCAACTACGCACCCGGTGGACGTCAGTGGCTACTCGTGATTCCACGTCATCTGCGATCCGAAATTTGTTCCACGTTTCATGACGACCCCCAATGTGGCCACGCAGGTTTCTTGAAGACTTATTCTCGCATACGTCTCCGATATTACTGGCGTGGCATGTATCGTTTCATACGACAATACGTTCGGGCCTGCTCGACGTGCCAGAGACGAAAAACTCCCCCTTGTCACGCCAGCGGTACCTTGCTACCCTTACCATGCCCGTCCCGACCATTCGACCGCGTCGGCATCGATATCTACGGTCCCCTTCCCAACACCGCTGACGGTAACCGCTGGATCATAGTTGCCGTCGACCATCTCACACGGTATGCCGAAACTTCATCCCTTCCCTCGTCTACAGCAAAGGACGTTGCGACTTTCGTTCTTCACAACATCGTATTACGGCATGGAGCACCTCGGGAGTTACTGAGTGATCGTGGTCGCGTATTCTTGTCAGACGTCATCACAGCATTGCTGCGTGAGTGCCACGTCGTTCACCGCACTACAAGCGCCTATCATCCCCAGACCAATGGAATGACAGAGCGCTTCAACCGCACCCTTGGTGACATGCTGTCTATGTATATCTCGTCAGACCACTCCAATTGGGACCGAGTGCTCCCGTTTATCACGTTCGCTTATAATACCGCCATTCAAAGCACTACTGGGTTCTCTCCTTTTTTCCTCCTTTACGGACGCGAACCTTCTTGCACTATGGACACCATCCTTTCGTACAAACCTGACTCCTCAGAGTCCACGACTTTGTCTCAAGCCGCTACATACGCTGAAGAATGCCGCCAACTTGCAAGATCATTCACAACTCAAGACCAAGGACGCCAAAAACACCACCATGACGCATCAAATAACACTACTTCCTACGATCCAGGTTCACTCGTCTGGCTGCATGTCCCTTCGGCTACACCTGGCCTTTCTACCAAGTTGGTCCCCAAGTATCACGGCCCATATCGTGTGCTACAAAAAACGTCACCGGTGAATTACCTCATCGAGCCACTGGAACCATCTTCTGACCAACGTCGTCGTGGCCAGGAAATTGTCCACGTCTCGAGACTTAAGCCCTGCTACGACCCTCCCGTGTTTACTTGTCCATAGGTCGCCAGGATGGCTCCTTATTTCGCGGGGAGTAATTTTAATGAATTAATGAATCTAAATAACGGACGCTCTGCTGGCAATGAAGAAGACGACGATGATCGGTGGCTGCAGTGGTAGCTCGCGCACGCCGTTCGCCATTAGCCAGACCTGCCTGTTAAAGCTCATTTTGCCAAGCTGCGTCTGAACGTTTCTCGACGTACAACACCTCTATTTTAATATATATATATATATATATATATATATATATATATATAGGTATGGGATATGGCACAACGGGAGCGTTGTCCACAAGGATAAATATATTTATTTCCCAACAGTTTCGGGAGAGGTCCTCCCTTCATCAGGGGATAAGTTATACTGACATGAGCTTCCAAACTTCGTTGCTGCCGCGTCCCTCTCGCCTTGAAAGATGTTTGCGAGAGTGAGAGGGAACTAGAAAAAGGAAAAAAAACAAAAAAGGGGAGAAAAAAGACGAAAAAGAAAAAGAAAGAAAAGAAAGAAAGTAAAAAAGAGGAAGAACCACTGTCAACACTGAGAACGAAACCAACTGTCCGTCTACATCCACATACGGTTCATATCACGTGCTGTTCAGTTCTTGACGTGTGTCGGGCCACCCAAGATTGTCGCCGCGGTGCCGGGAGGGTCCGTGACGGCGTGCGTAAAGAAAGGGGTTTCCCCGTAATGGGTCGGTCGGCTATTTACCTTCATTCTTCGTCCCTTTCCCTTCAATGGTCACCAAGTGGTAGGCGAACGTAAACACTTTGTATGTGCATGTGGAAAAAAACCAAGAAAGGACAGTGTACACGTACGAGTCAGTCAGAAAAAAGCATGGTCTCCAGCTCTCAATCTTTGTCACCAATTTTCTCCTGGCTTACTTCTCGGAGGCAGTTGTGTTTTCCGGGGTCCTCGTTGATGCCGGCCACTAATGTACGAAATTTGAAAATAAAATATGCCTCACGCTGTTCGCGCTCGCGTCTGTTTGAGAACCCGGACTGCAAAAGAGTTACGCTGATATTTTCAAAACTGTGGTTTGGCAGGCGCAGATGTCTAGATAAAGGTAGCTTCGGCAGTGAAGTGGCGTGGTACCGGTGATTATTGAACCGCAGCCGAAATGGCGTGTCTGTTTGGCCGATATATTCTTGTCCGCGGATGTTGCAATGTAGCATGTATATCACGTTACTGGAGTCACAATTAAGGCTTTCAGTTATGCAGAATTTGAAATCCGAGAAGTTCGCTTTGGATTCACGTGTTGTGACCATCTGTGGGAATACCTTGCATCGAGCTATTCCGCAGGGATGGCACCCTGATTGAAATTTGGGGGTGTTTGCTTTTGCTCTGACAAGAATGTCGTTCAGATTTTTATCCCGGCGGTACACCACGTGAGGTGGCTTCGCGAAAATAGAAGTTAGTCGTTTGCTTTGCCTGATTATGTTGAAATGGCGGGAAAGTATGTTGTTGATTCGTGGCACTGATGAGGAGTAAGTTAGTACAAGGTTCGTTTGGGAAGTCGTTTTACATACTCTGTTTGGTCCCTTAATTATACCATTCCTGTTCACGTTGCGAGCACGTAGTATGGCATCGTCAATAATGTCTTCCGGATAATTTTGTTTCAATAAGGAATGCTTTAGGTGTTCCGCGTGTCTGTCGAATTCCCGCATATCCGTGCATATTCTCTGGTACCGGTAGGCCTGAGAATATGGAATACCCGTTTTGCAATGCTTTGGGTGGCTGCTGTTGAAGTGTAGGTACATTTGACGGTCTGTAGGCTTTTTGTAAAGGTTTGTTGACAAGCGGTCATTTTCGACCGTGACAGTGACGTCCAAAAAGTTAATGCTAGTTTTGGAAATTTTGTGCGTGAAATTAATTGACGGGTGGCATTTGTTAAAATCCTCTATGAAGCGGAAAAGACTTCCCTCATCATGGTTCCATATCATAAAAATATCGTCTAAGTATCTTTTGTAGTAGAAAGGTTTTAAGGTGCGTCCCTCAATGGCTGGGATTTCAAGTGAAGCCATAAAGGTGCTCGCGAAATTTGGGGCCATTTTCGTGCCCATTGCAGTGCCACTGACCTGAAGGAAATGCTTGCCGTTGAACTCAAAATGGTTATAATTTAGTACAAGTTCAAGAAGTGTGAACAGTACCTCGCCACTTACACTAGTTGATGAGTAAGATTTTACATACTCAGAAACCATAGCCGCTATTCCGTTATGGTGGGGTATGTTGGTGTACAGTGAACAGACGTCCATGGTCACCAGAAAACTGCCGCCTGGGATGTCGAGACGTCCCGGATTTCCGGTCCCGGATTTCCATTCTGTTCCCGGTCGATTCTATTTGCTCCCCAAAATACACAAGGCAGGTAATCCGGGACGTCCGATAGCATCCAGTACCAGCACATCAACAGAAAATATATCAGAATTCATCAATTCCTTAATAAAAAACATCCCCCCCAATTTTCCCTATTACCTAAAGGACACAAACCACTTCATTTGCGAAACTTCAAGTCTCGACATTTTTATGATATGGAACCATGATGAGGGAACTCTTTTCCGCTTCATAGAGGATTTTAACAAATGCCACCCGTCAATAAAACTCACGCACAAAATTACCAAAACTAGCATTAACTTTTTGGACGTCACTGTCACGGTCGAAAAGGACCGCTTGTCAACAAACCTTTACAAAAAGCCTACAGACCGTCAAATGTACGTACACTTCAACAGCAGCCACCCAAAGCTTTGCAAAACGGGTATTCCATATTCTCAGGCCTACCGGTACCGAAGAATATGCACCGATATGCGGGAATTTGACAGACACGCGGAACACCTAAAGCATTCCTTATTGAAACAAAATTATCCTGGAAGACAATATTGACGGTGCCATACTACGTGCTCGCAACGTGAACAGGAATGATATAATTAAGGGACCAAACAGAGTATCTAAAACGACTTCCCAAACGAACCTTGTACTAACTTACTCCTCATCAGCGCTACGAATCAACAACATACTTTCCCGCCATTTCAACATAATCAGGCAAAGAAAACGACTAACTTCTATTTTCGCGAAGCCACCTCACGTGGTGTACCGCCGGGATAAAAATCTGAAGGACATTCTTGTCAGAGGAAGAACAAACACCCCCAAAATTCAATCAGGGTGCCAACCCTGCAAAAAAGCCCGATGCAAGGTATGCCCACAGATGGTCACAACACGTGAATCCAAAGCGAACTTCTCGGATTTCAAATTCTGCATAACTGATAGCCTTAATTGTGACTCCAGTAGCGTAATATACATGCTACATTGCAACACCTGCGGACAAGAATATATCGGCCAAACAGACACGCCATTTCGGCTGCGGTTCAATAATCCCCGGTACCACGCCTCTTCACTGCCGAAGCTACCTTTATCTAGACATCTGCGCCTGCCAAACCACAGTTTTGAAAATATCAGCGTAACTCTTTTGCAGTCCAGGTTCTCAAACAGACGCGAGCGCGAACAGCGTGAGGCATATTTTATTTTCAAATTTCGTACATTAGTAGCCGGCATCAACGAGGACCCCGGAAAACTCAACTGCCTCCGAGAAGTAGGCCAGGAGAAAATTGGTGACAAAGATTGATAGCTGGAGACCATGCTTTTTTCTGACTGACTCGTACGTGTACACTGTCCTTTCTTGGTTTTTTTTTCCACATGCACATACAAAGTGTTTACGTTCGCCTACCACTTGGTGACCATTGAAGGGAAACGGACGAAGATTAAAGGTAAGTAGCCGACCGACCCATTAACGGGAAACCCTTCCTTTACGCACGCCGCCCGCCGACCGACCCATTACGGGGAAACCCCTTTCTTTACGCACGCCGTCACGGACCCTCCCGGCACCGCGGCGACAAGCGACAATCTTGGGTGGCCCGACACACGTCAAGAACTGAACAGCACGTGATATGAACCGTATGTGGATGTAGACGGACAGTTGGTTTCGTTCTCAGTGTTGACAGTGGTTCTTCCTCTTTTTTACTTTCTTTCTTTTTCTTTTTCGTCTTTTTTCTCCCCCTTTTCTGTTCTTTTTTTCCTTCTTCTAGTTCCCTCTCACTCCCGCAAACATCTGTCAAGGCGAGAGGGACGCGGCAGCAACGAAGTTTGGAAGCTCATGTCAGTATAACTCATCCCCTGATGAAGCGAGGACCCCTCCCGAAACTGTTGGGAAATAAATATATTTATCCTTGTTGACAACGCTCCCGTTGTGCCATATCCCATACCTTCAAGAAGACTAACTGGCCCATTGAATTAATACTCCAACTATATATATATATATATATATATATATATATATATATATACATATATATATATATATATATATAGGAGACCTAACAGACAGTAATGTCAAGGAATGTACAGGGGAAGTTATTAAAACCAATAGAATGTAAATAAGAAGAAAGAAAAGTGGATGAAAAAATTACCAACTGTGAGAAGGAATCGAACCTACGACCTTCAAATTACGCGTTCGATGCTCTAACCACTGATCTATCACAGCGGCCTTCCCTCCATCCACTTTTTTGGGTTTATCTGTGAATTTAGAAGTAGGAGCGACAGTCAGCGCCATCTATAAGCCAAACGACGAGTGTGAAAACACTCTTATGCGCATGTTTGGCGTCACGTAGCACGTGAACTTATTATGAGCGGGCAGCTGAATAATTGTCCCTCTTATACATCTTAAACACACCAAGTCTGCCAGTACGAGACCCTCGTTCAATGAAATAAGGGAAAGAAGTGTATACCTAAGGGCTCGTTTTTCCGTTTTTTAACACAATATTAAGGAGATCTAACAGACAGTAATGTCAAGGAATATACAGGGGAAGTTATTAAAACCAATAGAATGTAAACAAGAAGAAAAGTGGATGAAAAAATTACCAACTGTGAGCAGGAATCGAACCTACGACCTTCGAATTACGCGTTCGATGCTCTAACCACTGAGCTATCACAGCGGCCCTCCTTTCATCCACTTTTTTGGGTTTATCTGTGAATTTAGAAATAGGAGCGACAGTCAGCGCCATCTATAAGCCAAACGACGAGTGTGAAAACACTCTTATGCGCATGTTTGGCGTCACGTAGCACGTGAACTTATTATGAGCGGGCAGCTGAATAATTGTCCCTCTTATACATCTTAAACACACCAAGTCTGCCAGTACGAGACCCTCGTTCAATGAAATAAGGGAAAGAAGTGTATACCTAAGGGCTCGTTTTTCCGTGTTTTAACACAATACTAAGGAGATCTAACAGATTAGAGCATCGAACGCGTAATTCGAAGGTCGTAGGTTCGATTCCTGCTCACAGTTGGTAATTTTTTCATCCACTTGTCTTTCTTCTTATTTACATTCTATTGGTTTTAATAACTTCCCCTGTACATTCCTTGACATTACTGTCTGTTAGATCGCCCCGCCGCGGTGGTCTAGTGGCTAAGGTACTCGGCTGCTGACCCGCAGGGCGCGGGTTCGAATCCCGGCTGCGGCGGCTGCATTTCCGATGGAAGCGGAAATGTTGTAGGCCCGTGTGCTCAGATTTGGGCGCACGTTAAAGAACCCCAGGTGGTCTAAATTTCCGGAGCCCTCCACTACGGCGTCTCTCATAATCATGTAGTGGTTTTGGGACGTTAAACCCAACATATCAATCAATCAACTGTCTGTTAGATCTCCTTAATATTGTGTTAAAACACGGAAAAACGAGCCCTTAGGTATACACTTCTTTCCCTTATATCATTGAACGAGGGTCTCGTACTGGCAGACTTGGTGTGTTTAAGATGTATAAGAGGGACAATTATTCAGCTGCCCGCTCATAATAAGTTCGCGTGCTACGTGACGCCAAACATGCGCATAAGAGTGTTTTCACACTCGTCGTTTGGCTTATAGATGGCGCTGACTGTCGCTCCTACTTCTAAATTCACAGATAAACCCAAAAAAGTGGATGGAGGGAGGACCGCTGCGATAGCTCAGTGGTTAGAGCATCGAACGCGTAATTCGAAGGTGGTAGGTTCGATTTCTGCTCACAGTTGGTAATTTTTTCATCCACTTTTCTTTCTTTTTATTTACATTCTATTGGTTTTAATAACTTCCTTTGTACATTCCTTGACATTACTGTCTGTTAGATCTCCTTAATATTGTGTTAAAACACGGAAAAAACGAGCCCTTAGGTATACACTTCTTTCCCTTATTTCATTGAACGAGGGTCTCGTACTGGCAGACTTGGTGTGTTTAAGATGTATAAGAGGGACAATTATTCAGCTGCCCGCTCATAATAGGTTCACGTGCTACGTGACGCCAAACATGCGCATAAGAGTGTTTTCACACTCGTCGTTTGGCTTATAGATGGCGCTGACTGTCGCTCCTACTTCTAAATTCACAGATAAACCCAAAAAAGTGGATGGAGGGAGGGCCGCTGCGATAGCTCAGTGGTTAGAGCATCGAACGCGTAATTCGAAGGTCGTAGGTTCGATTCCTGCTCACAGTTGGTAATTTTTTCATCCACTTTTCTTTCTTCTTATTTACATTCTCTTGGTTTTAATAACTTCCCCTGTACATTCCTTGACATTACTGTCTGTTAGATCTCTTTAATATTGTGTTAAAACACGGAAAAACGAGCCCTTAGGTATACACTTCTTTCCCTTATTTCATTGAATGAGGGTCTCGTACTGGCATACTTGGTGTGTTTAAGATGTATAATAGGGACAATTATTCAGCTGCCCGCTCATAATAAGTTCACGTGCTACGTGACGCTAAACATGCGCATAATAGTGTTTTCACACTCGTCGTTTGGCTTATAGATGGCGCTGACTGTCGCTCCTACTTATAAATTCACAGATAAACCCAAAAAAGTGGATGGAGAGAGGGCCGCTGTGATAGCTCAGTGGTTAGAGCATCGAACGCGTAATTCGAAGGTCGTAGGTTCGATTCCTGCTCACAGTTGGTAATTTTTTCATCCACTTTTCTTTCTTCTTATTTACATTCTATTGGTTTTAATAACTTCCCCTGTACATTCCTTGACATTACTGTCTGTCAGATCTCCTTAATATTGTGTTAAAACACGGAAAAACGAGCCCTTAGGTATACACTTCTTTCCCTTATTTCATTGAACGAGGGTCTCGTACTGGTAGACTTGGTGTGTTTAAGATGTATAACAGGGACAATTATTCAGCTGCCCGCTCATAATAAGTTCACGTGCTACGTGACGCCAAACATGCGCATAAGAGCGTTTTCACACTCGTCGTTTGGCTTATAGATGGCGCTGACTGTCGCTCCTACTTCTAAATTCACAGATAAACCCAAAAAAGTGGATGGAGGGAGGGCCGCTGTGATAGCTCAGTGGTTAGAGCATCGAACGCGTAATTCGAAGGTCGTAGGTTCGATTCCTGCTCACAGTTGGTAATTTTTTCATCCACTTTTCTTTCTTCTTATTTACATTCTATTGGTTTTAATAACTTCCCCTGTACATTCCTTGACATTACTGTCTGTTAGATCTCCTTAATATTGTGTTAAAACACGGAAAAACGAGCCCTTAGGTATACACCTCTTTCCCTTAATATATATATATATATATATATATATATATATATATATATATATATATATATATATATATACTGTCATGACCAAGAAAGACGCCGGCGCTTCGGCGCGCGGATAGCTAGAGCAAGGACGAGGAAGACGAAGTACAGTATAAGAACAGCTGGCCCAGAATCGGGTGTTGTTGTCTCTTTTCTCTTCGTTAGAATGGCGCAGTCGACGAAGAAGAAGGCTTACGTCCCGGCTTCGTCAGCCAGGACAGCTGCGATAAGCGCCGCTTGAGGACGGCGTCAAGGCCTCCTTGGCAGCTGTTCACCAGCCGCCACTGCCACCACCGTTCGGGGACGGCGTCAAGGCCTCCTCGGCGGCTGCAGTACCCGTTACCGGTACCGTTTCACAAGGGACGCCGTCCACGCGTCCTTGGCTATGAATTCTGCCGTCAGCGGAAGCCGACAAGGGAACCCTCTGCGAGAAGCCACCGGTACGTGTCTTCGTGGTTCGTCGGCAGTGCGGGCTTCTCCATCGAGGAACGCCGTTCACGCTTCCTTGACAATGAGGTCCCACCCGCCGCTTCAGCTACCCTTCAAACCACCAGTGGACGGCGTCCAGGCCTCCCCTGGGGTTGTAGGACATGACCTTATTGACACCCTGCCACCATTTTGCGGCAGAGATCCGCACCGCCTCCTGTCCTTTGGGAATGCCGCTCACGCTTCCCATGGCCTACATTCCCGTTGCCGCACTCTTTCAACATTCGAGCTGCCAGGAAACGCCGTCCAGGCTTCTCTGCTCGTCAACCTCACCGGGGTGAGTGCTGCAACCGCTACTCATTCGAAGACCGCGATAACCAACGCTTCGGACTTCACACACGACAGCGCCGCGAACCTGCGGCGTACCACCGCGCTACTCCGCGTCAAGACTGACGAACTGACAGCGTTAATCTTTGAGCGAGCTCCTACAATGTTACCAGAATTGCGTGCCACTAACGCCGTGTCGGACGTAGCTGCCTCGCACGACCTTGAGGCAAGCCCATTGGAGCAACGCAGGCAGCTTTAAGGCACCCTCCTGCAGCTCTCAGACCAGCTCGACGGCGTTGCCTCAGTGATATCCGCATTCTCACGTGCCGCCCCAGCATCGCCGTCCACCTACGAACTGCCGGAATTCGACGGGGTCCGGAACGACACCGACAGCTGGGTGGCAACCGTCAACGCACTAGCAATGCGCGAGGCCTGGACGGAACCTCAGAAATGGACCGTGGCTGTAGACCGTCTTCGGGAAGGTGCAGTGGCGTGGCACCGGTATGAAGGCTGGAAGCAGCAGTCATGGGCGGAGTGGAGCTGCAAGCTCATAGCTGCTTTCGGTCGTAATCCTTACCACCTCTCCACCACCCCCCCGCCCAACCTGGCCGGTATCGAGGAGCAAGCTCCACAGGCTTTCCACCTCGAGGCTGCAGCTGTGCGCTGCAGCTTACCACACGAGAAGTTCCCGAAGCCAGTTCACTGCGGCCAGAGGCCGCTACCGAAGTCGGACCTCTTGTAGGGCGTTGCTCCAACGAAACAGCCGCAGAGAATCATCTCGACTGTGCTGCATTGCCCTTCACCGACGCAACCCCATTCGCACACCGAGTTGAAGTGGAGCATCACCTCGAAGGTTCCTCGGAGCCCTCCAGCCGCGCGAAAGAAAGCTTCTCCGCCTGTCCTACGAATGACGTCAGGCGCAGATGCGACACGCCATTGCTGCTCTCAGTACCCGCGCCGGTACACGATGCCATCATGTCAGTGCAAGAGGCTGATACCAGTCCTCATACAGCTCAGTTGGAGAAGCCAGCCCCAATATCACCTTTACTGAGGCAAGTGGAGACACCAGCAACGCCTATGCTTGAACCGCCTACGGTGATGGCGCCCGTAGAGCCCAAGGTAACCTCTGCTGGTGTCACTGACCAAGATCATGAAAAGAAAGTTGGCGCTCAAAATGCAAACAGCAACCAGTCTCGACCTCCCGATAGACTTGTGAAAGATTCTGGCACCCAGTTTCAGCGTGGCCAAGGCCGACCTCCGAGATGCAGCCACTATATCGACCGCCAGATCTACCTAATTGGCAGATACCGGGACCAAATCGCGGCCGAGAGCGTCGGCCGCAACGGGTCAGCCAGTGCCGGCCACCTGACTCCACAGCACTTTTAAAAAGATATCGTGGCGTGCAAAAGAGCGACCAGCTTGAGGCAGCCAGTGCCGTCCACCAGAAACTTTGCCGCCAGCTCCGCGCGCACGCAGTCATGGGCGAGTGTCATGACCAATAAAGACGCTGGCGCTTCGGCGCGCGGATAGCTAGAGCAAGGAGGATGAAGACGAAGTACAGAATAAGAACAACTGGCCCAGAATCGGGTGTTGTCTCTTTTCTCTCCGTTACAATATATTATCACGCACCAAGAGCCATAGAGACAAGACAGGAACAGCGGGGCAAAAAGACACGAGCCTGTATCTTCAAGACGAGGCGCTAACCACACTTCTTCGTTCTCTTTGCCCTTTTTGGCTCGCTAGGGCTTGCCGGCTCACAACTCTAGGTGGCATTATTCCCCCTCCCATTAGAGCATCGAACCGATGCTCATACACAAGGGGACGGCCGGGCCGATAAAAAAACAGAGAGAGAGAAACGGTACCTATAGTGCACAGGGCATATGCAGGTGCAAAAATTCTGTGGTTGGTCATAAGGGAAAAAACCATTAACAGAGTTCAGAGTTCGTTCGAGACCCAACGGACAATGGAAAAAAAGAAAATGTTTGCTGCCCGGGCACAATAAGGCGAGTATCACCGCGTAATATAAGGTTTTAGGCGGACGACATGCACAATCTCTGTTCGTGGTGACTGGCGCTGGGTCGTTGCCGAGCCTCCGTCTGGGATAACTTCGTAGTTGACCTCGTTCAAGCGCCGTAATACTTTGTAGGGTCCGAAGTACTTGTTCAGGAGTTTTTCGCTCAGACCTCGCCATCTAGTAGTCCAAACCCACACTTGGTCGCCAGGTTGATAGAAGACCTGTCGACAGTGAATATTGTACCTTCGGGCGTATTCACATTGCTGCGATCTTATGTGCACGCGAGCTAATTGGCGTGCTTCCTCTGCACGCTGAATGTAATCGTCGACATCAGGAGTTAGTAGCTCTTGCTGGTCGATGTCACAAGGAATCATAGCGTCTAGCATAGTTTGCACATCTCGACCGTAAACGAGGCGGAATGGTGCGAACCTTGTCGTTTCCTGGGTTGCGATGTTGTACGCAAACGTTACGTATGGCAGGATTTAGTCCCATGTTTTATGTTGCACATCCACGTACATAGAAATCATATCCGCCAGCGTTGTGTTTAGCCTTTCTGTCAAGCCGTTACTCTGGCGGTGGTATGCGGTTGTCTTGCGGTGGTTCGTGTAACTGAGCTTGAAGATGTCGTCCAACAGTTTTGCCGTAAACGCTGTCCTTCGGTCACTGATGATGAATGGCGTGGCAGCGTGACGACGCACAATGTGATGCATGAAAAACTGGGCGACTTCAGATGCTGTACCGCGTGGCAATGGCTTCGTTTCAGCGTAACACGACAAGTAATCAGTTGCGACGATGATCCACTTGTTTCAGGAGTGAGACAAAAGAAACGGTCCAAGGAGGTCCATCCCAACTTGGTCAAAAGGCGTACGTGGTGGATCGATGGGTTGTAAGAGGCCTGCAGGCTTTACAGGTGGTGACTTGAGACGCTGACATTCGCGGCATCCTTTCACGTAGCGTTTGACACAAGCTGCGAGTTTTGGCCAGCAGTATAGCTGTCAAACCCGGTCGAGCGTCCGTGTGTATCCCAGATGGCCGGATGTCGGCTCATCGTGGCAGGCAAATAGGGTGTCATCACGAAAGTCTTGAGGGACGACTAGAAGATAAGATCTGCTGCCAACACCGGTGTTTTTCTTGAATAACATGCCGTGTCGTAAGCAAAATGACGGCAACGTACGGGAAAGTGGACGAGGAACAGACGTGGTGCTGTCTTCTAAATGATCGATGATGGGCCTTAACTCGGGGTCCGCTCTTTGCTTACTGAGGAGATCCGCCCCACTTAGAGTCCCCTAAAAAGGCGCTGTCGTCTTCTACAGCTGTATGGTCGGATTCAAGAGGTGCTCGTGATAGCGTGTCGGCATCATCATGCTTTCTACCCGACTTGTATACGATGGTGACATCGAACTCCTGAAGTCACAGACTCCATCGTGCTAATCGCCCAGAGGGGTCTCGGAGGTTAACCAACCAACATAAAGCGTGGTGATCAGTCACAACTATGCGTAATCATCGTGGCCTGCACAAACATCTATGTGCAATCGTCGTGGCCAGCACACAAATCGATATCAGCCGAGCTTCAGCCATTCTTCAAAGTACGTGACGAACTTTCAGTGGTAGACAATCTTATATTGCGTGGCGAACGGCTTGTGGTTCCCACGTCACTCACGCAGCAGGTAATAGCTGCAGCACATGAGTCGCATCCCGGAGTGGTGCGAACAAAAGCGCGGCTGCGAGAAAAGTATTGGTGGCCGGGCATGGAACGCCAAGTCGAGCTAGCCATCCAGATGTGTAGCATATGCCAGGAAGCAGACAAGAGCGTCAAGGTGCGAGCTACACCCTTGCAACCAGTCCCCTTTCCAGAGCAGCCGTGGCTCAAACTCGGCATGGATATTGTAGGCCCATTTGAGAGGGCACCCTACGATTGCAGATATGCAATCACGCTTGTAGATTATAATTCCAAATGGCCCGAAGTGCATTTCTGTAGCAAAACGACAACTAGCACAGTAATAGGCTTCTTAGTCGCTGTGTTCGCGCGCGAAGGCTACCCAGAAGAGATTATTTGCGATAACGGTCCACAGTTTGCATCTCAAAAGTTGGATGTATTTCTTCAAGATCGCGGCATCCAGGTCAAACATTCGTCCTTATACTATCCACAAGCAAACGGCCAAGTGGAGCGCTTCAACAGAGCATTAAAAGGATTCATTCAAGTGGCGGTTCTCGAGCAGCGACCCTTGCGCCAGGCGGTAACAGAGTACCTGGATGTTTACTGATGCACACCACAAGCTACAACGGCAAGGGCTCCAGCTGTTCCGCTACACGGGCGGCTGCCAAGAACTCGGTTGGATGTCGTCGGGCATCCATCGGTAACCTTCATTGATGACCCTAACTCGGAACTCCGGCGCTTACGTGAGCGGGTAAAGCAAAAGCAACAGAACAGCAAACGAACAGCAACCAGAGTTGACGTTGGCGACTTCGTCACAGTGAAGAAACCCACAAGTAGATTTAAAGGCGACCTGGAATTCAGCCACCAAGAGAAGTTATCAGCAGGAAGGGACCATCTTCTTTTCGCCTGGCTGACGGCAAAACGTGGAAAGCATTCACGTTCTCAAAAGTGCCACGAGCCTCTACCACCCTTTATACGTGGGGAGGAAACGGTACAGCGAGGGGAGGAGGATCTCTGCCTACATGAGCGGGCCCCACCCCAGAGATAACTACCAGGACTTCAGCTGCTGCTCCTTCGGCTGCGCAGGCACCTACGTCTTCGGCGTACGCTGCGCAGGCATCCACGTCTTCTGCGTACGCTGCGCAGGCACCTACGTCTCCTGAGTACGCTGCACAGGCACCTACGTCTCCTTCGGCTGCGCAGGCACCCACGTCTCCTGCGTACGCTGCGCAGGCGCACGGGACGCCTGCTGCGATGCAGTCAGCCAAGTCTCCAGGAGCAGTCACACAACAACGCAGGGTGCAACCACCAAGAAAGAGACTACCACCAGAGCGTTATGGCTACTATGTGTAGCAAGAGAAGTTGTGCTAAAGTGAATGGAACGGACGTATCCAGTGCGGTGGATTCTTTTTTTTTCAACTGTAAGAGTTTGTAGTACTAAATAGTTACGTTCATTTTTGTATATTGGTTTTTTGCATATGTGCTAACACACTAAACTACTAAATTACTAATCCATATAGCTGTTTTTAAGGAAGGGAATGTGTTGTATATTGGTCTGTTTGGTTTCGGTTCCACGATCATTGCCGCTGGTGGCGCCAGTGTTGTTTATGCATGCGCAAGTTGGAATAAAGGGAGCTTTTGTTCCGTTGGGCACTCAAGCTGTCTAGTCTTCAATAACCGGCGGCAACCACCGCCACTATAAACACGTCTACAGCTCCAAACGCGAATTCAGAGAGCAGCAACTCAAGCTGCTATTTACCTCCGTAAACGAGGTCTGGAAATTTCTTCTCAGAAATGTGCACTTGTGGCATTTACGCGCAAATTAGTGCAGAACTACAGCGTTCTGATAAACAGCGAATGGATACTTTACCTCCGATCGTACAAGTTCCTAGGTATTATAGTTGACAGAGACCTCACATGGAGCCCGCATGTATCATACATGAAAAGGCGGCTGACAGACATCTGTCATTTGTTCAAATTCTTCGCTGGAAAGAACTGCGGAATGTCCACAGCCGCTATGTTGCGACTATACCGGGTTCTCTTCCTTGGATTTCTTCGGTACAGCCTACCTGCGTAAACCAACGCAAGTAAAACAAGTATACGAATGCTGCAAAGTTCCCAGGCTCAAGCACTCCGGATTTGTCTAGGCTTGCCCCAAAGTGCATCCACAGCGGTTACTATTGCCATCACAAGGAACCGCCTCATCAAGACCCATACTAATTTCGAAGTGCTGAAGACACATATACGACACCTCACTCGAACTCCTCGACATCACCTATTGATATTGATTGATATTTGGGGTTTAACGTCCCAAAACCACTATATGATTATGAGAGACGCCGTAGTGGAGGGCTCCGGAAATTTAGACCACCTGGGGTTCTTTAACGTGCACCCAAATCTGAGCACACGGGCCTACAACATTTCCGCCTCCATCGGAAATGCAGCCGCCGCAGCCGGGATTCGAACCCGCGCCCTGCGGGTCAGCAGCCGAGTACCTTAGCCACTACACCACCACGGCGGGGCCCGACATCACCTAGCCTCTCTACCAGTGGACCGACCACGCACATCTTACTGCTAGACAGTCACCGCACATGGCGAGTCGATCCCAACTTCGTTCTCTCCTGCCTCTAGACCCGTGACTCCGCCAGGGTGCCTCGTTCAACCAATTATTAATGTTACCATACCTGGCGTCCAGAAAAAGGCCAATTTGTCGTCACCGGCTCTTAAGCAGCTCACACTACTTCTCTTGTATGGAAAACACCAAGACTCCATAGATATATACACTGACGGATCAGTTCAGCTGAACAGCTCCACCAGTGCAGTCGTGATACCAAGGTTGGTCACGACGATCAAATTCAAGACATCCCGCGCAACAACATCAAAGGCAGCAGAATTGGCAGCACTTCGTACTGTGTTGCAATTTGTCATTGGTCAACCTACACGCAAGTGGACTATTTTCTGCGACTCAAAGGCGGCACTGCAGTCTCTACTATCAGCCTTACGCCGTGGACCGCATGAGCAGCTGGTACTAGAGATAGCAGAGGTCATACACCACCTGACTGAGAAAGGGCACAAATTACATTTCAGTGTTTGCCCAGTCACTGCGGAATCATCGGCAATGAACGGGCCGATCAAGCTGCCCGCTCAGCCCACGCACAAGATCATGAACTATTACTACCACTATCTATGACAGATGCTGCACGAAAGCTCCGCTGGCTTGCTCGCCAGCAAACCACATCACAATAGAATCAGCCGCACTTCAAGCATACCCGACTGTACTCGCTTGACCCTACGCTAAGTCTTCAAGTTCCGTTGAGATTTGCCGAGCAGACCAGACCCTGTTATGTAGGCTGTGGTTGGGCGTTGCGTTTACCAACGCCTACGCGTTCCGCACTGGGATGGCCGGCCCCACAGCCTGTAGCCACTGTGGAAAAAAAGAAACCATGCAACATATCCTTTGTGACTGCCTATAGTATAGTAGACAACGACTATGCATTCTCAAGGAACTCAGCAAATTAGATAATCAACTTCTGTCGGAGGAAAGAATTCTACAATATTGACAAGATCCAACTTCACTGAAGAAGGCCCTGAAAGCGCTATTGCACTTTTTGCGATCGACCGGACTTTCTGAACGGTTATAGCCAGAACGCCCTTCCTTTGTGTGTTTTTTTGTTTTCTAATGAGTGCACGTGCGTTTTATTTTCTCTCTCTCTTCCTATCCACCCCCTCTTTTTTGTCCCTATTTCCCCACCCCGAGTGCTGGGTAGCAAACCAGATTCCAATATCTGGTGAAACTCCCGGCCTTCCTTTCTCTCTCTCTCTCTCTCTCTCTCTCTCTCTCTGAAAATGACTTTGTCTGGCTAAGAAGTGCTTTGCAATTATTTATACGCTCACTTCAAAATCGTGTTTTTGCTTTTTTCAGCAGAAGCTTCAGTGTACGACGCCGCATGTTATAACTCGCTCCATTTATATCACTCACCTATGTCTTGCGTTGACAGTTCACGGTTGCATTCGAGCACTATTCAGAAACTGCTTTCGTGAATTCTCGGGAGAGGGTATGGCAGAACAGAAAGAGAGTTATAGAGTAGTGCAAAAAATTCATAACAGAGTGGCAAGGTTCGTTCTCCGTCGGTACGAGCGAGGTTACAGCTGTACTGAAATGAAAAACGAGCTGGGATAAGAAGCACTCTCCTCTCGCAGAAGGTTATTGTGCTTAAAGTTACTTCAGATATACCATTAAATTAGGTGCCATTAATAAGTAAGCTTAACTGAAACTACCGCATTATTTGTATAAAAGATGCGGTAATGACCTTAAAATTTAAGAATACCGGACTGGAACGAAGCTTTGTGCTAAATTGTTTTTGTTCACGCTGTACAAGACTGAAGTTTTTTGTTCATGCTGTACAAGAGCCCACTTGGTCTTTTGACCAAGTGGGCTGTTATAACGAAGACTTGTTTTCTTTCAAGCTGTAACCCCTCCCTGCTCAAATGCTTTGGGTGAAGCAGGGTATTTCTGAATGAAGAACATTGTCACGCACCAAGAGCCGTAGAGGCAAGACAGGAACAGCGGGGCAGAAAGACACCAGCGTGTATCTTCCAACGAAGCGCTAACACACACTTCTTCGTTTTCTTTTCTCTTTTTGGCTGGCTAGGGCTTGACGGCTCACAACTCTAGGTGGCATTATTCTCTCTCCCATTAGAGCATCGACTCGATGCTCCCACACAAGGGGACCGCCGGGCCCATAAGAAAAAAAGAGAAACGATACTTATAGTGCACAGGGCATATGCAGGTGCAAAAAAATTCTGTGGTTGGTCATAAGAAGAAACAAAACATTATCACAGTTCACAGTTCGTTCGAGACCCAACGGACAACGTAAAGAAAGAAAATGTTTGCTGCCAGGGCACAATAGAGAGAGTATCACCGCGTAAAATAAGTTTTCAGGCGTACGACATGCACAATCTCTGTTCGTGGTGAGTGGCGCTGGGTCGTTGCCGAGCCTCCGTCTGGAATAACTTTATATTTGATTTCGTTCAACCGCCGTAATACATTGTAGGATACGAAGTACTTGCTGAGGAATTTCCCGCTGAGACCTCGCCGTCTAACAGGAGTCCAAACCCCCACTTGGTTGCCAGGTTGATAGGTGACTTGTCAATGGTGGATATTGTACCTTCGGGCGTATTCACATTGCTGCGATCTTAAGTGCACGCGAGCTAATTGGCGTGCTTCCTCTGCACGCTGAATGTAATCGTCGACATCAGGAGTTAGTAGCTCTTGCTGGTCGATGTCACAAGGAATCGTAACGTCTAGTATAGTTTCCACGTCTCGACCGTAAACGAGGCGGAATGGTGCGAACCTGGGTTGCGATGTTCCTGGGTTGCGATGTTGTACGCAAACGTTACGTATGGCAGGATTTAGTCCCATGTTTTATGTTGCACATCCACGTACATAGAAATCATGTCCGCCAGCGTTGTGTTTAGCCTTTCTGTCAAGCCGTTACTCTGGCGGTGGTATACGGTTGTCTTGCGGTGGTTCGTGTAACTGAGATTGAAGATGTCGTCCAACAGTTTTGCCGTAAACGCTGTCCTTCGGTCACTGATGATGAATGACGTGGCAGCGCGACGACGCACAATGTGGTGCATGAAAAACTGGGCGACTTCAGATGATGTACCGCGTGGCAATGGCTTCGTTTCAGCGTAACACGTCAAGTTATCAGTTGCGACGATGATCCACTTGTTTCAGGAGTGAGACAAAGGAAACGGTCCAAGGAGGTCCATCCCAACTTGGTCAAAAGGCGTACGTGGTGGATCGATGGGTTGTAAGAGGCCTGCAGGCTTTACAGGTGGTGACTTGAGACGCTGACATTCGCGGCATCCTTTCACGTAGCGTTTGACACAAGCTGCGAATTTTGGCCAGCAGTATAGCTGTCAAACCCGGTCGAGCGTCCGTGTGTATCCCAGATGGCCGGATGTCGGCTCATCGTGGCAGGCTAATAGGATGTCATCGCGAAGGTCTTGAGGGACGACTAGAAGATAAGATCTGCTGCCAACACCGGTGTTTTTCTTGAATAATATGCCGTGTCGTAAGCAAAATGACGGCAACGTACGGGAAAGTGGACGAGGAACAGACGTGGTGCTACCTTCGAAATGATCGATGATGGGCCTTAACTCGGGGTCCGCTCTTTGCTTACTGAGGAGATCCGCCCCACTTAGAGTCCCCAGAAAGGCGCTGTCGTCTTCTACAGCTGTATGGTCGGATTCAAGAGGTGCTCGTGATAGCGTGTCGGCACCTTCATGCTTTCTACCCGACTTGTATACGATGGTGACATCAAACTCCTGAAGCCGCAGACTCCATCCTGCTAATCACCCAGAGGGGTCTCGGAGGTTAGCCAACCAACATAAAGCATGGTGATGAGTCACAAATTTCAATCGGCGCCCATAGAGATAAGGCCTGAACTTTGTAATCACCCATTAAAACGCGAGACATTCCTTCTCTGGCGTTGAATAGTTGGTCTCGGCACGTGATAGAGTGCGGCTCACGTAGGCAATCACACGTTTGGTCCCATCTTGTGTTTGCACGAAGATAGCCCCGAGACCAATGTTGCTTGCGTCAGTGCGCACCTCTGTGTCAGCGTCCTCATCAAAATCACCAAGTACAGGAGGGGAAGACAATCGATGTTGAAGTTCCGCAAAGGCAGTTGCTTGTTCGTCAGTCCACAGAAATGGGGTGTCGTCACGCGTAAGTTTGATGAGAGGCTCCGCAATCTTACAGAAGTTTTCAATAAAGCGGCGATAGTATGCACAGAGTTCCAGAAATCATCGAAGACTTTTTTGTCTGCCGGAGCTGGAAAAGCGGCCACAGCGGCAGTCTTCTCGTGATTGGGCCGAACGCCTGCAGCGCTCACAACGTGACCCAGAAGCTTCAGTTCTTTGTAGACGAAATGGCACTTCTCAGGCTTGAGGGTAAGGTCAGTGGATTGTATAGCTTGAAAAACACTCCGAAGGCGACGAAGGTGCTCGTCAAACGTTTTCGAAAAGGCAACGACATCATCTAGACAGGCAAGGCAACTTTTCCACTGGAGGTCAGCGAGAACAAGATCCATCATTCGTTGGAATGTGGCTGGAGCGGAAAAGAGGCCGAATGGGAGCACTCGGAGTTCATACAGACCGCAAGGAGTTACAAAAGCCGTTTTTTCGCGGTCACGTTCATCGACTTCAATTTGCCAATAAGCACTTTTGAGGTCGATTGAGGAAAAGTACTTTGCTCGCCTCAGCCTGTCAAGAGAATCGTCCACTCGAGGCAACGGGTACACGTCGTTTTTTGTGACGTTATTCAGGTTCCTATGATCGACTCAAAAGCAAAGTGTGCCATCCTTCTTCTTTACAAGGACAACTGGCGATGACCATGGGCTGCTTGATGGCTGTATTACACCGTCTTGTAGCATTTCCTTCACTTGCTTTTGAATCGCGCGTCATTCGGTTGGTGAAACGCGGTAAAGCTGTTGCCGTATGGGGTGAGCGTCGCGGTGGGTGACAATACGGTGTTTTGTAATCGATGTCTGACGAATTCTCGATGAACGTACAAAACAGGCGTGGAATTCTATCAACAGGTCGTTAAGCCTTCGTTTGTTTTCGTCAGAAAGCGTTGGATTTATGTGGACGCCCCGGAGAGGTGCTTCGCCATTATCGGTTGCCTCGGAAGCAAAACACTCAGTGACATTGGTTACTCGGTAGGCATAGGCGATGACAGTACCAGGGAAAAGGTGTCGGCGCTCGTAGCTGAAGTTCGTAACAAGTACCTCGCAGTGGCCAGCCTGTAGGTCTACTAGGCTTCGTGCTACGCAGACACCTTGAGAAAAGAGTAGGGATCGATTGCTCTCCGCCACCATTTCACCGTGTGCTGATTCGTTACACGCCACTTGAACCATAACACTTGAGCGCGGTGGTATCGTCACATCATCGTCAATTACACGCAGACATACTCGATTGTGGCTGGAATTAGGCTCTGGGGTGGTGCTTTTTGTTGAAAACGTGACGAGGCGTTGTCGAATGTCGATGATAGCACCGCGCTCCTTCAGAAAATCTATGCCAATGATAAGGTCTTGAGAGCACTGACGGAGAACGCTTAAGCTGACAACAAAGGTAGAACCGCGAATCTGTATTCGGGCTGTACAAACGCCGAGTGGCGTGACGATGTGCCCGCCAGCAGTACGAATTGGCCTGAGGTTCCAAGGCATCGTCAATTTTTTTCAAAAGAACAGCCTGTTTTGCACTAATTATAGAAAAATCCGCACCCGTGTCAACTAAAGCACTGACTTTGCGACCGTCTAGCAGCAGTGGAATGTCTAATGAAATCTTTGCGGAACCAGCTGGTGTCATTGTCGTCGAGAAGTCATCAGTTTGCGGAAGCGTCGGTAGGAGGCCTTGGGCTTATCCAATATGAGCGGCCTCGCCCCCGAAGGTCGCTGTGGTTAGTTTTCCCGGCGTGGACTGGGTGACCGACACTGCGTCACGCTCGAATAGGTACGACGATTAGGAGAAAATCGCCGCGGTGATGGAAAGCGTGACTGGTGCAAGGATGACGAAGTTCCGCGCTGCTGAGCCACATACTCTTCAATTTCAGATGGTCACTAACCGAACCTGGATGGCGGTGAGTTCGTCGAAAATCCGCGTAGTCTAAGTCGACGGTAAGAACACTGTCGGTACAGATGCCCAGCTTCGCCACAGTGGAAGCAGAGAGTACGTCAATCTGGCGCACGCCAGACGTCTGGTTTCCACGAGATCAGGCGAGGTGCGCTGTAATATGGCGCCGCTTGGACCATTTGCAGCATGGCTGGGGCCTTGTTGGGATGCGGAATTGCAGGTGTAGTAGGTTGCCGCAAAAGCTTTAGCATACGACATGTGGGGGAAGTCACTGGGTGGTTGATAATTCCGCATGGAAGGCGGTTCTCTTAAGGCATGCTGGACTTCATCTCGGACAACGCTGGACAACCAGAAGATAGTAGGCTGCGAGGGCGCTGACAGCTTCTGGAGTTCTTCGCGGATGACTGAACGTATGAGCTCTCGGAAGAAATTCATTTGGCCACGGAAAGCTCCCAAGTAGTCCGTAGTTGAAGCGTTGACGTGCCGTTCGTATGACGGTGCCCGGTGCCTAAGGGTGCTTTCCATGGTGATGGCTTCTGTGAGAAATTGTGACACAAGTCTTGGATGGACTGCGCACAAGCCCACCGAAAAGCTGCTTTTTCACCCCGCGCATGAGGTACCGTACCTTCTTTTCTTCAGGCATACCGGGGTCAGCTCGGTGGAGAAGACGCGTCATGTCCTCGACATACATCGCAACCCCTTCGTTCAGCATTTGTATGCGGGACTGCAGGTCGCGCTCAGCTCTCTCCCGACAGTCAGGGCTGGCATATGTTTCAAGAAGTTGGCGTTTCAAGTCTTCCCATGATGTAAGAATACCTGCCCGGTTCTCAAACCACACACGTGCACCGTCCAAAAGACTGAAATAGGCGTGCCGCAGTTTGTCTACGTCGTCCCGCTGGTTGTGCACGGCAATGAACTCGTAATGAACAAGCCAATCTTCTACATCCTCAAGTGCAGTGCCATGAAAATGATTTAGCGTTCGCGGTGTGAGTAAGGTGCAATGAAACGGCATTGTGCCGTTCGCACCGATTGGGTTGGTGTCGGTAGGGCTGGTCGGAGCTGCCATATTGTTTGCGAGCAGTCCAAACTCAGGGGATTGCCAGCGGATTCTTTTGCTGACACGGTGCACAGGAATGACCACCGGTACGACGCTTGAAATCTTGCTATGTGGAGGGGTACGGTGCATAGATCACCCAGCACCTCCACCAGTTTGTCACGCACCAAGAGCCGTAGAGACAAGACAGGAACAGCTGGGCACAAAGACACGAGCGTGTATCTTCAAACAAAGCGCTAAGACACACTTCTTCGTTCTCTTTTCCATTTTCGGCTGGCTAGGGCTTGCCGGCTCACAAATCTAGGTGGCAATATTAGGTTGTACTCTCATCATCTTTCTCTGTCTGTTTGTCTATCTGTCTGTCTGTCTGTCCTGTCTGTCTGTCTGTCCATCCGTCCGGCCATCCGCCCGTCCATCCGTCCGTCCGTCTGCCCACACCTGCTGAGTGACTGATAGATTTAAGTGGTCACGTGAAGACGTAGATATGCTATAATGCAGCACAGAGTGTTTCGAGTGGGGATATGATAGAACGCCGCCTTGTAAACAATGCTTTAGACATTGCAGACTCCCTGCCATTTGTTTTAGAGCGTCATAAGAAATGAGTGTCGATCACGCAATACTTTTGTTAAACAGCAGGTCAAGTAACTACGAAGTATACTCGTGCAGGCCTGTAGCCGAAGTACTAGAAAAGGGCAAGTACCTGCTGTCTGTATATGTGCTTCAGCTTTACTGTCCAAGGCTTCTTTTTTTATTGCCGCGGAGATAAGCTCGGCGTTTTATACATCGGAATTGATCAAAACGCGATATTTACAGATAGTGTTAAATTAATGTACTGTGACATTTATGATAACTCCCGTGGGAATGAGAATTCATAATTTAACGTGACACGAGGTAATTGTGTTAATGATTGCAGCTCGAGGCTGTAAAGTATACTGTGGTGTATATGTACCTTTAGGAATATCTAAATACGTGAATAGGTGTGCCTATTTATTCACAAACGTTGTAGACTGAATGGTAGAGGAATGTGTAGGAACTGCAATCGCACGTTGATAGGCACAGTTGAGCAGGACCTCACTTATGATTGCTCCATAAAAATATCTTACAATGGTATAGTCATCGATCGAGTCAGGTATTACAAGGTGCGCATTAGCAGCCACAATTTCTGCTTATAAGAGCCATCGGTAATTGCGACTATAGTACTTGTGTTTTGCTTGAGAGCAATATCGGCTTTACTTCGTGAAACACTGCACAATTTTCTAATAAACCAATACTAGTTGGACGTTAATGAAGTTGATTTTTTGGTATTATTGCATGTGAAAAGTAGTCATCACTGTTTCCATAACAGTGTATATATTTCTTTCAGATGGTTCCGTACGCACGAGATCCATGAAATCACGAGTGTCTGCCGCCTTTCCAAGGAAGCGATCAAAATGATTCACGGCCCCTGCACATTGAAGCTGCAAAGTTTCTAATAAATTAGGTCCAGTTTCAATGCCAGGTTTCTTCGTCTCTATGCACCGCAGAGGTTCATTTGCAACTGGAAATAATTGGGACCATTTGAAGTGGTTTATGGTCAAATTTGCCGTGAGGACGAGTTAGCAACGAGTCCTAGTTGGAACCCACTGGCACCCGGCTGCGGCGGCTGCATTTCTGATGGAGGCGAAAATGTTGTAGGCCCGTGTGCTCAGATTTGGGTGCACGTTAAGGAACCCCAGGTGGTCAAAATTTCCGAAGCCCTCCACTACGGCGTCTCTCATAATCATATGGTAGTTTTGGGACGTTAAACCCCACATATCAATCAATCGAACCCACTGGCAACTGGTCTCCACTGGGATTTGACCATAACGGGCACCTGAACTGGTCCCAGTTATTCCCAGTTAGAATATTTTCACCTGGGGATATCCACAAAATACCAGGGCTACCCGGGGCGGCGAGGAGCAGACCTGAAACGGGCCCTCACGAATTGCGCCCCTTGTCACGTTCCCGCGCGGATGCGGCTTTTTGCACGAACAGCCGTACGACAAATCGCATCCAAATTCGCACCATGTGTCGCACCACTAAATTGATGTGTCGCACCACTAAATGTGTCGCACCAATAAATTGATGTGTCGCACCACCATGTGTCGCACCACTAAATTCGCACCACTAAATTGATGCCATTGAAACATCGAGCCCCCCGGCCGGGACAGTTGCCAGCCGACAAAGCAGACGATCGAAGAAGTGACGTCTCGGACTGTTCGATATATACAGTATCTTGTATCAATGTTCACCATGTGCAATGATTATCATATGTTACTAACACTACGTGTTCAGCGGTGACAGCCTGGCGAAATGTTCAATTGTTCGTGAATGACATCGACTACAATTCACAGCTGAAAAAGCTTTGACAGCAATATCTGTCGGCGGTAACTTTTTTTGGTAAAGTTGCACTTTTTTGGCGTTTTCATATTCCATCGCATTGGCGAACAAGCTGGTCAAGACGATCGACGCTCACTTCATAGTCAGGCACCTAGTTTCTTAAGCGTAGTTACCTGTACTGCTTGCATGTGCACAAGATCAAGTATGAATAAATTGACTAATGCGAAATAAACGCTTCAAGGAACACTTGAAATTATCAGCAACACATTTTATACAAGTTCTATAGGTAGAATAGTGGGGCGCTTTTTCTTGTGTACATAACGTTACTGACATCATTTTCTCCAACTGTTGCGAGGTCACCTTCTTCTTCACCACTGCTGATTGTGTATACATGGCTGCAGTTGATGTTATTGACTAATGTTGTGTCCATGGATTCCGCGGTGTCCCCACTGGCCCAATGTCACAAAAACTTGCTCGTACACACACCATCGCCTAGTGACGCTGCTGCTAATTGATTGATTGCTTTGTGCGTTTTAACGTCCCAAAACCACCGTATATGATTATGAGAGACGCTGTAGCGGAGAGCTCCGGAAATTTCAACTACCTGGGGTTCTTTAACGAGCTCCCAAATTTGAGCACACGGGTCTATATTATTTTCGCCTCCATTGAAATCCCGCTGGAGCCGGGATTCGATCCCGCGACCTGCGCGTAAGCAGTCGACTACGTTACCCGTAAGACCACCACGACGGGGCGCTGCTAATACTATGTCGTGACGTCAGGGTACAGTGGGCACCAAATCTAGCTTTTAAAAGCATTCTGTAATTAACTTTTCACGGCTCACTCACACTTACCGGCACAATTGCTAGGCTCTCGGGTACTTGGCCTATCATTTAACGCAAAAAAAAAACGATGAGTGAAAAATTTTGTGTCAGTACCTTTTTAAAGGCTAATTATTTCCTGCGCATACCTGTGTTCAGTACCTCCTAGCTCTGTGAGGCTATGGTAATCGCAAAAGTCGCTCGACCGGTTCAAATAAGCCTGGATGCGGTTATTAGAGCTCGGACATTACACTAATTTTTTACTTTATTTTACTTGAAAACATGATTTCTCTTGTAAATATAAATACAACCCATATTAAAAACACAAAAGGACCACCATGGTCTTTGCCCTACCCCTTTGCGACTTTTTTGGATTGACGCCATTGCAAACAGTGTCTAATAAAAAAGAACAGTACATGCTGTCAAACAAGCATGCGTATGTGCGCAAGCTTGAGCGACACACCCCTGTTATGGTGCCACGTTTTTTGTCGCATTCAATAAACCACTTTGCACTCGTTGCGTCCTGCAGTACTGTTTCCTTCTTTCCTTCTATGCTTGTGTCCACAAAGCGCGGTTTTAAAGATGAATCATCACCAGTTAGCCCGCCTTGTAGCATTTCTCATAGCTTGCCGTATTGCGTTTTTGTATGTGCTTTTCAAAACAACGTTACCTGTTTTCGCCCTCTGTAGTTGCACGCGTTCACCTCGTGTTAAATCCGGTACACGGCTGCAGCATAGAGAACACGTGCCACACACACATAAAGCAGAATAGATTTTGCCCGGGTAGTTCGAAGATATGACGAGTCGGGAGTCTGTTATCAAATATGGGCTCATGCAGCCACCGCAGGTGATTCTCGTTCACAAGATTTCCTTGAAAGTAAGTCCTGAGCTGCTGCAGCCACTGCGACCTTGTATAAGCCATGTAGCAATGCATCAGCGTTGTCGTGGAGTGGATTTCAAAAGTAACCATACCTCAAGGTAAATGTAGCCTGGTTATTCAGCTTCATCACCAAATTTATAGCCAAGTAGAATAAAATGTATTATAAGTACAGTTTTCACAATTGAACAAAAAATATTACTGTTTCCAATAAGCAATTGCGCAGAGATAAAACCAGTTTTTCCCTTTTGCTTCATCATATCAATCTAGCGAATTCGCCGCAAAGTATATCTACCAGTGGCAAGCACGCAACCTCGAGTACGCACGTGGTAGTTTGCTCCGTCCACGAGCCAGTTGAAGTGAGACTGGCCGAACTGGTCGTTGCGCACCACAGCGTAACGAACTAGAAATGAGGTCCACGGCGGAAGACCTCGTTGTCGCAGATGACAGCTCAGCACCTCAGACGCCAGAGGTCGACCATCCAGGCGGCGGCCCAGAGCCAGGCTCATTCGCGTTAGAGGACCCCACCCCATGACCTGCAGCGAAGGCATAGCCAGAAGCGGCATTATTGTATCGCCTATGACCCTCGTAAAACAACCAACACTTTCTGCAAAGCCGCTTGCAATAATTTACTTTTTTGAACCATGCATAATAAAGCAGAGAAGCTTACGTGACCGATGAATAAGACGAGATAAGAGTATAAAAGGAAATACAGGATGACGACGTGGAATTGCTGCCCCTAATGCCTTAGCCTCTCTTGTCTACACCCCACCACTGTCATCCCTAGTGGATACGCGAGCAAAACATGCTACGGAGAAAGAGAGGCAAAGGTAAGGCAGGGAGGTTAACCAGGTTGTAAACGGTTCACTACCCTACGCGTAGGAAAAGAAAAAAACTGAGAAAGAGGGAGCAAAAAGAGAACAAGTGATACGCGAAACTACATATCAACGTTCCCCGCACACACGCAGACAGTCACAACCAATAAGCGTTCGAGACCAGTTCCTCCACGGTTGTCTAAAAGTAGATGCGAATTAAAGATGTTGAAGAATGGCTTGCAAAGACTGGTTAAAAGTACTGCAGAACTTACAGCACGTATTGAGCTGATAGAGTTGCCATTGCATCGAGGAAAGTGCGCATCGTGGTCACAATTGAGAGACCTCCACAGAGAAAGCACTTGTCTGTTTTCGTTGGAAAGTCATGTGGCTAGCGGCCTCCCTCTACTTGCATCACCATGCACTGTCATTTGTTTCTTTGGCGCTATAGACTCCACGAAGTATAATTCCAAAAAGAAATTGTGCAGTCGAACCCGCATAAGCAACAACAACGAAGGTAAAAGAGCATTGGTTCGATACATTGAATAATTTGGTAAAAACGTGTAGCGAACTTGACGGCCGTATATTCAATGCAGATTTAGGTGCGCAAGTTGGCTTTGCGGCATAGCTTGACGATAATGCCAGGAAACCAGACGCACGACAGTACGCAATTTCAGTCGGTCGGTCAGTTACCGTTTGAGTAACCACAGAAAGTGCAAAAACGAAAGAAGGAGGGACAGTTATTGTTATAATTCAAGGGGAAGCGCTTCACTGTTCGAAGCGAGGTCGGATTGCGTTATAACGTGAGGTCATGAAGCAAGATTCAATAAAAGAAAGAACAATGTACATCTAATGGGGGAGCTAAGGGAAAGATGGAATATGTGGGCTTGTACCCACCCACGTATACGTGTGGGTAAAAGCCTACATGAGGCCTTGGGTTATTTTAGGGACAACCATGGAGAGCTGAACACGTCCACGATAGAACCAAGTAAGGGACGATTAGAGTATTGGTGGCAGAAAAGTAGAGATAAAGGAGAGAAATAGTGCGGGAAAATTAGGTCATTTTGCCTGAAAAGGCACAAAAATGGACCGTGAATTCATATTTTTTGTTATAGTAGGATTGATTTATTCGTAGTATAGAAAAGACATTAGGCCAACATGAAAAGAACATTTCTTTTCTTCCTTCGAGCCTGGTGGCACACATGTGACCACCCCATAATAAAGAGGACAATCATAGCACCCACCCACCCCCCATTCATAATGCACTGTACATACTAAATTAGAGCTCTTGGTCTTTCATTCGGCACCCAGTTGCGTGTCTTTTGTCTGATTCGGGACCACCGTTCCAGCACGCACCCGGCGTTCCTTCGACGTGGCATCTTTGGCGCCCACGTCGATACCACGTTGGTGACGAAGTGAATCGTGCCAAATGGCGAGCTACGCCTGATTGACACCGCTCACCTTTGCGCTACTGTTGCATTTTCTCATTTCGGCTGACAAGCTGTGGACTAGTACACGTGCTTTGCAGACGCTACCCTTCGACGCCTCCGGTACTACGTCCCTCTTTGTCCCGCTGGCAGCATGAACGCCGTCATCCCACCACCTCCTTTTCCACGAAATCCCAGCGTCTCCAATTACTTGGAAAAAACAGCGCCGCGTTTCGTAAGTGTACATCAACGCGCCGGTCTCGGATGCCATGTCGGAGAGGAAGAACGTAGTTGTGCTCAATTAACTCGGTATGAAGGAATCGGACGCGTACAAGGCTGCTGATGAGCGGACATAGCTCACCACCAACTAGGGAACCGTAGCCGCCACTGCAAGCGACACGTAACAGATGGCCTTGGCCGTACTGGACGCATACCTCGATCTACCCAAAGATGCCTTCTGCGTCCGTGCCCAGTTCCGGCGCAGGGTGTAACAAACCGGCGAAACTGCTGTTCAGTACATACAGCAGCTGCTAAATTTGGCCGACACTTGCACTTACCCCATCGCAGGCACTCCGATGCCCCAAGACCGAATATGCTAGAAGGACTACGAGACTATCACTTAGTATTGGCATTCATCATTCATCTGTGCTAGCTCCGACTGCACTAGTTCATGGGTTGTGCAGTGGGACTGCATCTGTAGCTCCAAGTGATACGCCCCATCAGTACCTGGTACCTGACCACCATGTACCCGTTGTTATGTGATTGTGCGCGTTCAAAAAGTGCGCCACTCCATCGGCCAGAAGAAGATGAAGATAACGCTCGGCTACGGCACGTGCGGGCGTGAACATTTTGGTCCAATGAGGTCCCACCACCGAGATTTCAAGGCCCAATCGCTGGGTACCACAAAAGTAGAGAATCTCCAATCGGGACGAGACAACTGGGCCAGAGCGGAAGCAGAAGCCTGAGCAGAGCAGATCAAGGAGAGTTCGAAGAAGACGGGGCAAGCGGAAGGTCGTTACCAGACCGGGCGCTGAAGATGGGCCGTCAGGCGTCGGACCCGAGCCTGCAGGACTTCAACGGGCCGGGGCCTCCTGCCGTCGTGTTCCCGCTCGAGAGGACCGTGGCCATCCGGTCCTGAACTCCTACCCAGGGCCTGCGGACTTTGGTTCCAACAGGCGAGCAACAGCCGTCGGGCTACGGGCCCGAGCTGTGCGCCCAGCTGCTTGACCAGGTTGACCCTGGTTCCCTGACGCGTCGCCACCAGCCTGCGTTCTCTCGTCACCGACGGGTCCACACTCCTAAAGCCTGAGCCACCACGTTCCGGTCGGGTTTCTTGACGTGTCGTCAGCAGCCAGCGTTCCTTCATCCCCGTTCTTCCCACGTCCTGAAGCCGGAATCACCGCGTTCTCGTTTGCTCATTGTCGCCGGAATTCAGCGTGTGAGTGAGACCGAACAGATATCTTGCCCTATTCCACCGCTCAGCCCCATTCGGACGTTAGATTCAATTGAGCACTTTGAACTTCTTTGTTGAGTGTTGATAGATGGATTTCGCCATGTCCAGTTAACTGTTTATTAGTTGTTTCGTTTTATGTGGGATTTTTGTTTTTTTTTACTTTTCCATAAAACTTCTTGTTTGAGTTTTGGTACAAACGGCTTTGTCCTTTCATTGAGTCTCTCGTAGGTTTAAACCTTAGACAGCTCTTCTTACTAAACATCTAAAACAACCTTGCATGACACCCGTTTCGACAAGTCGCTTCAGAGGCCAGCGAAAAAGGCCTCCTTCCGAAGAGGGGGAGAATTCAGCAACCAGTTGTGCTTTCGGCTCTACCGGACTGTCGCGGGATATCGCAGTTCCGACAGATTTCGTGGAAGTAGCACTGTTACAGGCGTCGGCGCCATAGACATGTGACAGCGCCTATGTGGACATCTTCTCTCAAGGGAACGGATGATATAGTGCAGTGGTTTCGGTCCCGTTTGTAAACCGTTTCTCTTGCCCCAGGTCGCGCACTTTATTTGTATATAAGAATTTAGAATTTCATTATTTGTCAATATAGTGTTATTTCATGCACTATTCTTTTTGTAACGGCAATTATACAACTTGTTCTGCCTATTGCACTGTATTTGCCTCGCTTTTGAAAGTGAAATCATGTATTCTGTATTACTGCAAACATTCTATTTTTTCTAGCATTGCATAATAATGGGTATGACATTATTGTTGCTTTCGTCCCCCCACCCTTATGTAATACCCTGAAGAGGGTCTTTGGGGGTTAAAAATGATGATGATGATGATGTGGATGATCATCATCATCATCATCATCAGCCTGTCTACGTCCACTGCAGGACAAAGGCCTCTCCCATGTTCCGCCAGTTAACCCGGTCCTGTGCTTGCTGCTGCCAATTTATACCCGCAAACTTCTTAATCTCATCTGCCCACCTAACCTTCTCTCTACCCCTACCCCGCTTCCCTTCTCTGGGAATCCAGTTGGTGACCCTTAATGACCAGCGGTTATCCTGTCTACGTGCTACATGCCCGGCCCATGTCCATTTCCTCTTCTTTATTGCAGCTATGATATCCTTAACTCCCGTTTGTCCCCTAATCCACTCTGCTCTCTTCTTGTCTCTTAAGGTTACACCTACCATTTTTCTTTCCATTGCTCGCTGCGTCGTCCTCAATTTAAGTTGAACTCTCTTTGTGAGTCTCCAGGTTTCTGCTCCGTAGCTAAGTACCGGCAAGATACAGCTGTTATTTACCTTCCTCTTGAGGGACAGTGGCAATCTAATTGTCATAATTTGAGAGTGCCTGCCGAATGTGCTCCACCCCATTCTTATTCTTCTAGTTACTTCAATCTCGTGGCTAGGCTCTGCGGTTATTACCTGCCCTAAGTAGACATAGTCTTTTACAACTTCAAGTGCACTATTACCTATCGCAAAGCGCTGCTCCTTTCCGAGGTTGTTGTACATTACTTTCGTTTTCTGCAGATTAATTTTAAGACCCACCTTTCTGCTCTCCTTGTCTAACTCCGTAATCATGAGTTGCAATTCGTCCCCTGAGTTACTCAGCAATGCAATGTCATCGGCGAAGCGCAGGGTACTGAGGTACTCTCCATTAACTCTTATCCCCAACTGTTCCCATTCTAGGCTTCTGAAAACGTCCTGTAAGCACGCCGTGAATAGCATTGGAGAGATTGTGTCCCCCTGCCTTACACCCTTCTTTATTGGTATTCTGTTGCTTTTTTTATGAAGCACTGTGGTAGCAGTTGATCCCCTGTAGATTTCTTCCAGAATGTTTATATATATTTCATCTACGCCCTGATTCCGCAGTGTCTGCATGACGGCTGATATTTCTACTGAATCAAACGCCTTCTCGTAATCTATGAAGGCTATGTATAGTGGTTGGTTATACTCTGAGCATTTCTCTATTACCTGATTGATAGTATGAATGTGGTCAATTGTTGAGTAGCCTGTTCTAAATCCTGCTTGTTCCTTTGGTTGATTGAATTCTAATGTTTTCTTTACTCTGCTAGCAATTACCTTTGTAAATAGCTTGTATACTACAGAGAGCAAGCTGATCGGCCTGTAATTCTTCAAGTCCTTGTCATCTCCTTTCTTATGTATTAAGATGATGTTAGCGTTCTTCCAAGACTCTGGTACTTTTCCCGTCAGGAGACACCTCGTAAATAGAGTGGCTAGTTTTTCTAAGACAATCTGTCCTCCATCTTTCAGCAGATCTGATGTTACTTGATCCTCACCAGCAGCTTTGCCTCTGTGCATGCTCTCCAAAGCTTTTCTGACTTCTTCTATCATTACCGGTGGGGTGTCGTCTGGGTTACTGCTAGTTCTTATAGTATTAAGGTCGTGGTTGTCTCGGCTACTGTACAGATCTCTGTAAAACTCCTCCGCTATTTTAACTATCCTATCCATATTGGTAGTTAATTTGCCTTCTTTGTCCCTTAGTGCATACATCCGCCTTTTGCCTATCCCAAGTTTCCTCTTCACTGCTTTGACGCTTCCTCCGTTTTTCAGAGCGTGCTCAATTCTCTTCATGTTATACCTTCTTACATCGCATACTTTACGTCTATTAATCAGCTTCGAAAGCTCTGCCAGTTCTATTTTGTCTGTTGTACTTGACACTTTCATGATTTGACGCTTCTTAATTAGGTTCTTCGTTTGCTGGGAAAGCTTGCCGGTGTCCTGTCTAGCTACCCTGCCTCCAACTTCCACTGCACACTCTGTGATGATACTCATCAGATTATCATTCATTGTATCTACGCTAAGGTTGGTTTCCTCGCTAAGAGCAGAGTACCTGTTCTGCAGTGACACTCTGAATTCCTGTACTTTCCCTCTCAGTGCTAGCTCATTGATTTGCTTCTTGCGTATCAGTTTCTGTCGTTCCTTCTTCAAGTCTAGGCGGATTCGAGCCCGTACCATTCTATGGTCACTGCATCTTACCTTGCCAACCACTTCCACATCCTGCACGACTCCTGGGTGTGCAGTCATTATAAAGTCTATTTCGTTCTTATTTACGCCATTAGGGCTCCTCCATGTCCACTTGCGGTTTTCTCGTTTTCGGTAGAAGGTATTCAAAATACGCAGATTATTGCGTTCTGCGAATTCTACTAGTAGCTCTCCTCTGGCGTTTCTAGTGCCGATGCCATAATCTCCTACTGCCTGGTCTCCAGCCTGCTTCTTCCCTACCTTTGCATTAAAGTCGCCCATTACTATAGTATACTGTGTTTTCACCTTACTCATTGCCGATTCCACGTCTTCATAGAAGCTTTCAACTGAAGCGTCATCATGGCTGGATGTAGGCGCGTAAGCCTGTACTACCTTCATTTTGTATCTTTTATTCAGTTTAATTACAATGCCTACCACCCTTTCATTAATGCTATAGTAATCCTCTATGTTGCCAGCTATGTTTCTGTGAATTAGGAACCCTACTCCCAGTTCTCTTCTGTCTGCCAAGCCCCGATAGCAAATGACGTGCCCATTCTGTAGCACAGTATAGGCCTCATCTGTCCTCCTAACCTCACTCAGCCCTATTATATCCCATTTAATGCCTTCTAGCTCCTCGAATAATACAGCTAGACTTCCCTCACTAGATAACGTTCTAACGTTAAACGTTGCTAAGTTCAAGTTCCAATGGTGGCCTGTCCGTATCCAGAGATTCCTAGCACCCTCTGCTGCTTTGCAGATCTGACCGCCGCCGTGGTCAGTTGCTCCGCAGCTGGTGGGGACTGAGGGCCGTGAGTTAATTGACGAATGCCTACGGGAGGGGGTGGCCAGATACTGCACCAGGGTGGCCAATCCTTCTCTGGTGAGATCATCGGTGCGTACCGGCTTTAAGCCGGTACGATCAGACAGTAGTGGGAATGCTCCATGCATGTCTTCCTTATTGTTGCTCAGCAGCGTTGGCGGCCACCCACCACGGAGCCCAACGAGGGGACGCTACGAGGTTACAAATGCTGAAACCTGCAGACGCCAGCCGTACAACGCCACTATAACCCAATGCGCCTAGACCAAGGTAGGCTATTTGCACAGGGTTAACCCTAGCCGCCAGGAAGTTTGGAAGTAAACGGAAGAGAGTAGAAGACAGGAGAGATAAATAGTAAGAGATAAAGACGAAGATGGAGGGAGAGAGAGATAGGAAAAGGCGACTGCCGATTCCCCTGGGTGGGTCAGCTCAGGGGTGCCGTCTACGTGAAGCCGGGGCCAAAGGGGTGTGTTGCCTCTGCCGGGGGGCCTTAACGGTCCAATCACCCAGCGTCGGCTCAACCCCCAGGATCCCCTTTTCCTCGGACACGGCAAAGCCACGCACGGCTAGGCGTGGGAGGGAGTCGAAACTCCCCCGTTAGCTCGGGTTCGTGGTGTCGCTACACACCAAACGCCTACTTGCGCAGGCGCCCCTGCGGTCCATCGCTGGTATCACGCACAAAATAAGTCAATCGAGGCCGATAAATTTGATCGCGGTCGAGCTCAAACGGGATCGAAAACGAATCACGTGATACCCATACGACATCTGCGACAGAGTAGTCAAAACGGCGGGGTAGCCAAAAATAAACAAAAAAACTAAACGCTGTTTATCAGCCGCACATGTCTACCGCAGAGAAGACCCCTCTTTTGCTCAGGAACACTACGTTGACGCCGATAAGAGTTGTGCCAAACAAACGCGGTCAGATATAAGAAGGTTTGTTTTTCTCGACCACTGGAGACGTTCGGGCTTGTTGGTCCGACTTTCAACCATATTTGTAATTTTCCTGTTGCCCTTTCAAGGTTTGCAACAGCTGAGAGCTGAAAAATAGAACTTTTCGGAGCAGGTGGACTGCGTTTTGGAGCACCTTAATAAAGAACCACCTTATCGAAGTATAACTTCAAGAAGCGTCTGCTTGAGCATGCTGGCACAAACGAACAAGGACAAACACAGCCTGCATCGCGTCGCTTTTCGTCCCCGTTCGTTTGATCGCTAAGAGAGAGACAATTACCAAAGTACACGCACAATACGAGAGATAGACAAAAATCCCAGGATATCCACGAAGTGCATGATGATGAGTGGGCCGAAGTATCCATCAGTCCGTCTGCGCTGCCGTACGTCTGTTCTTCCTTCCATACGTTCGTGCGTCCAACTGTGCGACCGTCCATGCGTGCATCTGTCTGTCTCTCCACCCGTGCGTCTGTCTATCCATCTGTCTATCTAGTGAAAACTCCAAGTACCGTCATCTCGCATCTTTTCACTATATATTCATCATATAAAAGTACCGCCATCCAGCAGACATTCCAAGGACTAAACGAGAGGTGACACGGCCGGACTAGAGGAGTGGCGCGCGCGCACTTTCTTACGGCCTGCGCTTAGTGTCTAGTTTCCACCTTTCACCGCCTCTAGTTCATGGCACTGCAGCCCAACACTCGCTAAGCCTTGCTAAACTCAAGGAGGTTACGCTCATGCGAGTTAAACGTGGCAACCAGATAGTGCTCAAAGTGCGTCCTTCTGACACTAGTTTCTTTTCAGTAAGCATCAAATTCAAGGCAAATTTTATTGTATATTAAGTCACCAATACTCTTATATGTAGGAAATTTATTCAGAAACAAGTATTTTTTTATTTATGATTACCGTGCGTGGGTTTCCTCCTAAATTCAAGTGAGTGCGCGCGTGCCGCTCCTCTAGTCCGGGCGAGGAGGTGGCTACCTAATACTACGACACACTACTACTACTACTACATACATCGCGGACGCACGACCCACGGCTTAAGAAGCTTCGCCCCTTAACTCACATGACCCTTAACACATTCGCCCAAAACGAATCGAAGGCCAACTTCATTTCTTCTCGGTCCGCCTCCTCCCTCTCCAACAACTTTCTGCACCTAACGTGCATGGCCTCCGTGATCGGCCCACCCTCGATCAAGTGGTGACGTCACGTGATTTTGACATTTTCAATAGTCTTGCTTGGGATACTTCGAGGAAGAAATTTCGGTCTGTCTGTCTTTCTGCTTCTGTCACCCGATTCAGTGGAATCGGCGGAAGTTTAACCCCTTCCTAAGCAACCAGCCATCTTGATCTGGCTTCTGCGTTTATACGTGCTGACATTGTCAAAAAAAATATTACTAATATTTTGGCGCAACATCAGTACGGGGTCATTAGGCAGTAAGTTACCTTCTTTCTAAAATGCATAGATACGTAATTATAAAGACCACACTGCTTATTACGTGGCACTGGCAATGCGACGCTATCACCTAAGGAACGGGTGTTTCTTACGCTTCACTAAATCTACAGGTGCTGCCACTTACCAGCGACTTTGCATTCAAGAAAAACTTCGCTTCTTCAAATTACTGCTAGGTGGCGTGAATACCTCACGGAGCGCCTACTCGCAGATTTTCTCGCGCAGAACGTCAAAAGAACGCTTTATTCCCTCTCTCCAGACAGAAAACTATCGTCTTTCAACGACCTTTGCTAGCGAAGCACGCCGATACGCCACCATTTTTTTTGCATTAACTCGTGTCGACACCACCGGCAGCTAATTTTCGCGTTTGATGAAGCGTTCTACAGCTTCTCGCTTTAAACATTGCAGCGCTATGACGATCGGATAATAGCATCTGAAGTTTGACATCCCAAAACCACGATATAATTACGAAAGACGCCGTACGATATATCGGAGGGCTGCGGAAATTTTGACCATCTGGTTAACGTGCACCGTCATCGCACGGTACGCGGGCCTCGTGCCATTCCGCCTCCGTCGAAATGCAAGCCACCACGGCCGGGATCGAAACCGCGAACTTCGGGTAAACAGGCGAGCACCGTGATCTCAGGGGAAAATCTAGCCACTCATTTTGAGGGGTGGGGGTCGCTTGAAGTAACAGCGGTAGGGGGGGCGTGGTCATTCAACCCCCCCCCCTTTTTTTTACTGGCACATAACTCTGTCATAGAATACTCTTAAAGGGGCCCTGAAACACTTTTTTCAAGTAACCGTGGAATGAATTCACTGGAAGAGCTTACTGCCTCAAGAATTTAACGCCACAAAAATTTTAAGAATCCGTCCAGTACAAGTGAGTTACAAAGATTTGTCACATGCGGCAATCGCACTCTCTCTTCTCTCGCCCCCACAAAGGCGCTGGAAGCTAGGCGGGGGGGGGGGGATGGCAGGGCCACAGAGAAACGTCACGCGCGCCCCGTACGGTATGGAGAACTTTTTGAAGTCCCGAGGATCAGTCTAGGACTGATGCTGGCTGCTCCCACGTCAGGACAGAGAGGTCAAGCCCCTCTGCTGCCACACGGTCCCTCTGGACAGCCCCGAGTTGGTCCGCCAGCGCGTCACTGCGCAGCATTCGCTGCCACCACTGTTCACCGTGAGAAGCCGCCCCGTGACCTTGAGCACTTTTTTTCTCCGAATGCGCGGCTTTTTCAGTGTGATCGCACGCGCACGAGTGGACAAGTCGATCACACTGTAATGGGCGAGCGCGCCATGTTCAAATTAGCCAATAGCTGGTAGGTGGGCTTGCTACGTGTGACTTTTGAGCATATTGCGTAATTTGTCGAGAGAACTGAAAGCAATTTTTAGCCGACTTTGATCATTTATTGTGAATTTCAGGCCGCATGCTGGGCTATATTATTTGGCTCGCGTGTTGTCGGGAGCCTCTACTACCGATCGGCAGCGCTTTCTGACCATGCTCAAAAAGTGTTGCCGGGCACCTTCAATGTCTCATCAAAATGGTCCCACTCATTTGTCCTAATTGGTGATAGGATGTGGATGATGCACTATACTAATTAAATTAGAGTTCTTGGTCCTTTGTTCTGCGCCCGACTGCGTGCCTTTCGTCTGAGTCAAGGCTGCCGTTCTGGCGTGCAGCCGGCGTCTCTTCAATGTGGCGTCGTAGGTGCCCACGTCGATACCCAAGAAATTGTGCTGCTTCTACTTCGATCACGACTCCGGGCCAGCTGCTCGCACTGACTCAGCCACGATATTCCGGTAACTTCCGCGGTACATACAACATTTACGTCGACGACTGGATTGCAAAACATGAGCGTTTTGCAGCAGGTTATCGTTGAGACCCAACAATGATGCTCGCCAACTAACGTAGGCTTCTATCGCTGCGGGAGTGGTTTAAGGCTTATGAGGCAGCTATAACAAGTTGGGATTGATTCCTGTAAAGAAAAGCTCCGTGACCTCTTCGGCAGAGTGACCGGGCGCCATGGAGCTCCGGATAGTAACTCCAGTCGGGCTAAAACTTCGACTGAATCCTGTGTGTCGTACATATTTGGTGTTCTCGTACTTTGCCATCGTGTCGACACCAACATGAGCAAACAAGACCATGTTAACCATGTGCTCAAGGGCATTGCAGATGATTCCTTCAATCAGCTGGTGTCCAAAAACCTCTCGAGCGTGGACGACTTCATTATAGAGTACCGGCGCTTTGGTGGAATGAAGAGTCACCGAATCGCCAACATTTCATGCGGCTTCTATGTACTGCAGCTACATCATCCGGCAAGTACCTTCAATCAACAAGCGCTCCGATGTCCAGTCCGCACCATGCATCGCGAAGCCCCGCCGCGGTGGTCTAGTGGCTAAGGTACCCGGCTGCTGAGCCCCAGGTCGCAGGGATCGAATCCCGGCTGCAGCGGCTGCATTTCCGATGGAGGCGGAAATGTTGTAGACCCGTGTGCTCATATTTGGGTGCACGTTAAAAAACTCCAGGGGGTCGAAATTTCCGGAGCCCTCCACTACGGTGTCTCTCATAATCATATGGTGGTTTTGGGACGTTAAACCCTACATATTAATCGATCAATCATTTATCGCGAAATTGATGCGACGTCTTCACCGCCTTTCCTGCGCGACGATCTCATAATCTTCGAACAACGTTCTCGCTGAATCAGAAGGTTGTGCTGGAAGATGTAGCAAAAATTAAACTAAAGCCTCTATGTTCGTTCATGCAACCTCGTGGCGTGACGCCACCTTAGCGCGCATCAGGAACGTACTGCGTCTACCGTGACCCTTCCCAGTGCAGAACACGGGACGAAGGCCGATCTGCTTTCGTTGCCAAGGGGTTTTGTCGCTATTTATCGCTATTGATATTTATCGCTATTGTCGATTTCACGCATCGCCCTCCCGCTCGTTTTCTGGCTATCAAAGCGACGACAACCGGCCCCTGCCGTTTGATTTTCGTGACAATGGACCGTCTGACGCTTTAGTCGTTCACCGTCCTCCACGAACATCGCTCCCGATCATCTCAGTCCCGCCGCTATGCGTCGCGTTTACCTACCAGACGGCTATACTCGAAAAACTGAGCAGTTCCGCTTCCGGAGGTCACGCTGCAATGGACCACCTGACCTCAAAATCTCGTGCTCACCCTGACTGCGGACCTGAACCTGCTTGCTGTGAAAGTGGATGGCCTGCCTGTTACTGTCCTCACTGAAATAAGTTCACATATTTCCATTATGAGCTCCTATCTCCGTGCCCGGTTAAGTAAGGTCTTTACGCAGCCTGAGTCCCTATTTCTACGTGTCGCTATAATGGAAGAATACCGGCTCTGCACGGAATGTGCACCACACTTACGCTTGCGTGGTCAACGACCACCAAACTTCCGTTATGTTTCGTGTTTTACCTCACTGTCCTCATCACGTCATTCTCCTAATTGATTTTTCGTCTGACCACTCCGCTGTCATAAACTGCTCAGCCGGTGTCATACTCGACTTACCTGTGTCCGTCGACGTGTCAGAGCCTATTCGGAACAAGCTTTCGTGTACTTTTTTCAGCTGCCACCGCATTGATAATGATTGATTGATATCTGGAGTTTAACGTCCCAAAACCACTATATGATTATGAGAGACGCCGTAGTGGAGGGCTCCGGAAATTTAGACCACCTGGGGTTCTTTAACGTGCACCCAAATCTGAGCACACGGGCCTACGACATTTCCGCCTCCGAGCTGCCACCACAGGCACTAACCATTGAGGTTGCTGCTGAACGGCGCTAGACTGTACCGGATGGTGGATATGGAGTCTCACCATCTGCGGAGGTTTTATTAGCGCGGCACCTGTCTTCTCCATACACAGTTGTAACTATAACGGCTAACAAAACGTGCCTTCTTCATTTGAACTTCTGGCCCAACCCTCAAATGTTACCTCAACGCATGGCTCTCGGCACTTTGTCGCCATCTCAAGAACGCCAAATCTTGTCGGTGCCACACCACATGTCCGTTTTTGTTTCTTCAAGCCCGCATAACCACGATGCAGCCAGCTCTTCAGCACTGCACAACAACGTAACGAAGATGATGAACTCAGACCTTTTTTGCCCTCTCAAGCGAAGGCCTCGGTGATCTTCTTATGACCTAGTCGGACATATTTTATTTCGATGGTAGGCCCTTAGGCCAAATCTCAGAAGTCAAGCACCGCATAGATACTGGTGATGCAGCTCCGATCCATAGGCGTATTTTCCAAGTGTCAGCATCAGAGCACCAAGTTATCCATCAGGAGGTCAACAAAACGCTCACAAAGGGCATTAGTGACCCTTCGTCGAGGCCATGGCGTCTCCTGTGGTCCTAGTTAAATATAATACCTGGAGTTTCCGTGTATACTATCGACACTTAAAGGACGTATACAAGATACCTCTCTTTGAAGATGCTCTAGACTTGCTTCACGGTGCAGCCTATTTTCCTTCGATATATACCTACGCTCTGTTCAACAGAAAATGGCAGTAGACGACCCCGACCGCGAGAATACTGCCTTTGTTAGACTTGACGGTCTCAACCAGTTCAGAGTTATGTCATTTGGCTTACGCGATGTTGGCCACTTTCGAGCGCCCGATGGCCACACTTTTGCGCAGCTCTAGATGGTCTATCTGCTTTTGTTACGTGGACGACATCATTGTGTTCGCAACAACTTCTGAGACTCATCTCGACCGACTTGCGTCTATTACTTCAGTGTTTCGTGCGGATGGGCTACAACTATATTCTTCGAAATGCCACTTCTGGCACCACTATGCGGCCATCCTGGGTTATCCCGTGAACTCATATTGTCACGGAGTCGTGACGTGGCCGAAGACAGGAGACTTCGTGTTGGGATTTAACTGTTTATTTGGGCGAACCTGTGCCCGGTAAACGGAAAGTCCAATTACAGCAGCAGTCTCGCACAGATAGCAGTCCCGGACTGATAGCGGCAAACGGAGCGTCAGCCTTCGATCAACAACTGACAAGCGGCGAAGCGCGTCGGCATTTATACTCTTGCCGTCGAATGTTCTAGCGTTATCGCTGGCGGTGGCGTAGGTTCCAGAACAATCTGTACCGTTCGCACAGTGGGCGTGATCTTATCGATATGATCTACTACAGTCTGGAACCTTCGCGAAAACTGCAGGCGCGGTTTGCGCTGAGAATCGTGTGGTGTTTTGGGACGATAACAAAAAATTGCCCGCAGCTTCCCTCGGGGGAACACTGAGGAGGATGCGGAGCATATAATTGGTTAACGGGGTGTTAAAGTGCGACTTACTTAGGTTGATGGCTAAATTGGTTAACGTGGTTGTGAAATGGGGTGTTAAATTGCGACTTACTTGGGTCGATGGCTAAATTGGTTAACATGGTTGTAGGAGGGGGCGTTAAATGAGTGAACACGTACACACGTATGCGAAAGGGCGGCGCTGGTCGAAGGGACGTCGATCATTGTGGTTGTGGATTCGTTGGCATTCATTTCACGGCGACTTCGGACGTCGACGCGCCGTACAAACCAACGGACGAGCGGCAACTGAGCGAGCGAGCGCCGACCTTCAGTATATATACAGCGCGACGGCGCATGCGCTGTCAGCTGTCGAATGTTCTCGAAGGAGAAGCGCGCGCGCGGCACAGATGGCGACGGCGCGACGGCGCATGCGCTGTCAGCTGTCGAATGTTCTCGAAGGAGAAGCGCGCGCGGCACAGATGGTGGGCGACGGCGCGACGGCGCATGCGCGCGCATCAGCTGTCGATTGTTCGAGAAGCGGTGCGAACGGCGCGGACGGCGCACTACAAGGCGCGAGTATAAGATGCTTCCGCATCTAAAACTTGGGAAATGGAACGTGGCAATATGGCATCGTTCTAATCCAGACAAAGTTGCAAAGTTGACGTTGTTATGGATTCCCCCGTGCCAACTGGCGCCAAAGATAATCGCAGTACACCTTTTCAAATTTCCAGAACAGGGCATGCCATATTAAAATACGCATAGTCTAACATGCAAGTTTGGCGAAATCACATCTCGTAGATCGCGCGTACTCAAACGGGCGCGTTATCTTCAATTGGTGTGTGATAAAACTTGCGTTCGCATATTTTTCGTTCGCTTTGAATGTTTTCATATCCTCATTGTCGCTGACCGATTCGGTGCCGTCTCAACCACGTAGCGGCGCGTATTCGCGGTAATGAGCATCACGTCCGCGTACGCCAGTGCTTCGTCGTCGGTAGCAGCAGCAAGCGTAGTACCATCCGCTATTAAATTCGAAGCATTTCTTAGCGAACTGCGGCACCTTTGAGCGTATCTATCAATCTATCTATCTATCTATCTATCTGTCTATCAATCTATCTATCTATCTGTCTGTCTGTCTATCAATCTATCTATCTATCTATCTATCTATCTATCTATCTATCTTACTATCTATCTATGCAGCCGCCTACGACTTTTAGCTCTCCCGGCTGTTTCGACAGTGGTATCAATACCAAACTTGGTATGACATATCATGACTGTATGAAGAACATATCTGACTAGTCATAAAATGAAAATCATGACATATATGTCATGAATGGCATGATTTAAATTTCATGGTCCTGCAGCCCTTGCGGTGGTTTCGTTCACATGGCATGTTGCAAAACTGGTATAGTATGACATGATTGCATGGCGAACACAAGCGACAGATCCTAACATGAAAATCATGACAAGCGTGTCATGCAACAACATGACTACATGCCACGCTCATGATGCACTCGCGGCTGTTTCGCTAGCGTCACATATACTAATTTTGGTAATGCAGTACTTGAATGGAAATCGAAGGTATGTGACTGGTGAAAACAATAATGTGATGCCAGTCATGTAACAACATGACTACACTACACACTCACGACGCGCTGGCGGCCGTTTCGCTAGCTTCATTTATACCGAATTCGGTATTACGGGACATGAATGGATGACGAAGGCATGATACTGGTTCAAACATGATAAACATGAGCTGCGTGTCATGTAACAACATCACTGCATGCTACGCTCGTGATGCACTCGCGGGCGCTGCGCTAGTTTCATATGTACCAAACTCAGTATTACGCGACGGAACGAACGACATAGGGAAATGACATATCCGAAAATCACGACATGCATGTCATGTAAGAACATGACTACATGCCACACTGATGATGCACTCGCGGTCGTTTCGCTAGCTTCACATATGCCGAATTTCGTATTACGTGACGCCAATGGATGACAAAGGTATGTGAATGGTGAAAACATGATAATTGAGATGCGTGTCATGTGAGAACATGACTACATACCACAGTCAAGGCGCCAATACATTTTGACGTGACGCGGTGCGCATGCTCGCCGGCATTCATTTCGTCGCTGTTTCAGAAGGACCAGAGAGACCACAGAACCGATACGTCTTCGGTTTATTGTTGACAAAACAGGAAAAAAAAGTATGCAGAGCGTGTCCCTGGCTACTTCTTCCTCGCCTCCGAGCTCCATGTTCATTCTGTGTTCTACATCTTCCCGCCGGCCAGATTCAACCGAAGCAACCTTCGAGCGAATACAACAGTTGAATCGGCCTCTTCACTAATTTGCCTTCAGGTGTACGAAGTAAGCATGTTCTCACTAGTCCATCCTTGTCTGGGAAAATCTTTTCGACCTTGCAGAGTTTTCACTGAGTTCTTTTTCGCGCTTCTCCAAGCAGAACAACATCTCCTTCTTGTGCATTTGCGTGACGCTCTCTTTTTCTGCTGGCACACTTAAGCTCCCTCAGGTACTCCTTTTTCCATCTGGTCCACCATGTTATCATTGCCTGTTTTCTTGCACTCCAGTAATTCAGCAAACTGTATTCTTTTAGTCTGTTTTCTTCCTGCTTGTTCATTGCTTGCCTGCCTCCTATAATGTCCGCCGGTGTGATGGGTTGTAGCTCGTTAGGATCGTCATAAACATAAGTAAGAGGCCGGTTGTTAAGTACTCCTTCTGCTTCAACAACCACAGTCCGTAGTTCTTCTTCATCCAAAAGTCGAGCACCTATAGTTTTCGCCATGGATGTCTTAAAGCTTCTGATCAGTCTTTCATAAAATTCTCCCCACCATGGAGCTAACTCTACAATAAACTTCCATTTTATTTTCAGGTTACTGGTATACTGTTGAACCCTTTCATCTTCCATCTTTAATATCTTGTTCATCTCTTTCTCAGATTTCTTGAATGCTCTTGCATAATCACTGTAAATAGTTGTGCACAATCCTCTTCTAGCTACGAATCTTCGGAATGCTTGTATAAACGCTTCTGGTGACATCCTCTTGACCAAATCCAGTTGTATGGCTCTTGTTACGGCACACGTAAATATCACAATGTAAAACTTTGTAACTTTTTCGCCTTTCTCCTCTCGAGCATTTAGCGGTCTAGCAAAGTCTATACCAACTGTGTCGAATGGCCTCGTCTGTGTTATCCTGTCAGCTGGTAGTGGTGGAATTTTTTGTGCCATTGGTCTAGAATTGAATCTCCTACATGTGATGCATTTCTTTATCACATATTTCACCATCTGTCGGGCACGCACAATCCAAAACTTCGTTCTTAGATGTGTCAGTGTTGCCGCAAAGCCACCGTGCATTGTTACTTGATGCGCGTTCAGAACTAGGAGTTCTGAAAAGTGACTTTCTCTTGGTAAAATAATGGGATGCTTCTCATCAAAGCTCAAATCACTCCATTGAAGCCTCCCTTTTACTCTTAAGACACCTTGATCATCTTCGAAGATGTTCGTGCCGTACAGATTCATGTTGTCATATATTTGTGTCACTGCATTTTGTAGCGTTTTCTGCTCCTGCTTTATCAGCACAAATTCTGCCTTGTCCAATTCTCCTGTCAGCGAACCTGTTTTCATTTCTTTTTGTCGGTTTCCTATATAACGCATCACCAACGCGGTAACTCGTAACGCTTTCTTGTATGATCCAAACCTGCTCACATCAATTATTTTTTCTTCACTCGCGGTGTTAAACTTGCCACGGTCTTTTCTTCGTCTTTGTTGTCATCACTGTCCGATTCTTGCGTGAAGTCATAATCAGGCCTTTGTTTTTCACTCTTGATTCACGTGGGGCCTTTCCACCATAATTCACTGTCCAGCAAACGTTTCATCTTCATCCCCCTTGTCATCAAATCCGCAGGATTTTCATCACTTGACTCTCATTGACTCTCATTGACTCCATTGACTCTCATTGGACTCATTGACTCTCATTGGATCCCCTGATGAAGGGAGGACCCCTCCCGAAACTGTTGAGAAATAAATATATTTATCCTTGTTGACAACGCTCCCGTTGTGCCATATCCCACCCATATATATATATATATATATATATATATATATATATATATATATATATATATATATATATATATAAAACGGCCGGAAAGCTGAAAGTCGTAGGCGGCTATATATATATATATATATATATATATATATATATATATATATATATATATATATATATATATATATATATATATATATATATATATATATATATATATAGCCGCCTACGACTTTCCGCTCTCCGGCCGTTTTGATAATGGGATCCATTGTATGGCATAACATGACTGTATGACGAGTCTAAATGACTAGTCATGACATGAAAATCATGACATGCATGTCATGAATGTCATAATTTACATGTCGTGGTCTTGCTGCTCCTGCGGTGGTTTTGTTCACATATTGCAAAACATTTACGATATGGCATGACTGCAGGTGGCGAACCTAAGTGACGGGCCCTAACGTGGAAGTCATGACATGCGTGTCATGGTAGAACATAACTACTTTCCACGCTAATGATGCACTTATGAATATTTCGCTACCTTCGCATGTACGAAATTTGGTGTTACGTGAGGCGAACGAACGACGAAGGAAATGACATGCCCGAACATGATAATCATGACATGCGTGTTATTATAAACATGACCACGTACTGCGCTCATAACACACTCACGGCCGTTTTGGGAACTTCATATATGCCAAATTTGGTATTAGGGGACGTGAATGGACGACGAACACAAACGTCAGGCGCGAACATGATAATCATGACACGGAAGTCATGTACGGCATAATTAACGTGCCTACCGCTGCGAAGGCTCGCATTGCAAACGTTAGTGGTGCCGTCGTTACGCGACTATAAACAACATACTTGCATCTTATCTGGATACCTGAGTGTGCACAACATTTATACTTGAGTTTACAGTGTACTACAATCATGCGCCTTTAAACGTTGAGCTGGCTTTAATGTGACATATCAACGTTCGTCACTGTGCTTCGCATATCATCGATTCCCAATGTAAGTGGAATCTGGTAATTTTTTATCCATAATGCAGCACGGGCACGCTGTCCTCGTTGGTTTTCTTGCCGCTAATTATGTGCCGTGAACAGATGCACAGCGGTGGTGAAACACAATATTTGTATCAGTTTACGGACGCCACCCCCTGCATCCGCCGATAGACATTCTTCAAGCAATTCCACAACGCCCCGTGGACGCGCAGAGCATTATGGGGAAAGTTGGTACGCCAAGAGAACCGGCTCTTCCTCCGCCAGCTGTTAGTTGGTTCGTGCAAGCACAAAACGAAAAGAACATGCCGCCGCTCGTTGAATAGGGTCTGAACGCACCTGCATGTTTATCTACGCATGGAATGTGAAATGAATAACGCAGTCAGTGTAGGCATCACTCGTACGGTGTACATCAATCGTATAAGATGAGCGGCATGCGAATTGTTGCGGACTGGTCATCATCAGCAGCAGCAGCAGCAGCAGCAGCAGCCTGACTACGTCTACTGCAGGACAAAGGCCTCTCCCATGTCCCGCCAGTCAAAGCTGGTCCTGTGTTTTCTGTGTCATTTTATACCCGCAAACTTCTTAGGCTTTTCTGCCCACCTACCTTTCTGTATCTGCCTAACCCACCGCTTGCCTTCTTTGAGGAATCCAGTCAGTTACCCTTAATGACTAGTGGTTATCCTGCCTACGCGCTACATGCCCAGCCTCTGTCCATTTGTTCTTGATTTCAATTATAAAATCCTTAACCCCGGTTTGTTGCCTGATCCATTCTGTTCTCTTCCTGTCTCTTGAGGATTCACATATCATTTTCCTTTCCATCGCTTGCTGCGTCGTCCTCAATTTAGGCTGAACCCTCTTTGTAAGTCTCCAAGTCTTTGCTCCGTAGCTAAGTACCGGCAAGATGCAGCTGTTATGTACCTTCCTCTTGGGGGATAGTGGCAATCTACCTGTCATTATTTGAGAGGGCTTGCCAAATGTGCTCTACCCCATTCTATTCTTCTAGTTACTTCAATTCCGTGGTTCGGCTCCGCGGTTATTACCTGTCCTAAGTAGACGTAGTCTTTTGCAAGTTCAAGTGCACTGTTGCCTGTCTCGAAGCGGTGCTCTCTTCCAAAATTGATTTACATCAAACTTTTGTTTTCTGCAGATTAATTTTAAGGCCTAACTTTCTGCTCTTGTCTAATTCAGCAATCATGAGTTGTGATTCGCCGGCAGAATTACTCAGCAATGAAATGTCATCGGCAAAGCGAAGATTACTAAGGTACTGTCCATTAACCCTTATTGCTAACTCTTCCCATTCTAGGCGTCTGAAAACCTCCTGTAAGCAGGCGGTAAATAGCATTGGCGAGATTGTATACCCCTGTCTTAAACCCTTCTTGAGTGGTATTCTATCGCTTTCTTGGTGGAGCACTATGGTGGCTGTTGATCCTCTGTATATTTATTTCTTCCATGATGTTTATATATTCTTCATCGACGCCCTGATTCCGCAGTGTCTGCATTACTGCTGATATTTATACTGAATCAAACGCCTTCTCGTGATCTATGAAGGCTATGTATAAAGGACGGCTGTATTCTGAGCATTTCTATATTACCTGATAGATAGTATGAATGTGGTCGACTGTTGAGTAGCCTGTTCGAAATCCTGCTTGTTCCTTTGGTTGATTGACTTGTAATGTTGCCTTAATTCTGTTAGCAATTGGCTTTGTAAATAACTTGTATACGACGAAGAGCAAGAAGATCAGCCTGTATTTCTCCAAGTCCTTGTCCTCTCCTTTCTTATGTGTTAAGATGATGTTAGCATTCTTCCAATAATGTGGTACTCTTCCCGTCAGGAGACAACTCGTAAACAGGGTGGCGAGTTTTTCTAACACAATCGGTCCTTCATCTTTCAGCAGATCTGATGTCAACTTATCCTTACCAGCAGCTTTGCCTCTTTGCATGCTCTCCAAGGATTTTCGGACTTCTTCTATCATTACTGGTGGGTTGCCATCTGGGTGACTGCTAGTTCTTATATTAAGGTCGTGGTTGTTTCGGTTACTATACAAATCTCTGTAAAACTCCTCCGCGATTTTAGCTATCCTGTTCATATTGGTAGTTATTTTGCCTTCCTTGTTCCATAATGCATACATCTGATTTTTGCTTATCCCATTTCCTCTTCACTGCTTTGACGCTTACTCCGTCTTTAGAGCGTGTTCAATTCTCTCAATCTTATAATTTCTTACATCGGATACCTTACACTTATTAATGAACGTCGAAAGTTCTGCCAACTCTATTTTGTCTGTTGTACTTGAGGCTTTCATGCTTTCACGCTTTTTAATGAGGTTCTTCGTTTCCTGGGACAGCTTTCCAGTGTCCTGTCTAACTACCTTACCTAAAACTTCCACTGCACATTTCGTAATGATATTCGTCAGATTACCATTCATTGCGTCAACGCTAACGCTACTTCCCTTGATAAGAGCCGAGTAGCTGTTCTGAAGCGAGACTCTGAATTCCTCTACTTTCCTTCTCAGCGCTAGCTCGTTGATTGGCTTCATACCAATACATGTGATCAAAACATGATATCGTGAGGAATGTGAGCTGGAACATTGAGTTCATAATTATTCAACGATGAACTGCTTATAAAGCGCTATAGCTTTTAATATCATTGCGGTTTGATTGCACCGTTGACACAAGACTGCAGAAAAGTGTTGCAGCTATAGAATGTTTTAAATTTTTTTACGTACAAGTGATGCACTGAAAAAAAGAAAAAGTAAACACATTTAAACGTGTTAAAAGACGAAGGAATAGAACTAGAATTCACGTGCAAGATACCTAGCTCATATATTTTGCAGTTTCTCCTAAGTATCTCTGTGAAGCATGTCTGTGGGCACTATACTTTCAAGTGCCCGAGAGATTGCAACAGAAGGCGACAAAAGCTCTGTTGAAATTCCTACGCAACACGGACTTGAATAAGCGGCTTTAACAGCAATGTCACACACCACGAAAGACAAAACTGGACTATGACTGAGTGTGCGCGCGTGTGCTGCCGAATGTGCTGTATCTATCTCTGTTCCCTCTCTCCTCTCTATCTTTCATCTCCCCCAACCCCCTCCCACGCACAGGGTAGTAAACCGGCTGCCTATAGGCTGGTTAATCTCCCTGCCGTTCTTTTCCTCCTATTTTCCTTCCTTCATCCTTTGCTGTCAGTATATTCCGCATTAAGTGAGACCACTATTTAGTTTAGCGTCAGCGCATTCAAATATTGCTCAATGATAAATAATGACGTACTTACGCTCGGTGAATAAAAAAACAGAAAAAAAACTTGGGCACATTACATGAGCAATAGTTTCCGGCTGCATGAAGGCGCGGTGTCTTGCCTATATCATATCACATCGGTTTGTGAACAGCTCACTCGCACTACAAACAAAGATTAATCGGACGACTTTCACGCGCGAAGAAACTAGGAATATTGCAATAATTTCATGCATACGTTCTGCAGAGTTTGAAAGGAACTTGGGAAGCGATACGAGGTGAGGGTTACGCTTTCCGCACCATAAGCATAGTAACATTTCTTCCGTAGAGCGCAAATGTTCGCAGGTGTCTGCAGTAGAGAAAAGTGCTATGAGAGGCATGCAAATTGTTTTTTAAATTGTTGCGCAAGAGTTGCTAACCGAATTCCTTTTGCGTTCACATATATACATCTGTCAGACTGGTTGACGTATCAACACGCGCCTCGGAAAGCATTAAAATTCATTTAATGAAGCCATCTTATCGCACCTCACATTTTCATCGTGCAAACCGTCTACCGACTGATCTCGTCAATGAAACTGATAATGAATCCTTTCTTTCTTCCTTGTAACAACTCCTACAAGGGAGCGTATTAGGATCTTTGCTTTTCCTGATTTATATTAATAGCATAGTCGATAGTATTACCTCTCCCATTAAGTTATTCGCAGAGGATTGTGTAGTGTTTAGAGTTATTAATTCGCACAAGGATGCTGAAATTCTGCAGCATGATCTGTACCGGATATCAACGTGGTGCCAAAAATGGAAAATGAGTCCAAACGTCTGTAAATATTGCTGCGTATCATTTACCAACCGGATTTGTAAACTAGACACAACACACGAAATAAATAATTCAATAATATTATAAGTATCTGGGCGTCTATTTTTCCGACAATTTCAAGTGGAATAAACACATTGACATAACTGTGACCAAGGCAGGCCGGATGCTATACATCATACGCAGAAATTTTAGGCAAGCTTCACAGACCGTGAAACAAACCCTTTATCTCATGTATGTAAGACCTATTCTAGATTATGCTTGCGTAATCTGTAATTCCCATCAGCAATAGTTGATTGACGCGTTGGAAAAAGTTCAAAACCAAGCATTCAGATTTGTTAGCAGCAACTATAATTCCTTTGCAAGCATCACAGAAATGAAACGAGCATTGAAATGGGAGACACTGATGGTAAGGAGGCAGAAACTGAGGCTTAAATTTCTTCATTGTATATATTATAATGGAAATGCCATTAACCCTCTTGATTATCTGTTCACACCAACGTACGTCTCTGCCCCGCCGTGGTGGTCTAGTGGCTAAGGTACTCGGCTGCTGACCCGCAGGTCGCGGGTTCGAATCCCGGCTGCGGCGACTGCATTTCCGATGGAGGCGGAAATGTTGTAGGCCCGTGTGCTCAGATTTGGGTGCACGTTAAAGAACCCCAGGTGGTCAAAATTTCCGGAGCCCTCCACTACGGCGTCTCTCATAATCATACGGTGGCTTTAGGACGTTAAACCCCACATATCAATCAATCAACGTACGTCTCTAATCATCAAGACCATTCGCGAAAAATATTAGAATACCGCTACAAAACCCACTCTTTCGGTACTTCTTTTTTCGCAAAAACAATACAGGAACGGAACAGTCTACCGGATGATCTCGTCAATGAAACTGATAATGAATCCTTTTTTTTTCTTCGTTGTAACAACTCCTACAATATTACTGCCACTAAGAATGGTTTGCTGTCTCGAAGCGTGTGGGTATTTACAAATGCATGACTGTGACGTTGTTTTCGCTCACCAATATTCGAGTGTTTTTTATTTCTTCTCTTAAAATACTTTGAGTGCTGTTTTATTAGTTGAATCTATTGTTTCAATTGAAAACTATGTAGTGAAATTATTATGTGTACCTCCCCTACGTAATGCCTCACGGCGATGTAGGTGAAATGTAAATAAATAAAAAATAAATAAATGCACTTTCAACTTTGAAGGCCTGCTAATCTTGCACAGTCACCCTAACCAGACCACGCGAGAAATCTCGGAGACACATCATAAAAGAACACCACCACTTGTTTAGGTCAATTAACCTTTGCTATCGCTACAACGCAAGAAACTTGACTTCATTAATCAACTGTAAACACACGCCTCGGTTTGTTAGTCTTTTTGTACCTTTTTGTGACATCTGCGATGCCACACAGTTTTCTTATATATGTTTGTTAACACGTGCGATAACCTTTCAGTCGTGAATGAGCGTATCGGGTGTGCATATTCTTTTTCTGGTCCTACTTCTTTCTTTTCGCCCTGAAGGCTTCAGTCCAACCTGCCGTTACAGTGCCAAGGGAAGTTGCTGATGCATATGCTGCGAGCGGCGCGAAGTGGTCTAGTCAATGTAATTTATTTTACGAAATTGCGCCTACTTTGAAAACACTCTTTAAATATACCAGAACCGTACAATTTGCTCGTAAACAGCGTCAAAGAACATTGATTCCCAGTGCATCCGTGAATTAATGGACAGTACTTGCACAGTTTAGGCAACCAACTAGTACTGTTTTTTTTTATGCCGAAGGTGAACTGACGCTAAATAATAATAATAATTAAATGATACTTCTGGGCCACTCAGCTGGTTGAACAGAAGGACAAGTGCAAATCGTACACAGCTCATCGCACCCAAACACTGAAGTTTGTGAGTGAAGCAAGCAGTAATATATCACACCTTGCTGAGTTCGCTTGATCTGAGCAGCGCTGACACGGTGCAAACAGAAAGTTCAAGTGTGAGGCCCGCACGCTCGTCGCGGCGGCTGCTGCGGCGTGCCAACTTTTCCCATAAGCGTTTGCGTGCCCGTTGGCGGCGCTAGTGCGCTTGAAAAAATATCTATTCTATTCAGGCGAAGACGGAGAGCGATGCAGCACGAACGTATCACACCTTCACTCATCGCGTGGCGTACTGTGCTGCAAACGCGACAAGGTCTATTTACATATATAGGTCGCGAAGGATTGGACGAAAAGCGCTTCAGAATCTATTGCCAGCGACATCAGCGCGGGGGGACGTATGGGAGCTGCGATCGCCGCACGACTATGTGTGTAGAGAACAAACACTAATAGAGAAAAACAAAGTTTGATTCAAAGTCGAAGAAATCAATAGGTTTTGCAAATGAGGTTTCTTTTCCGCGACAATACTATGTGCGTGTAATGAACAAAGAATTTATTATGGTTTTTATTTTTACGAAAAATCTTTTTAGAGCCCTCTGCCCATGATATTATTACTCAGTGCAGCCCTTGCACTACATGGCTACGCATGGCATGCCCAACTCGTAACATTCGTCTGCGAAGACACATCCCCTCACGTGTTTTGTGTTCCGCGCTTGCTTGCGTTTCCCGTTGTGCACGAAGTTGTTAGGTGAGTTTTATCGTTGGTGAACGTCTTCAGTGCAGAGTCCAACGGGCAGCGGAAAGATGCGAGTTACATTTAGTGCCGAAAGCTTTAGTCGGTGGGTCGGAAACGATGTGCTGTGCAAGGATGCAGTAGCAGCAAACGTATGCCTTGTTACCCTTGTCAAGGACAATGGTTCAAAATGCACTACTCGCTGGACTTTCATCCATTCATATTCCTGCAGCCTGGTTTCCTTCTTGAGCTTGCAGTACCTATTCGCGTTATCGGTGAGCAGATTGCCAAGCTATCTATCACGGTACAATTTGCATATGTACCGGTAATTTATCGGGGCTTAATGCAAAAAAGAGAAAAACATAACGCAGGGAGTGTTCGCACTTTTTTTGTTACTATTACCGTTTTGTGCAGCGTAATGAATATCAGTTATTGTGAGCATTGAATAAAACTGAAATGCCATCATTGTGGCCTGACTAGGTGTCATTTTTTTCTGTTAAAACAGAAAACCACAAGCACTGTGCATCCTGCGTATGTGTGAAACAAATAAGGCACGCTGCAAATATAACATGTATGCGCTGCTACGCAGTTGGTTGCCTCAATCTATCGCGGAAGATGCCACAAACGGCAAATAAAAGTTCGAAGATAAAGTTTTCTTGTAAAACTTAGGCGAAGTGAATAGTAATACACTCAGACATGACTGTTTAGTTTTAAATCCGCATTAGGTTAGCTGGCGTTGACTTCAAGCGCATTCGTGGGTGACTCGCCGGCGATAGCCTTCGCCCGAGTCAATAGAATCAGGGATCAAAAGTCATTTGAGATCAAAATTCGCGCAGCTGTACATAAAATGACGTCACTGGTTCACTGGCTATTGCGTCACATCCGCTTTTTTTTATCCGCCGGAAGTGTTCCCTCCTCACACAGAAGGCGCTAAGCCATCTCTCACTGGTCATCTCGAAAGGCCTCCCGATGCCCCCACCGGTAGCATCGGGATGCCATCATCTTTGATATTGAGACAAGCTGGTTTGCGTAGTTGAATTGGTTGAATAGCTCGCACACGCCGATCGCCGGTAGCCAGACCAGCCTCATATATATATATATATATATAAGGGAAAGAAGTGTATACCTAAGGGCTCATTTGTTAGATCTGTCTGTCAGATCTCATATATATATATATATGAAAGTAGATGCGCTTTCACATAACAACTGTTTATTGTGCCGGCGTTTCGACAGGGTTCCTGTCGAAACGTCGGCACAATAAACAGTTGTTATGTGAAAGCGCATCTACTTTCATATTTATAACCTTGTGGCAACCGAAGTTATTCTTCTGCATATATATATATATATATATATATATATATATATATATATATATATATATATATATATATATTTATATATATATATATATTTATATATATATATATATATATATATATATTGTCACGAGACGAAGTAAAGGAAAAGGATGGAAAAGGAAAAACTCATGCAGCTGAGAGGCGCGTGAGGGTGTTAATCAGCCATTGTGACTCTTGCCTGTGGGTTTTCCTCTGTAAACGCATTTTGTACATAAGCCTCTAACCACGTAACATATTGGTGAGAGGTGCTTGGCAACCATCAGGCAACGGAGCTCCGCAGCGGACGTCGCATCGGTTTTCCAGCCATGGCCAATGCTGAGCCCTCCACGTCAACGTCAGCGTCTCCCACGAACACGGCGTCGCAACCATACGTTTTCACGCCACTTAAGGATCCCGGTACATTCTGCGGGACCGATGGCGTCGACGTTGACGATTGGTTATCCACGTTCGAACTAGTGAGTGTGCCGAACAGATGGGATTCCACACTTCAGTTGGCCTATGTTCTGTTCTACTTGAGAGGCACGGCCAAGGTGTGGTATGAAAACAACGAAGAGGAACTCACAAGCTGGGACCAATGCAAAGAAAAGATGCGAGAGGTGTTTGGCAAAACCACGAGTCATAAGATCGCCGCCAAAAAGGAATGGGCTTCGCGGCTGTGCCACCACACAGGCCGCTAATCCGTTCCTCCTGATCATGCAGGTTTTTGCCCGCATTATCGCCGACCTGCTACTGCCTGCCTTGCTGGCTGTATCGTCTGCCACCCCGGGAAGCCGCCTACCTGCTACCAACGAAGGCGAACATTTTGTTTGCCCCCTTCCTGGCACCCATGCTTCCGGATCTTCGGCAGCGCCACCCCTCCTTCCGTGGATCGTCGAGATAAATCCAGCCACCCTATCGCCGTCGACAACATCCCCTGCGCAGCCTATAAAGCAGCAGCCACAATCCAGCGCGCACTGTGGGCTTCGCGGCTGTGCCACCACACAGGACGCTAACCTGTTCCTCCTGATCATGCAGGTTGGTAGTTCGTATCCCACGTCTACTAAAAAATCAAGTAACTACTGTTTGGTGCAGCTGCCGAGCCCACAGTGCTGCTGCTTGCTTGTTACCGAATGTGTGAATATCGTACGTGCCTTGCTCTTGCTATCGGGAGATGCAGAGACGAACCCCGGGCCAGATATACTCGCTGAGCTGAAAAAGTTGTCGCAGGGCCAGTCGGCAATATTATCTGAGATGCAGGGTCTTAAATCCCAGATAGCCACCACAAACCAGACTATCACTGATTTTGGAAATTGTATTGCTGACTTGGAAAATCACTGCCAAAATCTTCTAACCCTTCGAGCGGAATTAGATGCAATAAATACTAATACCACTGAGCTAACGCACCATGTGTACGACATATACTGGCGTCTCGATGTCATCGAGAACCGTTCCCGGCGTGACAATCTAATATTCTACAATCTCCCTGACACTAATCCTAAGGAAACATACACTCAGTCAGAAGAAATAATAATCCAGCACTGCCTTGAACGACTTCAACTCACAATCAAACCGAAAGACATAGAGCGTGCACACCGCCTAGGGCGGCATACCAATAACAGCAAACGGCCTATAATAGTGAAATTTTCGTCTTTCAAAACTAAAGAATCTATCCTTTCAAACGGCCCAATCTAAAAGGTATTATCTTAAGCATTGGCGAAGATTTCACACACCTTGGTAGAATAGCCCGAAAAGAGCTCGTTGCTTTCGCTAGGAGCAGATCCGTGCCATTTTCACTGCGCTTCCAAACTTAGCACATCGGCTCTAAGCGATACATTTACGACCACGAAGCAGAAATTGTCAAAGAAAAAACATAGGGATCAGTACGCCGACGGCAAGCGCGCCAACAGCCACGTACAAGCACTAAAGCTAAGCTTTCGCTTTCGGTAATTTATACTAACATCCGCAGTTTTCTTCCTAAGCGCGTGCCCCTGTCTAATCTATTAAAATCATCTGGCAGTAGTATACTTTTATTGACCGAAACGTGGCTTACTGACGACATTTCGGATACAGAGGCTCTGGCTGACTTGCCGCACTTTAATCTTTTAGATGCGGAAGCATCTTATACTCGCGCCTTGTAGTGCGCCGTCCGCGCCGTCCGCACCGCTTCTCGAACATTCGACAGCTGACGCGCGCGCATGCGCCGTCGCGCCGTCGCCCACCATCTGTGCCGCGCGCGCTTCTCCTTCGAGAACATTCGACAGCTGACAGCGCATGCGCCGTCGCGCCGTCGCCATCTGTGCCGCGCGCGCGCTTCTCCTTCGAGAACATTCGACAGCTGACAGCGCATGCGCCGTCGCGCTGTATATATACTCAAGGTCGGCGCTCGCTCGCTCAGTTGCCGCTCGTCCGTTGGTTTGTACGGCGCGTCGACATCCGAAGTCGCCGTGAAATGAATGCCAACGAATCCACAAACAGAATGATCGACGTCCCTAAGCCATCGTCCTCAAAGTTCGTCGCAATAAATAAAACACCGCCCTTTCGCATACGTGCCGTACGTGTTCACTCATTTAACACCCCATTTCACAACCATGTTAACCAATTTAGCCATCGACCCAAGTAAGTCGCAATTTAACACCCGTTAACCAATTTCCGCATCTTCCTCAGTGTTCCCCCGAGGGAAGCTGCGGGCAATTTTTTTCGTCATGACCGTAAGAACGCACGTGGTGGGGGAGTACTCATCGCCACTAGCAAAGAGCTATCTTGCTCCCTTATCAACATTCCTTCACAACTTGAAATATTATGGGTATTGTGCCGTGCCCCACCCGAAACAGTATTACTTGGCGTATGCTACAGGCCCCCTCGCTCTGATCCAAATTTCGCCCGCGAACTGAATGAAGTGCTGTCTACGCTTACTAATAAACACCCATCCGCACATATCCTCCTCTATGGCGACTTTAATTTTCCGAATATTGACTGGATAAACGAAACACAACTAATTACAGGAAATGCCGAAGCAAGAGAATTTGTCGATGTTTGTCTGAACTTTAACCTTACGCAACTGGTGTCGGAACCAACTCGTGTAACTAGTGAATCTTCGAACATTTTAGATCTTATACTAACAAACAGCCCCGAAAGCTTAGAATCTATCTCCTACCTACGTGAAATCAGTGATCATAAAGTCATTCATACTAAATTAAACTTCATCCCTAAAACACGCCACATTTCCAGCAAAACAATTCATATGTACAACAAAGGTGACAATGAAGCAGTCAATAATGAACTGCGAGATTTCCTGCCTGAGTTTGAATCCAGTTTTGATTCCAGATCTCTTAACAGTAACTGGTTAGTCTTTAGGGACAAAATATTCGAGTTAACTATTACATATATCCCAAAGATGAACTTACCTGCTAATCAAAATAAACCATGGTTTTCGAAACTTTTAATAAGGCAGGAAAATAAAAAGAAACGTCTCTTTCGTACTGCGAAACGTAATGGTACTGCGTGCGCATGGGAGAAGTACTATGCTGCAGAAGACGCATATTATGCTGCAATTCGAAGTGCAAAACAGACGTTTTATCGCATTGACTTACCTAAAACTCTAACAAATAACCCTAGAAAGTTCTGGAATGTTATAAACCCGCAACCGCCGCGCGAAATAACGCTTACTGACCAATATGGTGAGGAAGTTAGCGACGGTGATTGTGCCGACGTTTTTAACATCGCGTTCTGCTCTGTGTTCACAAAAGAAGTCGATTCGCCACTTCCCTCGCCACCTACTACGACGTTACCGATAATGACTCCAGTGGAATTTTCTATTGCTGGAATTTCGTCCCTTATCGACAGACTTAAACTTTCATCATCGGCTGGCGTTGACAACATTAACTCCAAACTGTTAAAAAACACTAATCAAATTATTGCAGTGTATTTGTCGATGCTGTTTTCATTGTCGCTTAAAACAGGAATGCTGCCAGAAGACTGGAAAGTGGGAAAGGTCATTCCGGTCCACAAATCAGGTAACAAACAGTCACCCCTAAGTTACCGCCCCATTTCACTAACCAGCGTCTCATGCAAAATCATGGAACACGTCATATACACTCACATAATAAATCTTCCCAGCATAGATTTCGTAAATCTTTATCTTGTGAAACACAACTAGCTATATTTACTCATGATTTGCACGCTAATCTTGACCGTAACTTCCAGACTGATGCAATCTTTCTAGACTTCGCTAAAGCTTTTGATAAGGTACCACACAAACGCCTGTTACTAAAACTTGCCCAGTTGAATCTGCACCCCAAAATTCTTGCATGGATTTCAGAATTTCTTCCTAACCGTTCCCAGTTTGTCGATATTAGAAATAAACATTCTAGCTCCCTCCCGGTAACATCGGGAGTCCCCCAAGGTTCCGTCCTCGGACCCCTTCTGTTTCTAATATATATTAACGATTTACTCATGCATGTATCTTCTCATATCCGCATGTTTGCCGACGATTGTGTTCTATACCACAAAATTACTAACCCCTCTGATCAAACTGCGCTTCAAAATGACCTTCATCGTGTACAGCAATGGTGCGACCTGTGGTTGATGGAGCTTAACCCCTTTAAATACAAACTCGTTTCTTTTCAACGCCAGCATAATCCCTTGCATTTTTCCTACGTAATAGCTAACTCTACTCTTGAACAAATTAAATCCTATTAATACCCAGGCGTCACCTTATCCAGTGATCTTTCATGGCGCACGCCTATCACGAACGTCATATCATCAGCGAACCGAACTCTGGGTTTTTTGAAGCGTCATTTGCGTCATGCCCCACCTGACATCAAACTTCTCGCCTATAAATCTTTAATCCGAACTAAACTAGAACATGCAGCTCCCATATGGAGCCCGCACCAGGTATACTTGATAAATGAATTAGAGTCTGTGCAAAACCGCGCCACTAGGTTCATACATTCTTCATATTCATATAACATAAGCAAATCATCCCTTAAACGTGTAACTGGTCTTTCGAATCTTTCAGTGCGCCGCCGCATTACCAGCCTTTGTTTGCTACACAAGTTCTTTCACAGCCCTCTTAATCAAGCACCCTACATCGTCTCACCAACGCGCATATCTCACCGCAGTGCCCACGCGTTTCAAGTTGCCCGTCCACATGCTCGCACTTCTACTTTTTCTGCCTCTTTTTCCCCCGTGTAGCAGTGGACTGGAATGGCCTTCCCTGTGACGTTCCAGCCATCACGTGTCCATCAACATTTAAAGAGAAGGTCACCGCGCACATTTCCATTTGAAAACCTGTGTACATTTACCTGTAACCCACCCCTTATGTAATACCCCCTACATGGGGGTCTTTGAGGTATTAAAGTGATGTGATGTGATTGGCCTGCCGTGCTCAATCCCCCACGGAATCCTACCTCGCATACATTCAAGACGTGCTGGCCCTCTGCCGAAAAGCCGACAGCGACATGACATAAGGTGACAAGGTCGGGCATGTCCTGAAAGGGATTGCCGACGACGCGTTCAATCTACTGGTGTGCAAGGGCTGTTGCACCGTGGACGCGATCATCAAAGAGTGTCGTCAGTGTGAGCTAGTGAAAAGTCGCCGCATTTTGCCAACATTCACCCGACTTCCAAACACTGCTGCCACATCGACTTGCGAGGATCAGTCGACACCACAACGTCCGTCGCCGCCTGCAGACCTGACACGCATTGTTCGTCGCGAATTGAAAGCAATGGCGCCCTCGGCGTGCTATTCGCGCAGTACCGATACCACTCCTGTTAGTGTTCTTCTTGTTCAAGCCATCGTGCGCCAGGAGCTTGAAAACATCGAAGTGCATTCCGTGTGCCATGTCACCGTGCCCAGAGTCAGCGAACGCCTTTTCGCGATGCCCTCCTCCGAACAATGGTTTTCTCCACATACCCACAACCCGACTGAGTGGCAAACTGCAGCTGACCACCCGATATGTTTCAACTGCCACCGCGTCAGAGGTATTGCTCGTTACTGCCGCAACACATGGTCCTCGGCACCTCGTGCAACGACTAATATGACCCGTTTCGACGGTACCGCCCACACGTTTTCACCTGCCCAAGAGTCCAATGCCGTTGACCATTCTCGGAACCCTTGGTACAGCCGCTCGCCTTCACCGCGTGGGCACCAGCCTCGTTCGCCACAGCCACGGCGCTTCTAGTTCCCCGTGGCTTCCCACCGCATCGTCCCAGAAAACTGAAAAATGCAGCCCCCGGAGGTGGTGCTGCATTGACGACTTCAGCAGCAAATCCTCTCTCCGTTGCCACCAGACGGAATGTAATAGACGGTGAAGTAGACGGCGTACCTGTAGAAGCACTTGTAGACACCGGCGCAAGCATTTCGGTCATGAGTTCAAGCCAACGCACACGTTTAAAGAAATTTCTGACACCAGCGGCTGCACAAATACTCCGTGTGGTCGATGGCGGCACACCGATGGTTCTCAGTCTGTGCGCTGCCCGGTTAAGTATAAAGGATCACAGTACTTTTGTCATTTTAGCCGTGATTGACCACTGCCCTTATGACATTATCCTAGGTGTGGACTTCTTGTCAAATAATTCTGCTCTTATCAATTGTGCTACCGGCGTTCTTCAGCTCGAGCTGCCTCAGATAGTCGCTGAACACCACACTGCCCCGCCGCGCCTGTGCTCTCTTCAGGATGTGCGACTGTCACCTCAAGCAGCCACCTACATCATTTTGACCGCACAGCCACAGGTTCCCGATGGTCAATATGTTCTCCTTCCTCTCGCCGACATCCAGTTGGAGCGCAACATTGCCATTCACCATACGCTTGTGACTGTCACTGACAAATGTATCTCTCTCCCACTTCTCAATTCCAGCTTTTGCCCTCAAATGCTTCCTCGTGGCATGTTCTTGGCCAGCGTATCCAATGCTTACGAATTCGAAATAGCGGCTCTCACTACCGAGATTGATTTACTTCAGTCTCCTGTACATAACAGCACCTGTTCTATGCCGAGTCGTATCTCGAAGATGATTGCACCCGACCTCAATCCTGCGCAAGCCAACGACATCCATCGCCTCCTCGTGTCGTATACCGATATTTCTGATTTCAACGACAGACTTCTAGGGCAAGCATCCACCGTTCATAACCGTATAAACACTGGTGACTCCCGTCCCATTTGCCGACGCCCCTATCGTATCTCCCACACTGAGCGCAAAATTATCCAAGCGGAAGTTGACAAAATGTTCAACAAAGGTGTCATAAAACCATCAAGTAATCCTTGGGCCTCCCCTGTCGTCCTTGTGAAGAAAAAGGACGGTACCTAGCGCTTCTGCGTTGACTATCACCACCTCAACAAGATCACGCGAAAAGACGTACACCCGCTACCACGCATCGATGACCCGTTGGACTGCCTGCACGGCGCTACGTACTTCTCGTCTATTGATCTTCGGTCCGGTTACTGGCAGATTTCTGTCGATGAAATGGACCGCGAGGAGACGGCCTTCGTTCCACCGAATGGTTTATACCAGTTTAAGGTCATGCCTTTTGGACTATGTAATGCCGCTGCCACATTCGAACGAATGATAGACTCTCCTGCGTGGTTATAAGTGGTCTACTTGTCTTTGTTACTTTGACGATGTGATAGTCTTTTCATCTACTTTTGATAGCCACCTGACCCGTCTCTGCAATTCTAGCAGTCTTCAGAACAGCTAGGCTACAACTCAATTCCAAGAAATGCCAATTCGGCCGCCATGAGATTGACATTCTGGGCCATCTTGTAAACGACGATGGCGTCCAACCAGATCCCTAAAAGATCCGCGCCGTCCGTAACTTTCCGGTACCCCGTTCTACATCCGATGTCCAGAGCTTCATCGGCTTCTGTTCGTACTTTTGTCGTTTCGTGAAAAACGTCGCCGACGTTGCCAGGCCACTCACAGACTTGCTGAAGAAATATACCACATTCTCATGGGGCCCTGAGCAGGCTCAATCGTTCACCGCTCTCATCGGCTACTTAACTACGCCCCCCATACTTGCCCACTTTATTCCTTCTGCTGCCTCAGAAGTTCGCACCGACGCCAGTGGCCACGGTATCGGCGCAGTTCTCGCTCAGCGGCACCACGGCAGACAGTGCGTGAAAGCTTACGCCAGTCACCTGTTTTCTCCCCCTGAGAGGAATTATTCTATCACCGAGAGAGAGTGTTTAGCTTTAGTTTGGGCCATCCCCAAGTTCCGGTCATATTTATATGGTCACATATTCTCCGTCGTTACGGACCACCACGCCCTCTGCTGGCTGACTTCTCTGAAGGATCCGACTGGACGTCTGGGTCACTGGGCTCTGAGGCTCCAGGAATTTTCGTTTAGCATCAGCTAAAAATCTGGCATTTGCACAAGGATGCAGACTGTCTTTCTCGTCATCCGGTGGATCCTCCTGATTCTGTTGCGCTTGACCTGGAGAGCAGCATAATGGTGTTTACTGACCTCAGCGATATGCAAATTCAACAACGACGGGATGAGTCAGTGCGCACTATCATCGACGCCATCCAGTCTGACAGCCATGACACTGAATCCCGTATGTTTGTACTGCAGGACGGCATCCTCTACCACCGCAACGTCAGCACTGAAGGCCCTGAGCTTCTGCTCGTCATTGTCATCTACGGCCTGCCATACTTGAACAACTTCACGACGCACCAACAGCGGGACACCTCGGTGTTTCCCGCACATACGACCGCGTGCGACGACGGTTCTTCTGGCCAGGACTGTAGCGCAGCGTGCGTCGATATGTCACCACTTGAGACCTCTGCCAGCGCCGGAAAAGACCTTCTTTGGTGCCAGCTGGATATCTTCACCCGATTGAACTCCCCTCTGAACCATTTCATCACGTGGGACTCGACCTTCGTGGCCCTTTTCCGACGACAACAATGGAAAATAAATGGATCGCCGTCGCCACAGATTATGCAACCCGTTACGCAATAACAAAGGCCATGCCAACCAGTTGCGCCACTGACGTCACGAATTTTCTTCTTCATGACGTCATCTTACACTACGGTGCACCCCGACAGCTGTTTACGGATTGCGGCCGATCTTTCTTGTCCAAAGTTGTCGACGACCTCCTTCGATCGTGTGCCACAGCGCACAAGCTTTCTACCGCCTACTACCCAAAAAACTAATGGTCTAACTGAACGCCTCAACCGCACTCTCACAGAGATGCTTTCGATCTACGTCTCCGAAGATTATCGTGACTGGGACACCAAGCTGGCCTATCTAACTTTCGCATATAATTCCTCTCGACATGACACCACGGGATTCTCAAATTTTTATCTTTTGTATGGTCGCGAACCCACATTGCCATTTGAAACAACCTTGCTTCTCAAGCCATCTGCTTCCGAATACGCTCGCGAAGCCTTTTATCGGGCTCACATGGCTCGTCAAGTTGCCCAGTCTCGTCTCACAAGGTCACAGGATATGCAAAAAGCCGCTACGACCACCGGAATCGTAATATAACGTATGCCCCAGGTGACCGCGTGCTCCTCTGGTCACCGTGTGGCCATGTAGGTCTCGCCGAAAAACTTTTGTCCCGATACGCTGGACCCTCCCTAGTCTTACGTCAAGTTAGCGACGTCAACTGCGATATAGCACCATTGCACTCCAATACATCAAGTTCGTCACTTGTCGACATTGACCATGTCTCGCGCATGAAACCTTACTTCTTTCGCACTTCTCCGGACTCGCGCCGCGACGGCGCTCCAACGCCCGGGGGTCCTGTAACTGAGATGAAGTAAAAGAAGAGGAAGAACTCCAGCAGCTGACAGGCACGCGAGGGTGTTAATCAGCCATTGTGACTCTTGCCTGTGGGTTTTCCTCTGTAAACGCATTTTGTACAAAAGGCTCGAAACCCGTAACAATATATATATATATATATATATATATATATATATATATATATATATTTATATATATATAGCACCGGAAGTAGGAGCAAAGGCCTATGAAGCTTCGAAGCTGTTTCATGGTGGTCGGTTTGGGAAACGCTGAAACAGCTGCAAGTTTGGAAGGGGAATGCCATCCTTCGAAACCACGTGGCCAAGAATCGTAAGCTTTGAAGCGGCGAAATGGCACTTCTTCAATTCAGTTGCAGCTCCGCGGCGGAGGGACAAGCAAGGACTTTCTTGAGGCGGGTTAAATGGCTTGTGAAATCAGTTGAAAAGATGACAATGTCATGTAAATAACAAAGGCAAACGTTCCATTTGAGGCCTCGAAGGATAGCGTCCATCATTTGCTCGAAAGTAGCTAGCACGTTGCCGAGGCCGAATGGCACGACTGTGAATTCGTACAGTCCGTCGGGCATGATAAAAACTGTTTTTTCGCGATCGGCCTCTGCCATGGGTACCTGCCAGTATTCAGGGCACAGATATAAAGAAGAGAAAATTCGGCTCCCTGTAGGCAGTTCAAGGCATCATCAATGCGTGGCAGCGGATATACAACCTTGTGCGTGATTCGGTTGAGACGTCGGTAGTCCACGCAAAACCTGATGGATCCATCCTTCTTCTTTACCAACACAACTGGAGAGGCCAAGGGACTGCTTGACGGTTCGATTATGCCACGTGTCAGCTTGTCGTCAACCTGTTCATTGATGGCACGACGTTCGGTAGTTGACACACGATATGGGCGCTGCCGTAATGGCGTCTCTTGACCGGCATCTATACGGTGAACAACAGATGACGCTCGACCTAAGGAAGGCTGACTGTGGTCAAAGCACGCTTGAAAACGCTGGAGGAGCTTAATCAGCTATTCCTGCTGCCCAGGCGTGAGGTGGCAGTCAATGGGCGTGCGGAATACATCCATAGGGTCATTGGCGTCAGTTGCGGGTGTAATGGCACAAGTCAGTAGAAATGACTTGTCTGGATACATCGGGTCTCCGAAAATAGAATCTAAGGTCTCGAGACCCCCAGACACTCGCCGCGTAGTAGGATGTATTTACAAGCAGAAATGTTGCACGCATAAAGTACCGCCAAACCATTGGAAAAGTTTATGGCGGCAGACGGGAGGACGATGGTTCGGTGGTGCGCACTAGCTATAGATGATTGGAACAGGAGCGTCGAGTTAGTGGTCTTGGAGAGTTCGACGACGACACAGTTTTTGCCTCCGGAACTGCGGCTGTCAGTTTTCCTCTCTAGTGGTGCTCGTGCGCCGAAGCATCAGGGAGACAGATCGGCGACGGGGCGGTAATGGCCGGCGAAAGTCGACAGTGCGTCGTGGGGACAACGAGTCGGCGATAGGTGAAGATGGTCGCTGGGGACTCTGGGCATCCTGGTAACTTGCAGAATTCCCACGGTACGCATAAAGCCATCCTAACAGAATTAAACAACATCGGATGCGGGACAAACACCTACAAGTACATCAAGGCATTCCTCACAGAATTGCAGGCTTCGATAAGCGTAACACAAGTCACGTGAGACGCTTTTGAGATGCCAAACAAAGGTACCCCTCAAGGAGCCATCCTCTCTCCCCTGCTCTTTAATATCGCCATGTTAGGACTCACGCGAGCTCTGGATGAAGTTCCGCAGTTAGGATACACTCTCTATGCGGATGATATCACACTGTGGACAACGCGTGGATCTCTGGCTAACAAAGAGCAGACACTTCAAGAGGCTGCAACAGCAGTTGAAAACTTTGCGAAGGCAAGCGGGCTCAGCTGTGCCCCAAAAAAATCTGAAATTATCAGGGTACATGGAAAAAGATACATAAATAATGGAAGCATCGACATACACATTGAAGGTGTCAAAGTACGTGAGGTGACCGTCGCACGTATTCTGTGTTACTAGGTTCAAAGTAATGGATGAGCGAACCATACAATAAACATTAAAATCAGCCACGAAACAAGTTGCAGGAATGATCCAGAGAATAACATACCACAAACAGGGAATGAAGGAAGGAGACACAGTTAGATTAGTACAGGCACTTGTACTGTGTAAGGTTACATACAGTCTACCTTTCTGCGTGTTAAAGAAATCAGAAGAAGAAACCATCGAGTCTATAATTAGGGGCGCCTACAAAGTGGCCATAGGGCTGCCGGTAAGCACACCAACCCAAAAGCTTTTGGACCTTGGTATATATAATACATACCCTGAGCTAAAGAAAGCGGTACTGACTGGGAGAGAAACCGTCTAAGCCAAACGAAAGCGGGGACAGAGATACTTGCTAGGGTGGGCTTTCCGCCATACCCCCAGAACCTGGACGAGGTTCTTGTAGAAATTCCGGATCCCGTCCGCAGCAATATCTCGATCTCACCGCTGCCCAAGAACATGGACGTAAAAACAAACAGAAAGCGCCGAGAGGAGAGAGTGCGATGGCTCCGAAAAACATTTAAAAACAAATCAAATGGTTTGTATGTGGACACTTCGAGGTACAATTTCAAACGGTCAGTTGCATCAGTACTTAGCAACCACAACCGCATGGTGACATGTGCATCGCTGTACACGTCCTCGATCGCCAAGGCGGAATGCTTTGCCATTGCCCTTGCAATCAAAGCGCAGGAACAGAGAGATGACCGCAGGCAACTATCATTTCCGACTCGCAGGAAGCGTGCCATTTCTTTTTAAGAGGCGGCCTTCCGATAAAAATAAGCAAATTCTTAGGCGGGAGATTGACGAACAAATACAGGCTGAGCTGGTGTCCAGGACACGCAGGCCTGGAGGGGAACTAAAGTGCCGACGCTTGTGCTCGAGGGCTCACGAACAAAGCAGAGCTTCGACAGCACAGTCGATCGTTTAAAACACTCCAGCAGGAAGCTATCGAGGAGGATAATGACCCATCCAGAATGGCCCTTCGCGAAAATCTTGCTAACCAGCGAGGCATGCGACAAAAATACAGTGCCCTCCACAAATCGTTAGAAGGGGAGGACGCGATTGACCTCCACCGAATTTAAACGGGAGTCTTTCCCAATCTTCAAAGATTACACAAAATTTTTCCAACGCTGTATGGGCATGCGTGTCCGCGGTGTGGCGGCTCGCCATCGCTCTACAACATTTCGTGGGGATGCCTAAAACGACCACCAAATTTAGATACCTTTTTAGGTCAGTACAAGCTTTTTAATACTTTCGAGCAATGGGAGGCACAGCTCGCCAGCTCTGACCCAGAGGTGCAGCTTGCACTTCTGCGTCACGTCAGGCAGGTGGCGGCAGCCAGTGGAGCCCTGGACTTGGGGCCCCACCCATCTAGCTCACGGCCCCTGTCCCACAACCTTGCAAATAAAGTTTTTTTCTTCCTTGCTTCCTTCCTTCCTTCCTTCCCACGGTCCGGAGGCTGGAAGTTGCGACGGCAGCAGTATCGTGCTGTATGTCCTACAAAACCTCATGCAAAACAGATGGGTCAATTATTAAAGGTGTGCCATGGGTTAACGACAGAAGGTACCGAGGGTGAAGTAGGATGGGGTGCCGTGTATATAGGCAGCGTCGTATGGTGGGAGGACCCGGTGCCCCGGTATGCGCCAGAGACAGGTGGGGCTGGTGGTCTAGCAACGACGGCAGCATAGGTCAGCAGCGTAGGGACAGATGGCGATGAAGGCAGTGCCTGCGTGACCTGTGTCTCAATGACCTGGCGTAGACGTGGGTCTAACGAGGTCACTGGCTCTGATGCTTCGGCCACAAGAGAAAGTTGACGCGCAACTTATTCACGAATGAATTGTTTGATGTGGGGCAGTAAGGCGGTGTGATCAGCAGCGACGTCGTGCACGAGGGCGGAAACTTCAGCTGTATCTTCAGCGGCCCTGCGCGTCGAGACACGCTGCTTACGCAATTCATCGTACTCCTGACAAAGCTGGACATCGTCGGTGACAATCCGTGGGTTTCTAGCGACGAGCATCTGGAAGGTATTGTCGGCAACTCCTTTATTGTTGTGCTTGATTTTGTCGTGTTCAGTTAGAGATGGATTGACGCGCTTGCAAAAAAACAAGACATATTTGATGCAACTTGTAAAGGTCTCATCCCTGCGCAGGACCCGACTACGCAGACGCTGTTCCGCGCGAAGTCGGCGCACGGCGGGACGCCCGAAGACCGCGGCGATGGTGGTCTTGAAGGTGGACCAGTTGGTGATTTCGCCTTCGTTGTTTTTGAACCAGAGGCTGGCCACATCAGCAAGCTAAAAGCGCACGTTTGTGAGCTGGTCGCAGGCGTTCCATTTGTTGGAAGCGCTTACGATTTCATATTCGACGAGCCAGTCCTCGACGTCTTGTTCGTCGTTGCCGCGAAAAATTGGTGGGTCGCGTTGCCGAGGCACGCCAGTACAGAGACAGTCGATGGTGGGGCAGCTTGTGAAGGGCCAGGAGGAGTCATGGTGAACGGTGAGGGTAGCATCCGATAGCGAAGTTCCAGGTTGATGGGAACCCCGGCTCCTCCACCACTTAAAATTAGAGATATTGTAAGGCGAGAACGGTTCAGACGCAGCTTGGCGAAAGGTGCTTTATGAGGCAGGTCTGGCTACCGGCGAGAGGCGTGCGCGAGCTACTACTACAGCCACCGATCATCATCGTCTTCTTCAGTAACAGGAGAGTGTCTGTCATTAAAATTCATTACAATATATATATATATATATATATATATATATATATATATATATATATATATATATTGCCACGCTGTGTTGGTGGCAGCCCCGCCGCGGTGGTCTAGTGGCTAAGGTACTCGGCTGCTGACCCGCAGGTCGCGGGTTCGATTCCCGGCTGCGGCGGCTGCATTTCCGATGGAGGCGGAAATGTTGTAGGCCCGTGTACTCAGATTTGGGTGCACGTTAAAGAACCCCAGGTGGTCAAAATTTCCGGAGCCCTCCACTACGGCGTCTCTCATAATCATATGGTGGTTTTGGGACGTTAAACCCTACAAATCAATCAATGTGTTGGTGGCAGAAGACGAGAGCGGAGAAGTGAATGGCAGCTGTGGCTGAGTAAACAGTCCTCCACTTCGAGTTCCTGCCTATCGTTTACTCTCGCGACAGACTGGTGGACGTGCTGGGTACTGTACTGCAACGTCTTATGCCTGCTGGTGCTGAACCAGAAGCAACCACCGCCATTGCACCAGGGTCTGCTGATATCTATCGAAGCAGCAGCCGCCTTCAAGGACTACCACCACAGTAGGGCCCCTTGGCAAGTTTGGTGAGGACAATGTTTGCCACATCCGCAAGCCAAACCGAGCATGACCCACTCGCTAGTGTACCCTCTGTCATCAACACGCCTCGCACACCCAACCCATTCCATGGTGAGGCCGGTGAGGATGTCGAAGACTGGCTTGACCATTTCGACCGGGTCGCTGCCATCAACGACTGGGACAATCGCCGTAAGTTGAAAAACGTGTATATCTCCCTCTTAGACGCGGCAAGAGTGTGGTATGATAACCACGAAACTTCATTCACAAGTTGGCAGGAATTCCATCGGCACCTTCGCGAGGCGTTCCCGAACGGAAAGAGAGAGCGGAGCAGGCACTTTCTTCGCGGTTTCAAAGGCCGAACGAGAACGTCGCCATGTTTGTAGAAGAAATGTCGCGATTGTTTCGACGGGCTGACCTCCACATGCCAGAAGACAAGATAGTGCGCCTGCTAATGCGAGGCGTAAAGGAGCAACTTTTCGCGGGCCTTGTGCGCAACCCTCCTACGACTGTGTCCGAGTTCATACGTGAGGCCACAATTATGGAGCGTACATATGATTTTTGCTTATCCCATTTCCTCTTCACTGCTTTGACGCTTACTCCGTCTTTAGAGCGTGTTCAATTCTCTCAATCTTATAATTTCTTACATCGGATACCTTACACTTATTAATGAACGTCGAAAGTTCTGCCAACTCTATTTTGTCTGTTGTACTTGAGGCTTTCATGCTTTCACGCTTTTTAATGAGGTTCTTCGTTTCCTGGGACAGCTTTCCAGTGTCCTGTCTAACTACCTTACCTAAAACTTCCACTGCACATTTCGTAATGATATTCGTCAGATTACCATTCATTGCGTCAACGCTAACGCTACTTCCCTTGATAAGAGCCGAGTAGCTGTTCTGAAGCGAGACTCTGAATTCCTCTACTTTCCTTCTCAGCGCTAGCTCGTTGATTGGCTTCATACCAATACATGTGATCAAAACATGATATCGTGAGGAATGTGAGCTGGAACATTGAGTTCATAATTATTCAACGATGAACTGCTTATAAAGCGCTATAGCTTTTAATATCATTGCGGTTTGATTGCACCGTTGACACAAGACTGCAGAAAAGTGTTGCAGCTATAGAATGTTTTAAATTTTTTTACGTACAAGTGATGCACTGAAAAAAAGAAAAAGTAAACACATTTAAACGTGTTAAAAGACGAAGGAATAGAACTAGAATTCACGTGCAAGATACCTAGCTCATATATTTTGCAGTTTCTCCTAAGTATCTCTGTGAAGCATGTCTGTGGGCACTATACTTTCAAGTGCCCGAGAGATTGCAACAGAAGGCGACAAAAGCTCTGTTGAAATTCCTACGCAACACGGACTTGAATAAGCGGCTTTAACAGCAATGTCACACACCACGAAAGACAAAACTGGACTATGACTGAGTGTGCGCGCGTGTGCTGCCGAATGTGCTGTATCTATCTCTGTTCCCTCTCTCCTCTCTATCTTTCATCTCCCCCAACCCCCTCCCACGCACAGGGTAGTAAACCGGCTGCCTATAGGCTGGTTAATCTCCCTGCCGTTCTTTTCCTCCTATTTTCCTTCCTTCATCCTTTGCTGTCAGTATATTCCGCATTAAGTGAGACCACTATTTAGTTTAGCGTCAGCGCATTCAAATATTGCTCAATGATAAATAATGACGTACTTACGCTCGGTGAATAAAAAAACAGAAAAAAAACTTGGGCACATTACATGAGCAATAGTTTCCGGCTGCATGAAGGCGCGGTGTCTTGCCTATATCATATCACATCGGTTTGTGAACAGCTCACTCGCACTACAAACAAAGATTAATCGGACGACTTTCACGCGCGAAGAAACTAGGAATATTGCAATAATTTCATGCATACGTTCTGCAGAGTTTGAAAGGAACTTGGGAAGCGATACGAGGTGAGGGTTACGCTTTCCGCACCATAAGCATAGTAACATTTCTTCCGTAGAGCGCAAATGTTCGCAGGTGTCTGCAGTAGAGAAAAGTGCTATGAGAGGCATGCAAATTGTTTTTTAAATTGTTGCGCAAGAGTTGCTAACCGAATTCCTTTTGCGTTCACATATATACATCTGTCAGACTGGTTGACGTATCAACACGCGCCTCGGAAAGCATTAAAATTCATTTAATGAAGCCATCTTATCGCACCTCACATTTTCATCGTGCAAACCGTCTACCGACTGATCTCGTCAATGAAACTGATAATGAATCCTTTCTTTCTTCCTTGTAACAACTCCTACAAGGGAGCGTATTAGGATCTTTGCTTTTCCTGATTTATATTAATAGCATAGTCGATAGTATTACCTCTCCCATTAAGTTATTCGCAGAGGATTGTGTAGTGTTTAGAGTTATTAATTCGCACAAGGATGCTGAAATTCTGCAGCATGATCTGTACCGGATATCAACGTGGTGCCAAAAATGGAAAATGAGTCCAAACGTCTGTAAATATTGCTGCGTATCATTTACCAACCGGATTTGTAAACTAGACACAACACACGAAATAAATAATTCAATAATATTATAAGTATCTGGGCGTCTATTTTTCCGACAATTTCAAGTGGAATAAACACATTGACATAACTGTGACCAAGGCAGGCCGGATGCTATACATCATACGCAGAAATTTTAGGCAAGCTTCACAGACCGTGAAACAAACCCTTTATCTCATGTATGTAAGACCTATTCTAGATTATGCTTGCGTAATCTGTAATTCCCATCAGCAATAGTTGATTGACGCGTTGGAAAAAGTTCAAAACCAAGCATCCAGATTTGTTAGCAGCAACTATAATTCCTTTGCAAGCATCACAGAAATGAAACGAGCATTGAAATGGGAGACACTGATGGTAAGGAGGCAGAAACTGAGGCTTAAATTTCTTCATTGTATATATTATAATGGAAATGCCATTAACCCTCTTGATTATCTGTTCACACCAACGTACGTCTCTGCCCCGCCGTGGTGGTCTAGTGGCTAAGGTACTCGGCTGCTGACCCGCAGGTCGCGGGTTCGAATCCCGGCTGCGGCGACTGCATTTCCGATGGAGGCGGAAATGTTGTAGGCCCGTGTGCTCAGATTTGGGTGCACGTTAAAGAACCCCAGGTGGTCAAAATTTCCGGAGCCCTCCACTACGGCGTCTCTCATAATCATACGGTGGCTTTAGGACGTTAAACCCCACATATCAATCAATCAACGTACGTCTCTAATCATCAAGACCATTCGCGAAAAATATTAGAATACCGCTACAAAACCCACTCTTTCGGTACTTCTTTCTTCGTAAAAACAATACAGGAACGGAACAGTCTACCGGATGATCTCGTCAATGAAACTGATAATGAATCCTTTTTTTTCTTCGTTGTAACAACTCCTACAATATTACTGCCACTAAGAATGGTTTGCTGTCTCGAAGCGTGTGGGTATTTACAAATGCATGACTGTGACGTTGTTTTCGCTCACCAATATTCGAGTGTTTTTTTTTCTTCTCTTAAAATACTTTGAGTGCTGTTTTATTAGTTGAATCTATTGTTTCAATTGAAAACTATGTAGTGAAATTATTATGTGTACCTCCCCTACGTAATGCCTCACGGCGATGTAGGTGAAATGTAAATAAATAAAAAATAAATAAACGCACTTTCAACTTTGAAGGCCTGCTAATCTTGCACAGTCACCCTAACCAGACCACGCGAGAAATCTCGGAGACACATCATAAAAGAACACCGCCACTTGTTTAGGTCAATTAACCTTTGCTATCGCTACAACGCAAGAAACTTGACTTCATTAATCAACTGTAAACACACGCCTCGGTTTGTTAGTCTTTTTGTACCTTTTTGTGACATCTGCGATGCCACACAGTTTTCTTATATATGTTTGTTAACACGTGCGATAACCTTTCAGTCGTGAATGAGCGTATCGGGTGTGCATATTCTTTTTCTGGTCCTACTTCTTTCTTTTCGCCCTGAAGGCTTCAGTCCAACCTGCCGTTACAGTGCCAAGGGAAGTTGCTGATGCATATGCTGCGAGCGGCGCGAAGTGGTCTAGTCAATGTAATTTATTTTACGAAATTGCGCCTACTTTGAAAACACTCTTTAAATATACCAGAACCGTACAATTTGCTCGTAAACAGCGTCAAAGAACATTGATTCCCAATGCATCCGTGAATTAATGGACAGTACTTGCACAGTTTAGGCAACCAACTAGTACTGTTTTTTTTTATGCCGAAGGTGAACTGACGCTAAATAATAATAATAAGTAAATGATACTTCTGGGCCACTCAGCTGGTTGAACAGAAGGACAAGTGCAAATCGTACACAGCTCATCGCACCCAAACACTGAAGTTTGTGAGTGAAGCAAGCAGTAATATATCACACCTTGCTGAGTTCGCTTGATCTGAGCAGCGCTGACACGGTGCAAACAGAAAGTTCAAGTGTGAGGCCCGCACGCTCGTCGCGGCGGCTGCTGCGGCGTGCCAACTTTTCCCATAAGCGTTTGCGTGCCCGTTGGCGGCGCTAGTGCGCTTGAAAAAATATCTATTCTATTCAGGCGAAGACGGAGAGCGATGCAGCACGAACGTATCACACCTTCACTCATCGCGTGGCGTACTGTGCTGCAAACGCGACAAGGTCTATTTACATATATAGGTCGCGAAGGATTGGACGAAAAGCGCTTCAGAATCTATTGCCAGCGACATCAGCGCGGGGGGACGTATGGGAGCTGCGATCGCCGCACGACTATGTGTGTAGAGAACAAACACTAATAGAGAAAAACAAAGTTTGATTCAAAGTCGAAGAAATCAATAGGTTTTGCAAATGAGGTTTCTTTTCCGCGACAATACTATGTACGTGTAATGAACAAAGAATTTATTATGGTTTTTATTTTTACGAAAAATCTTTTTAGAGCCCTCTGCCCATGATATTATTACTCAGTGCAGCCCTTGCACTACATGGCTACGCATGGCATGCCCAACTCGTAACATTCGTCTGCGAAGACACATCCCCTCACGTGTTTTGTGTTCCGCGCTTGCTTGCGTTTCCCGTTGTGCACGAAGTTGTTAGGTGAGTTTTATCGTTGGTGAACGTCTTCAGTGCAGAGTCCAACGGGCAGCGGAAAGATGCGAGTTACATTTAGTGCCGAAAGCTTTAGTCGGTGGGTCGGAAACGATGTGCTGTGCAAGGATGCAGTAGCAGCAAACGTATGCCTTGTTACCCTTGTCAAGGACAATGGTTCAAAATGCACTACTCGCTGGACTTTCATCCATTCATATTCCTGCAGCCTGGTTTCCTTCTTGAGCTTGCAGTACCTATTCGCGTTATCGGTGAGCAGATTGCCAAGCTATCTATCACGGTACAATTTGCATATGTACCGGTAATTTATCGGGGCTTAATGCAAAAAAGAGAAAAACATAACGCAGGGAGTGTTCGCACTTTTTTTGTTACTATTACCGTTTTGTGCAGCGTAATGAATATCAGTTATTGTGAGCATTGAATAAAACTGAAATGCCATCATTGTGGCCTGACTAGGTGTCATTTTTTTCTGTTAAAACAGAAAACCACAAGCACTGTGCATCCTGCGTATGTGTGAAACAAATAAGGCACGCTGCAAATATAACATGTATGCGCTGCTACGCAGTTGGTTGCCTCAATCTATCGCGGAAGATGCCACAAACGGCAAATAAAAGTTCGAAGATCAAGTTTTCTTGTAAAACTTAGGCGAAGTGAATAGTAATACACTCAGACATGACTGTTTAGTTTTAAATCCGCATTAGGTTAGCTGGCGTTGACTTCAAGCGCATTCGTGGGTGACTCGCCGGCGATAGCCTTCGCCCGAGTCAATAGAATCAGGGATCAAAAGTCATTTGAGATCAAAATTCGCGCAGCTGTACATAAAATGACGTCACTGGTTCACTGGCTATTGCGTCACATCCGCTTTTTTTTATCCGCCGGAAGTGTTCCCTCCTCACACAGAAGGCGCTAAGCCATCTCTCACTGGTCATCTCGAAAGGCCTCCCGATGCCCCCACCGGTAGCATCGGGATGCCATCATCTTTGATATTGAGACAAGCTGGTTTGCGTAGTTGAATTGGTTGAATAGCTCGCACACGCCGATCGCCGGTAGCCAGACCAGCCTCATATATATATATATATATATAAGGGAAAGAAGTGTATACCTAAGGGCTCATTTGTTAGATCTGTCTGTCAGATCTCATATATATATATATATGAAAGTAGATGCGCTTTCACATAACAACTGTTTATTGTGCCGGCGTTTCGACAGGGTTCCTGTCGAAACGTCGGCACAATAAACAGTTGTTATGTGAAAGCGCATCTACTTTCATATTTATAACCTTGTGGCAACCGAAGTTATTCTTCTGCATATATATATATATATATATATATATATATATATATATATTGTCACGAGACGAAGTAAAGAAAAAGGATGGAAAAGGAAAAACTCATGCAGCTGAGAGGCGCGTGAGGGTGTTAATCAGCCATTGTGACTCTTGCCTGTGGGTTTTCCTCTGTAAACGCATTTTGTACATAAGCCTCTAACCACGTACCATATTGGTGAGAGGTGCTTGGCAACCATCAGGCAACGGAGCTCCGCAGCGGACGTCGCATCGGTTTTCCAGCCATGGCCAATGCTGAGCCCTCCACGTCAACGTCAGCGTCTCCCACGAACACGGCGTCGCAACCATACGTTTTCACGCCACTTAAGGATCCCGGTACATTCTGCGGGACCGATGGCGTCGACGTTGACGATTGGTTATCCACGTTCGAACTAGTGAGTGTGCCGAACAGATGGGATTCCACACTTCAGTTGGCCTATGTTCTGTTCTACTTGAGAGGCACGGCCAAGGTGTGGTATGAAAACAACGAAGAGGAACTCACAAGCTGGGACCAATGCAAAGAAAAGATGCGAGAGGTGTTTGGCAAAACCACGAGTCATAAGATCGCCGCCAAAAAGGAATGGGCTTCGCGGCTGTGCCACCACACAGGCCGCTAATCCGTTCCTCCTGATCATGCAGGTTTTTGCCCGCATTATCGCCGACCTGCTACTGCCTGCCTTGCTGGCTGTATCGTCTGCCACCCCGGGAAGCCGCCTACCTGCTACCAACGAAGGCGAACATTTTGTTTGCCCCCTCCCTGGCACCCATGCTTCCGGATCTTCGGCAGCGCCACCCCTCCTTCCGTGGATCGTCGAGATAAATCCAGCCACCCTATCGCCGTCGACAACATCCCCTGCGCAGCCTATAAAGCAGCAGCCACAATCCAGCGCGCACTGTGGGCTTCGCGGCTGTGCCACCACACAGGACGCTAACCTGTTCCTCCTGATCATGCAGGTTGGTAGTTCGTATCCCACGTCTACTAAAAAATCAAGTAACTACTGTTTGGTGCAGCTGCCGAGCCCACAGTGCTGCTGCTTGCTTGTTACCGAATGTGTGAATATCGTACGTGCCTTGCTCTTGCTATCGGGAGATGCAGAGACGAACCCCGGGCCAGATATACTCGCTGAGCTGAAAAAGTTGTCGCAGGGCCAGTCGGCAATATTATCTGAGATGCAGGGTCTTAAATCCCAGATAGCCACCACAAACCAGACTATCACTGATTTTGGAAATTGTATTGCTGACTTGGAAAATCACTGCCAAAATCTTCTAACCCTTCGAGCGGAATTAGATGCAATAAATACTAATACCACTGAGCTAACGCACCATGTGTACGACATATACTGGCGTCTCGATGTCATCGAGAACCGTTCCCGGCGTGACAATCTAATATTCTACAATCTCCCTGACACTAATCCTAAGGAAACATACACTCAGTCAGAAGAAATAATAATCCAGCACTGCCTTGAACGACTTCAACTCACAATCAAACCGAAAGACATAGAGCGTGCACACCGCCTAGGGCGGCATACCAATAACAGCAAACGGCCTATAATAGTGAAATTTTCGTCTTTCAAAACTAAAGAATCTATCCTTTCAAACGGCCCAATCTAAAAGGTACTATCTTAAGCATTGGCGAAGATTTCACACACCTTGGTAGAATAGCCCGAAAAGAGCTCGTTGCTTTCGCTAGGAGCAGATCCGTGCCATTTTCACTGCGCTTCCAAACTTTGCACATCGGCTCTAAGCGATACATTTACGACCACGAAGCAGAAATTGTCAAAGAAAAAACATAGGGATCAGTACGCCGACGGCAAGCGCGCCAACAGCCACGTACAAGCACTAAAGCTAAGCTTTCGCTTTCGGTAATTTATACTAACATCCGCAGTTTTCTTCCTAAGCGCGTGCCCCTGTCTAATCTATTAAAATCATCTGGCAGTAGTATACTTTTATTGACCGAAACGTGGCTTACTGACGACATTTCGGATACAGAGGCTCTGGCTGACTTGCCGCACTTTAATCTTTTAGATGCGGAAGCATCTTATACTCGCGCCTTGTAGTGCGCCGTCCGCGCCGTCCGCACCGCTTCTCGAACATTCGACAGCTGACGCGCGCGCATGCGCCGTCGCGCCGTCGCCCACCATCTGTGCCGCGCGCGCTTCTCCTTCGAGAACATTCGACAGCTGACAGCGCATGCGCCGTCGCGCCGTCGCCATCTGTGCCGCGCGCGCGCTTCTCCTTCGAGAACATTCGACAGCTGACAGCGCATGCGCCGTCGCGCTGTATATATACTCAAGGTCGGCGCTCGCTCGCTCAGTTGCCGCTCGTCCGTTGGTTTGTACGGCGCGTCGACATCCGAAGTCGCCGTGAAATGAATGCCAACGAATCCACAAACAGAATGATCGACGTCCCTAAGCCATCGTCCTCAAAGTTCGTCGCAATAAATAAAACACCGCCCTTTCGCATACGTGCCGTACGTGTTCACTCATTTAACACCCCATTTCACAACCACGTTAACCAATTTAGCCATCGACCCAAGTAAGTCGCAATTTAACACCCGTTAACCAATTTCCGCATCTTCCTCAGTGTTCCCCCGAGGGAAGCTGCGGGCAATTTTTTTCGTCATGACCGTAAGAACGCACGTGGTGGGGGAGTACTCATCGCCACTAGCAAAGAGCTATCTTGCTCCCTTATCAACATTCCTTCACAACTTGAAATATTATGGGTATTGTGCCGTGCCCCACCCGAAACAGTATTACTTGGCGTATGCTACAGGCCCCCTCGCTCTGATCCAAATTTCGCCCGCGAACTGAATGAAGTGCTGTCTACGCTTACTAATAAACACCCATCCGCACATATCCTCCTCTATGGCGACTTTAATTTTCCGAATATTGACTGGATAAACGAAACACAACTAATTACAGGAAATGCCGAAGCAAGAGAATTTGTCGATGTTTGTCTGAACTTTAACCTTACGCAACTGGTGTCGGAACCAACTCGTGTAACTAGTGAATCTTCGAACATTTTAGATCTTATACTAACAAACAGCCCCGAAAGCTTAGAATCTATCTCCTACCTACGTGAAATCAGTGATCATAAAGTCATTCATACTAAATTAAACTTCATCCCTAAAACACGCCACATTTCCAGCAAAACAATTCATATGTACAACAAAGGTGACAATGAAGCAGTCAATAATGAACTGCGAGATTTCCTGCCTGAGTTTGAATCCAGTTTCGATTCCAGATCTCTTAACAGTAACTGGTTAGTCTTTAGGGACAAAATATTCGAGTTAACTATTACATATATCCCAAAGATGAACTTACCTGCTAATCAAAATAAACCATGGTTTTCGAAACTTTTAATAAGGCAGGAAAATAAAAAGAAACGTCTCTTTCGTACTGCGAAACGTAATGGTACTGCGTGCGCATGGGAGAAGTACTATGCTGCAGAAGACGCATATTATGCTGCAATTCGAAGTGCAAAACAGACGTTTTATCGCATTGACTTACCTAAAACTCTAACAAATAACCCTAGAAAGTTCTGGAATGTTATAAACCCGCAACCGCCGCGCGAAATAACGCTTACTGACCAATATGGTGAGGAAGTTAGCGACGGTGATTGTGCCGACGTTTTTAACATCGCGTTCTGCTCTGTGTTCACAAAAGAAGTCGATTCGCCACTTCCCTCGCCACCTACTACGACGTTACCGATAATGACTCCAGTGGAATTTTCTATTGCTGGAATTTCGTCCCTTATCGACAGACTTAAACTTTCATCATCGGCTGGCGTTGACAACATTAACTCCAAACTGTTAAAAAACACTAAACAAATTATTGCAGTGTATTTGTCGATGCTGTTTTCATTGTCGCTTAAAACAGGAATGCTGCCAGAAGACTGGAAAGTGGGAAAGGTCATTCCGGTCCACAAATCAGGTAACAAACAGTCACCCCTAAGTTACCGCCCCATTTCACTAACCAGCGTCTCATGCAAAATCATGGAACACGTCATATACACTCACATAATAAATCTTCCCAGCATAGATTTCGTAAATCTTTATCTTGTGAAACACAACTAGCTATATTTACTCATGATTTGCACGCTAATCTTGACCGTAACTTCCAGACTGATGCAATCTTTCTAGACTTCGCTAAAGCTTTTGATAAGGTACCACACAAACGCCTGTTACTAAAACTTGCCCAGTTGAATCTGCACCCCAAAATTCTTGCATGGATTTCAGAATTTCTTCCTAACCGTTCCCAGTTTGTCGATATTAGAAATAAACATTCTAGCTCCCTCCCGGTAACATCGGGAGTCCCCCAAGGTTCCGTCCTCGGACCCCTTCTGTTTCTAATATATATTAACGATTTACTCATGCATGTATCTTCTCATATCCGCATGTTTGCCGACGATTGTGTTCTATACCACAAAATTACTAACCCCTCTGATCAAACTGCGCTTCAAAATGACCTTCATCGTGTACAGCAATGGTGCGACCTGTGGTTGATGGAGCTTAACCCCTTTAAATACAAACTCGTTTCTTTTCAACGCCAGCATAATCCCTTGCATTTTTCCTACGTAATAGCTAACTCTACTCTTGAACAAATTAAATCCTATTAATACCCAGGCGTCACCTTATCCAGTGATCTTTCATGGCGCACGCCTATCACGAACGTCATATCATCAGCGAACCGAACTCTGGGTTTTTTGAAGCGTCATTTGCGTCATGCCCCACCTGACATCAAACTTCTCGCCTATAAATCTTTAATCCGAACTAAACTAGAACATGCAGCTCCCATATGGAGCCCGCACCAGGTATACTTGATAAATGAATTAGAGTCTGTGCAAAACCGCGCCACTAGGTTCATACATTCTTCATATTCATATAACATAAGCAAATCATCCCTTAAACGTGTAACTGGTCTTTCGAATCTTTCAGTGCGCCGCCGCATTACCAGCCTTTGTTTGCTACACAAGTTCTTTCACAGCCCTCTTAATCAAGCACCCTACATCGTCTCACCAACGCGCATATCTCACCGCAGTGCCCACGCGTTTCAAGTTGCCCGTCCACATGCTCGCACTTCTACTTTTTCTGCCTCTTTTTCCCCCGTGTAGCAGTGGACTGGAATGGCCTTCCCTGTGACGTTCCAGCCATCACGTGTCCATCAACATTTAAAGAGAAGGTCACCGCGCACATTTCCATTTGAAAACCTGTGTACATTTACCTGTAACCCACCCCTTATGTAATACCCCCTACATGGGGGTCTTTGAGGTATTAAAGTGATGTGATGTGATTGGCCTGCCGTGCTCAATCCCCCACGGAATCCTACCTCGCATACATTCAAGACGTGCTGGCCCTCTGCCGAAAAGCCGACAGCGACATGACATAAGGTGACAAGGTCGGGCATGTCCTGAAAGGGATTGCCGACGACGCGTTCAATCTACTGGTGTGCAAGGGCTGTTGCACCGTGGACGCGATCATCAAAGAGTGTCGTCAGTGTGAGCTAGTGAAAAGTCGCCGCATTTTGCCAACATTCACCCGACTTCCAAACACTGCTGCCACATCGACTTGCGAGGATCAGTCGACACCACAACGTCCGTCGCCGCCTGCAGACCTGACACGCATTGTTCGTCGCGAATTGAAAGCAATGGCGCCCTCGGCGTGCTATTCGCGCAGTACCGATACCACTCCTGTTAGTGTTCTTCTTGTTCAAGCCATCGTGCGCCAGGAGCTTGAAAACATCGAAGTGCATTCCGTGTGCCATGTCACCGTGCCCAGAGTCAGCGAACGCCTTTTCGCGATGCCCTCCTCCGAACAATGGTTTTCTCCACATACCCACAACCCGACTGAGTGGCAAACTGCAGCTGACCACCCGATATGTTTCAACTGCCACCGCGTCAGAGGTATTGCTCGTTACTGCCGCAACACATGGTCCTCGGCACCTCGTGCAACGACTAATATGACCCGTTTCGACGGTACCGCCCACACGTTTTCACCTGCCCAAGAGTCCAATGCCGTTGACCATTCTCGGAACCCTTGGTACAGCCGCTCGCCTTCACCGCGTGGGCACCAGCCTCGTTCGCCACAGCCACGGCGCTTCTAGTTCCCCGTGGCTTCCCACCGCATCGTCCCAGAAAACTGAAAAATGCAGCCCCCGGAGGTGGTGCTGCATTGACGACTTCAGCAGCAAATCCTCTCTCCGTTGCCACCAGACGGAATGTAATAGACGGTGAAGTAGACGGCGTACCTGTAGAAGCACTTGTAGACACCGGCGCAAGCATTTCGGTCATGAGTTCAAGCCAACGCACACGTTTAAAGAAATTTCTGACACCAGCGGCTGCACAAATACTCCGTGTGGTCGATGGCGGCACACCGATGGTTCTCAGTCTGTGCGCTGCCCGGTTAAGTATAAAGGATCACAGTACTTTTGTCATTTTAGCCGTGATTGACCACTGCCCTTATGACATTATCCTAGGTGTGGACTTCTTGTCAAATAATTCTGCTCTTATCAATTGTGCTACCGGCGTTCTTCAGCTCGAGCTGCCTCAGATAGTCGCTGAACACCACACTGCCCCGCCGCGCCTGTGCTCTCTTCAGGATGTGCGACTGTCACCTCAAGCAGCCACCTACATCATTTTGACCGCACAGCCACAGGTTCCCGATGGTCAATATGTTCTCCTTCCTCTCGCCGACATCCAGTTGGAGCGCAACATTGCCATTCACCATACGCTTGTGACTGTCACTGACAAATGTATCTCTCTCCCACTTCTCAATTCCAGCTTTTGCCCTCAAGTGCTTCCTCGTGGCATGTTCTTGGCCAGCGTATCCAATGCTTACGAATTCGAAATAGCGGCTCTCACTACCGAGATTGATTTACTTCAGTCTCCTGTACATAACAGCACCTGTTCTATGCCGAGTCGTATCTCGAAGATGATTGCACCCGACCTCAATCCTGCGCAAGCCAACGACATCCATCGCCTCCTCGTGTCGTATACCGATATTTCTGATTTCAACGACAGACTTCTAGGGCAAGCATCCACCGTTCATAACCGTATAAACACTGGTGACTCCCGTCCCATTTGCCGACGCCCCTATCGTATCTCCCACACTGAGCGCAAAATTATCCAAGCGGAAGTTGACAAAATGTTCAACAAAGGTGTCATAAAACCATCAAGTAATCCTTGGGCCTCCCCTGTCGTCCTTGTGAAGAAAAAGGACGGTACCTAGCGCTTCTGCGTTGACTATCACCACCTCAACAAGATCACGCGAAAAGACGTACACCCGCTACCACGCATCGATGACGCGTTGGACTGCCTGCACGGCGCTACGTACTTCTCGTCTATTGATCTTCGGTCCGGTTACTGGCAGATTTCTGTCGATGAAATGGACCGCGAGGAGACGGCCTTCGTTCCACCGAATGGTTTATACCAGTTTAAGGTCATGCCTTTTGGACTATGTAATGCCGCTGCCACATTCGAACGAATGATAGACTCTCCTGCGTGGTTATAAGTGGTCTACTTGTCTTTGTTACTTTGACGATGTGATAGTCTTTTCATCTACTTTTGATAGCCACCTGACCCGTCTCTGCAATTCTAGCAGTCTTCAGAACAGCTAGGCTACAACTCAATTCCAAGAAATGCCAATTCGGCCGCCATGAGATTGACATTCTGGGCCATCTTGTAAACGACGATGGCGTCCAACCAGATCCCTAAAAGATCCGCGCCGTCCGTAACTTTCCGGTACCCCGTTCTACATCCGATGTCCAGAGCTTCATCGGCTTCTGTTCGTACTTTTGTCGTTTCGTGAAAAACGTCGCCGACGTTGCCAGGCCACTCACAGACTTGCTGAAGAAATATACCACATTCTCATGGGGCCCTGAGCAGGCTCAATCGTTCACCGCTCTCATCGGCTACTTAACTACGCCCCCCATACTTGCCCACTTTATTCCTTCTGCTGCCTCAGAAGTTCGCACCGACGCCAGTGGCCACGGTATCGGCGCAGTTCTCGCTCAGCGGCACCACGGCAGACAGTGCGTGAAAGCTTACGCCAGTCACCTGTTTTCTCCCCCTGAGAGGAATTATTCTATCACCGAGAGAGAGTGTTTAGCTTTAGTTTGGGCCATCCCCAAGTTCCGGTCATATTTATATGGTCACATATTCTCCGTCGTTACGGACCACCACGCCCTCTGCTGGCTGACTTCTCTGAAGGATCCGACTGGACGTCTGGGTCACTGGGCTCTGAGGCTCCAGGAATTTTCGTTTAGCATCAGCTAAAAATCTGGCATTTGCACAAGGATGCAGACTGTCTTTCTCGTCATCCGGTGGATCCTCCTGATTCTGTTGCGCTTGACCTGGAGAGCAGCATAATGGTGTTTACTGACCTCAGCGATATGCAAATTCAACAACGACGGGATGAGTCAGTGCGCACTATCATCGACGCCATCCAGTCTGACAGCCATGACACTGAATCCCGTATGTTTGTACTGCAGGACGGCATCCTCTACCACCGCAACGTCAGCACTGAAGGCCCTGAGCTTCTGCTCGTCATTGTCATCTACGGCCTGCCATACTTGAACAACTTCACGACGCACCAACAGCGGGACACCTCGGTGTTTCCCGCACATACGACCGCGTGCGACGACGGTTCTTCTGGCCAGGACTGTAGCGCAGCGTGCGTCGATATGTCACCACTTGAGACCTCTGCCAGCGCCGGAAAAGACCTTCTTTGGTGCCAGCTGGATATCTTCACCCGATTGAACTCCCCTCTGAACCATTTCATCACGTGGGACTCGACCTTCGTGGCCCTTTTCCGACGACAACAATGGAAAATAAATGGATCGCCGTCGCCACAGATTATGCAACCCGTTACGCAATAACAAAGGCCATGCCAACCAGTTGCGCCACTGACGTCACGAATTTTCTTCTTCATGACGTCATCTTACACTACGGTGCACCCCGACAGCTGCTTACGGATTGCGGCCGATCTTTCTTGTCCAAAGTTGTCGACGACCTCCTTCGATCGTGTGCCACAGCGCATAAGCTTTCTACCGCCTACTACCCAAAAAACTAATGGTCTAACTGAACGCCTCAACCGCACTCTCACAGAGATGCTTTCGATCTACGTCTCCGAAGATTATCGTGACTGGGACACCAAGCTGGCCTATCTAACTTTCGCATATAATTCCTCTCGACATGACACCACGGGATTCTCAAATTTTTATCTTTTGTATGGTCGCGAACCCACATTGCCATTTGAAACAACCTTGCTTCTCAAGCCATCTGCTTCTGAATACGCTCGCGAAGCCTTTTATCGGGCTCACATGGCTCGTCAAGTTGCCCAGTCTCGTCTCACAAGGTCACAGGATATGCAAAAAGCCGCTACGACCACCGGAATCGTAATATAACGTATGCCCCAGGTGACCGCGTGCTCCTCTGGTCACCGTGTGGCCATGTAGGTCTCGCCGAAAAACTTTTGTCCCGATACGCTGGACCCTCCCTAGTCTTACGTCAAGTTAGCGACGTCAACTGCGAGATAGCACCATTGCACTCCAATACATCAAGTTCGTCACTTGTCGACATTGACCATGTCTCGCGCATGAAACCTTACTTCTTTCGCACTTCTCCGGACTCGCGCCGCGACGGCGCTCCAACGCCCGGGGGTCCTGTAACTGAGATGAAGTAAAAGAAGAGGAAGAACTCCAGCAGCTGACAGGCACGCGAGGGTGTTAATCAGCCATTGTGACTCTTGCCTGTGGGTTTTCCTCTGTAAACGCATTTTGTACAAAAGGCTCAAAACCCGTAACAATATATATATATATATATATATATATATATATATATATATATATATATATATATATATATATATATAGCACCGGAAGTAGGAGCAAAGGCCTATGAAGCTTCGAAGCTGTTTCATGGTGGTCGGTTTGGGAAACGCTGAAACAGCTGCAAGTTTGGAAGGGTCAGGATGAATGCCATCCTTCGAAACCACGTGGCCAAGAATCGTAAGCTTTGAAGCGGCGAAATGGCACTTCTTCAGATTCAGTTGCAGCTCCGCGGCGGAGGGACAAGCAAGGACTTTCTTGAGGCGGGTTAAATGGCTTGTGAAATCAGTTGAAAAGATGACAATGTCATGTAAATAACAAAGGCAAACGTTCCATTTGAGGCCTCGAAGGATAGCGTCCATCATTTGCTCGAAAGTAGCTAGCACGTTGCCGAGGCCGAATGGCACGACTGTGAATTCGTACAGTCCGTCGGGCATGATAAAAACTGTTTTTTCGCGATCGGCCTCTGCCATGGGTACCTGCCAGTATTCAGGGCACAGATATAAAGAAGAGAAAATTCGGCTCCCTGTAGGCAGTTCAAGGCATCATCAATGCTTGGCAGCGGATATACAACCTTGTGCGTGATTCGGTTGAGACGTCGGTAGTCCACGCAAAACCTGATGGATCCATCCTTCTTCTTTACCAACACAACTGGAGAGGCCAAGGGACTGCTTGACGGTTCGATTATGCCACGTGTCAGCTTGTCGTCAACCTGTTCATTGATGGCACGGCGTTCGGTAGTTGACACGCGATATGGGCGCTGCCGTAATGGCGTCTCTTGACCGGCATCTATACGGTGAACAACAGATGACGCTCGACCTAAGGAAGGCTGACTGTGGTCAAAGCACGCTTGAAAACGCTGGAGGAGCTTAATCAGCTATTCCTGCTGCCCAGGCGTGAGGTGGCAGTCAATGGGCGTGCGGAATACATCCATAGGGTCATTGGCGTCAGTTGCGGGTGTAATGGCACAAGTCAGTAGAAATGACTTGTCTGGATACATCGGGTCTCCGAAAATAGAATCTAAGGTCTCGAGACCCCCAGACACTCGCCGCGTAGTAGGATGTATTTACAAGCAGAAATGTTGCACGCATAAAGTACCGCCAAACCATTGGAAAAGTTTATGGCGGCAGACGGGAGGACGATGGTTCGGTGGTGCGCACTAGCTATAGATGATTGGAACAGGAGCGTCGAGTTAGTGGTCTTGGAGAGTTCGACGACGACACAGTTTTTGCCTCCGGAACTGCGGCTGTCAGTTTTCCTCTCTAGTGGTGCTCGTGCGCCGAAGCATCAGGGAGACAGATCGGCGACGGGGCGGTAATGGCCGGCGAGAGTCGACAGTGCGTCGTGGGGACAACGAGTCGGCGATAGGTGAAGATGGTCGCTGGGGACTCTGGGCATCCTGGTAACTTGCAGAATTCCCACGGTACGCATAAAGCCATCCTAACAGAATTAAACAACATCGGATGCGGGACAAACACCTACAAGTACATCAAGGCATTCCTCACAGAATTGCAGGCTTCGATAAGCGTAACACAAGTCACGTGAGACGCTTTTGAGATGCCAAACAAAGGTACCCCTCAAGGAGCCATCCTCTCTCCCCTGCTCTTTAATATCGCCATGTTAGGACTCACGCGAGCTCTGGATGAAGTTCCGCAGTTAGGATACACTCTCTATGCGGATGATATCACACTGTGGACAACGCGTGGATCTCTGGCTAACAAAGAGCAGACACTTCAAGAGGCTGCAACAGCAGTTGAAAACTTTGCGAAGGCAAGCGGGCTCAGCTGTGCCCCAAAAAAATCTGAAATTATCAGGGTACATGGAAAAAGATACATAAATAATGGAAGCATCGACATACACATTGAAGGTGTCAAAGTACGTGAGGTGACCGTCGCACGTATTCTGTGTTACTAGGTTCAAAGTAATGGATGAGCGAACCATACAATAAACATTAAAATCAGCCACGAAACAAGTTGCAGGAATGATCCAGAGAATAACATACCACAAACAGGGAATGAAGGAAGGAGACACAGTTAGATTAGTACAGGCACTTGTACTGTGTAAGGTTACATACAGTCTACCTTTCTGCGTGTTAAAGAAATCAGAAGAAGAAACCATCGAGTCTATAATTAGGGGCGCCTACAAAGTGGCCATAGGGCTGCCGGTAAGCACACCAACCCAAAAGCTTTTGGACCTTGGTATATATAATACATACCCTGAGCTAAAGAAAGCGGTACTGACTGGGAGAGAAACCGTCTAAGCCAAACGAAAGCGGGGACAGAGATACTTGCTAGGGTGGGCTTTCCGCCATACCCCCAGAACCTGGACGAGGTTCTTGTAGAAATTCCGGATCCCGTCCGCAGCAATATCTCGATCTCACCGCTGCCCAAGAACATGGACGTAAAAACAAACAGAAAGCGCCGAGAGGAGAGAGTGCGATGGCTCCGAAAAACATTTAAAAACAAATCAAATGTTTTGTATGTGGACACTTCGAGGTACAATTTCAAACGGTCAGTTGCATCAGTACTTAGCAACCACAACCGCATGGTGACATGTGCATCGCTGTACACGTCCTCGATCGCCAAGGCGGAATGCTTTGCCATTGCCCTTGCAATCAAAGTGCAGGAACAGAGAGATGACCGCAGGCAACTATCATTTCCGACTCGCAGGAAGCGTGCCATTTCTTTTTAAGAGGCGGCCTTCCGATAAAAATAAGCAAATTCTTAGGCGGGAGATTGACGAACAAATACAGGCTGAGCTGGTGTCCAGGACACGCAGGCCTGGAGGGGAACGAAAGTGCCGACGCTTGTGCTCGAGGGCTCACGAACAAAGCAGAGCTTCGACAGCACAGTCGATCGTTTAAAACACTCCAGCAGGAAGCTATCGAGGAGGATAATGACCCATCCAGAATGGCCCTTCGCGAAAATCTTGCTAACCAGCGAGGCATGCGACAAAAATACAGTGCCCTCCACAAATCGTTAGAAGGGGAGGACGCGATTGACCTCCACCGAATTTAAACGGGAGTCTTTCCCAATCTTCAAAGATTACACAAAATTTTTCCAACGCTGTATGGGCATGCGTGTCCGTGGTGTGGCGGCTCGCCATCGCTCTACAACATTTCGTGGAGATGCCTAAAACGACCACCAAATTTAGATACCTTTTTAGGTCAGTACAAGCTTTTTAATACTTTCGAGCAATGGGAGGCACAGCTCGCCAGCTCTGACCCAGAGGTGCAGCTTGCACTTCTGCGTCACGTCAGGCAGGTGGCGGCAGCCAGTGGAGCCCTGGACTTGGGGCCCCACCCATCTAGCTCACGGCCCCTGTCCCACAACCTTGCAAATAAAGTTTTTTTTCTTCCTTGCTTCCTTCCTTCCTTCCTTCCCACGGTCCGGAGGCTGGAAGTTGCGACGGCAGCAGTATCGTGCTGTATGTCCTACAAAACCTCATGCAAAACAGATGGGTCAATTATTAAAGGTGTGCCATGGGTTAACGACAGAAGGTACCGAGGGTGAAGTAGGATGGGGTGTCGTGTATATAGGCAGCGTCGTATGGTGGGAGGACCCGGTGCCCCGGTATGCGCCAGAGACAGGTGGGGCTGGTGGTCTAGCAACGACGGCAGCATAGGTCAGCAGCGTAGGGACAGATGGCGATGAAGGCAGTGCCTGCGTGACCTGTGTCTCAATGACCTGGCGTAGACGTGGGTCTAACGAGGTCACTGGCTCTGATGCTTCGGCCACAAGAGAAAGTTGACGCGCAACTTATTCACGAATGAATTGTTTGATGTGGGGCAGTAAGGCGGTGTGATCAGCAGCGACGTCGTGCACGAAGGCGGAAACTTCAGCTGTATCTTCAACGGCCCTGCGCGTCGAGACACGCTGCTTACGCAATTCATCGTACTCCTGACAAAGCTGGACATCGTCGGTGACAATCCGTGGGTTTCTAGCGACGAGCATCTGGAAGGTATTGTCGGCAACTCCTTTATTGTTGTGCTTGATTTTGTCGTGTTCAGTTAGAGATGGATTGACGCGCTTGCAAAAAAACAAGACATATTTGATGCAACTTGTAAAGGTCTCATTCCCTGCGCAGGACCCGACTACGCAGACGCTGTTCCGCGCGAAGTCGGCGCACGGCGGGACGCCCGAAGACCGCGGCGATGGTGGTCTTGAAGGTGGACCAGTTGGTGATTTCGCCTTCGTTGTTTTTGAACCAGAGGCTGGCCACATCAGCAAGCTAAAAGCGCACGTTTGTGAGCTGGTCGCAGGCGTTCCATTTGTTGGAAGCGCTTACGATTTCATATTCGACGAGCCAGTCCTCGACGTCTTGTTCGTCGTTGCCGCGAAAAATTGGTGGGTCGCGTTGCCGAGGCACGCCAGTACAGAGACAGTCGATGGTGGGGCAGCTTGTGAAGGGCCAGGAGGAGTCATGGTGAACGGTGAGGGTAGCATCCGATAGCGAAGTTCCAGGTTGATGGGAACCCCGGCTCCTCCACCACTTAAAATTAGAGATATTGTAAGGCGAGAACGGTTCAGACGCAGCTTGGCGAAAGGTGCTTTATGAGGCAGGTCTGGCTACCGGCGAGAGGCGTGCGCGAGCTACTACTACAGCCACCGATCATCATCGTCTTCTTCAGTAACAGGAGAGTGTCTGTCATTAAAATTCATTACAATATATATATATATATATATATATATATATATATTGCCACGCTGTGTTGGTGGCAGCCCCGCCGCGGTGGTCTAGTGGCTAAGGTACTCGGCTGCTGACCCGCAGGTCGCGGGTTCGATTCCCGGCTGCGGCGGCTGCATTTCCGATGGAGGCGGAAATGTTGTAGGCCCGTGTACTCAGATTTGGGTGCACGTTAAAGAACCCCAGGTGGTCAAAATTTCCGGAGCCCTCCACTACGGCGTCTCTCATAATCATATGGTGGTTTTGGGACGTTAAACCCTACAAATCAATCAATGTGTTGGTGGCAGAAGACGAGAGCGGAGAAGTGAATGGCAGCTGTGGCTGAGTAAACAGTCCTCCACTTCGAGTTCCTGCCTATCGTTTACTCTCGCGACAGACTGGTGGACGTGCTGGGTACTGTACTGCAACGTCTTATGCCTGCTGGTGCTGAACCAGAAGCAACCACCGCCATTGCACCAGGGTCTGCTGATATCTATCGAAGCAGCAGCCGCCTTCAAGGACTACCACCACAGTAGGGCCCCTTGGCAAGTTTGGTGAGGACAATGTTTGCCACATCCGCAAGCCAAACCGAGCATGACCCACTCGCTAGTGTACCCTCTGTCATCAACACGCCTCGCACACCCAACCCATTCCATGGTGAGGCCGGTGAGGATGTCGAAGACTGGCTTGACCATTTCGACCGGGTCGCTGCCATCAACGACTGGGACAATCGCCGTAAGTTGAAAAACGTGTATATCTCCCTCTTAGACGCGGCAAGAGTGTGGTATGATAACCACGAAACTTCATTCACAAGTTGGCAGGAATTCCATCGGCACCTTCGCGAGGCGTTCCCGAACGGAAAGAGAGAGCGGAGCAGGCACTTTCTTCGCGGTTTCAAAGGCCGAACGAGAACGTCGCCATGTTTGTAGAAGAAATGTCGCGATTGTTTCGACGGGCTGACCTCCACATGCCAGAAGACAAGATAGTGCGCCTGCTAATGCGAGGCGTAAAGGAGCAACTTTTCGCGGGCCTTGTGCGCAACCCTCCTACGACTGTGTCCGAGTTCATACGTGAGGCCACAATTATGGAGCGCATGCTTCGGCAGCGGTTGTCGCAGTATGAGCGTCAGACGGCCAAGTCCACTGCGTGCTCGCTTGTATCAGAAAGTGATAACAGGGAGGTCCTCACAGAACTCATACGGCAAGTTGTACGCGAAGAACTTCGAAAATTTCATGAAGCGTCCCCTCTTAGTATCACTGCTCTTACGGACGTCGTTCGTAACGAAATCAGGCAGTTCGTTCACTCCTCACCACCATCGCAAGTCGAACCTCCCACGCTTTCCTACGCGGATGCCCTACGTGTCTCTACGCCGTCGACGGCACATTTTGCTCATCCACCTGCTGAGGCCCCCACACGTTTTCCAAATCCAGCCCATCGCCTGCCTTCTCAGGCCGATTTTCGTCCTGGCCCGCGGAAGTCCACCGTCTGGCGTGCACCCGACAATCGTCCTTTGTGCTACCATTGTGGCGAAGTTGGACACATGTACTGCGAGTGTTAGTACCGACGAATAGGCCTACGTGGATTCCACCCAGATGCACGTTGTCCACGCTATGGTGAGCGCCCACAAGATATTGCGGATTACTTAGAAGGTAGTCATAACGCTCCTGTCCCGCCGCGACGACAGTCACGGTCACAATCACCCCGTCCGTCCACATCAACGCACCGCGCCCGACCCGCCTTTGGGTCCCCTGGTGTCAGTGGCGCAAGCCCACGCCGGGGAACTGAGAACGGCGACCTCCAGAGGTGAGGCTGCTGTCACGCGAACCGACAAATACCCTCCGCCGCTGCCTTACGACGTGCCGTTAAAGCCTGTTTGTGAAACTGCCAACAGAACGTCCGCTGCCATTACCATTTCCGTCGACTGTTATCCGGTGACTGCGCTTGTCGACACAGGAGCAACCACCGCCAGTGCACCAGGGTCTGCTGATATCTATCGAAGCAGCCGCCGCCTTCAAGGACTACCACCACAGTAGGGCCCCTTGGCAAGTTCGGTGAGGGTGCTTCATTGGCCACCCATCTACACAAGGTGCTGGCAACTTGGGACGGCCCTCAACTAATCACCGCTGGAGGACACCTCGTATCCTTTATAGGAAGGTGCACCGCCAGGCTTGAGATTTGTGCGTCGCCTTTTGTAGCATCATTCCTTGTACTGCCCAATGGTTATCGGCCGGTAATTTTGGGCATGCATTTTCTGCAAGAGTATGGAGCGATAAGTAATCTGCGTGATTTGTTCGTCTGTTTTGTTAACTGTGTTTCTCCGGATTCCGATATCGAGAACGAACATCGTGGCGTGGCCTTACGCGTAGTCGATGATTGCGTCACGTTGCCACCTCGCAGTAGTATCTTCGTGCTTGTTGAGTGTCCACGGGAGCAGTCGATTACAGGCATCGCCGAAAGTAACCTGACGTTATTGCTTGATCGGGAAGTGGCCATTGCTCGAAGTCTCGTTCAACTTCGAAATGGCCATACTGCGGTTTTAGTTACGAACTTCGGTGGCGAACACAGGCATTTTGCGAAACGGACAACCATAGCTTACTTGGAGGCATTAAATGATTTGGACGCCTTCCCTTTGATTACGACGATCTCGACTGAGAACAGCTACGATACTAACGTGACTAGTCGCCTCAACGTCAATCGCCAGTTAGAAGAACCCAAGAGGGCAAGGCTCCTCAGTCTCTTCTCGTCCTTTAGCGACTGTTTTGCCACTACTTCAGAAGTCAAGCAGACTCCTCTAATGAAGCACAGAATTATCACTGAGCCCAATGTGCAACCCGTGCGCCAACATGCTTACTGCGTGTCGCAGAAGGAGCAAGATGCTATCCGTCATCATTGGAAACAAATGCTCGACGACGACGTAACTCAACCATCGACTAGTCCTTGGGCGTCATCAGTTGTTCTGGTTAAAAAAAAGACGGTTCATTACGATTCTGCGTCGACTACCGCAAACTGAACAAGATAACAAAAAAGACGTATATCCTCTTGCTGTTATTGATGACTCCTTGGATCGCCTGCGACACGCCCGTTACTTATCTTCCATGGATCTCCGCATCGGATATTGGCAGATTGAAGTAGATGAACGGGACCGAGAAAAAACAACGTTTATTACACCGGACGGTCTCTATGAATTTAAAGTTCTCCCTTTTGGCCTGTGCTCCGCTCCAGCCGCGTTCCAACGAATGATGGACACAGTTTTATGTGGCTTGAAGTGGTACTCTTGTTTAGTGTATTTAGTCGTCACCCCCGGAAAATCTTTTCAGGCCTGCGCCCAGCAATCTGACGTCATTTCCGGCCGGCCGACTCTCGGGGAAGCCGCAGCGGCAGCGAGCGCAGCGCGGGCGGCGGAGGTGACGGTTCGGCGGCGTGGTGTTGACGGTGTTTCACGTTTCTTGCTTTCCGTTGTTGTTTTGCGGCAATTTCGTTTCCGTGCGTGATGCTGGAGTGATGCGACAATGCCGAATAAGTGTTGTGTACCCGGATGCACCGGCAACTACAAAACAGGAAAGAAGATACAAGTGTTTTCCTTCCCTAAAGACGCCGACGCTCTCAAACAATGGCTACGCGCCATTCCTAGGAAGGACTTCGTGCCGATTTCGTGCACTAAGGTAAGAATTTGAGATGCTCCTGTTCTTAGCTTGTCGTTGCTTGTTCGGGTAGAAATCACCTATGATGGGAAATACTTGAGCGTGTGGCCGCCGGGCCTCGCGAAGCGCTGACGCCAGCAGTTGAGAATCGCCCAGAAAGGCACGTTCGCAGCAAGGATGGTCAGCTGCGCTTTGTTCACTAACAGTGCCGTGGTGTCGTCCATTCTTGCAAGCTCTCGGTGGAAGCGCTTCGTGGAGTGCGGTGACATCACGCTCCCGTGTTTCCTTTCATGTTGCTTGTACCGCTTAGCGCAGCGCTTTTATTTAGATGCTTGCGAAACGTAGGTAGACTTTGTTTTAGCTACACGGACTGTAAACACGGTCATGCAAACGGGAGCGCATTTTTTTCTTTTGAGAAGTGGCGTCTCAGACGTTCTTGAAACGTTTGTGCAGGTGTGCGCGGATCATTTCGACGCTTCATGCATCGAGAAGACGACATCGTACACGGATCCAAGGACAGGGAGAGTTATTGAAGTTGCACTCCCAGTACCACGGTTGCGTCCTGGATCTGTCCCAACGGTATTTCCCGGCTGTCCGTCCTACCTATCAGTACGAGACCAGAGCACGAGAGAAACCCCTGACGCCAAGAGGAGCCGACAAGAAGCCTCCCAACTCGCCCGTGCTGTAGAAGAGTCGCTGGCGTCATATGAAGCGGAGCAAGAACGAGACCGGTTTTCGTCCCTCGAAGAACTAAGGGCTCGCCTGCAAGGGGTGTCAGTGTCTCCGAAGTGAACTGTGATTCATAAAGAAGAGTGCTCCATGTTTTTGAACATTATCGACTATCGTGAACCTTGTTTGAATGCGTCATTGACCGTGCTTGCAAACCTTGAAGTCTTTGCCTGCTATCAAGGTTCACCAATCAAGAACCTTGGTAGCGCTGTTGTACCAGACTCAGTTCAAAAAGTAAGTTCCTTGTTGGAAATTTTGAACAACCTGTCGATGCTGTCTGAGGAGCGCTGCACTTATCGCCACCTGGCTCAAGCAATACATTCCCTTCTGGACAAATTGGAAGCCAGCATTGATGAAGGCAAGAAAGAGACGGTGAACTTTATGAAGGAGCAGCTACTACTCCTTTCTTCAAAGCGCATTCAGTATAGTGCACAGGTGATGGTCTTTGCATGCATCTTGCGTACAATATCACCACATGCCTACAAGTTCCTGAGAAGCACAGGTGCACTAACTTTGCCCCACCCAAGCACTATTAGAAATGTGTGCTCGTCTATTCAAATGTGCCCACAAGTTGATTCTTCTGACAACACTTTCCTTCAGTATGTGTCTCAGAGATTCAAACATCTGCAGGCACATGAACACACTGTGACGCTGATGCTTGACGAGATTCATATCAAACCTTGTTTAGATTACAAAGGTGGGAACATATGTGGTGCAGCAGTTAACTCCTACGAAGCGGCCACATCGGTGCACGTGTTTATGATACAAAGTTTACTGAGCGCATTCAAGGAGGTGGCGCACATTCTTCCGGTAAAAACCTTACAGGGTGAAGATCTTCATTGCATGCTGAAGAAGGTGATCTTGGGCTTAGAAGAAATTGGATACAGGGTCATAGCCGTTGTCTGTGACAATAACTCGCTGAACAGGAAGGCAATGAAGATGTTTCTGCCAGAACCAAAGCTTAGCCCTGTTTACCCGCATCCGGCAGACCCAGATCGGCCGTTATTTTACGTGGTGGATGCTGTGCATCTATTTAAATGCATAAGAAATAACTGGCTCAACCAGAAAAATGCTGGAACTTGCTTTTTCTACCCACGCTTCGAGCTTTCGAACAATGAAGTTCATCCCGAATGCAAGATGACTGCTTCATTTAAGCATTTGAGAGATTTGCATAAAGAGGAGTCACCCCTGCTTCTGAAGTCTGGGTATGGCTTGACGTCAAAAGCTCTAAATCCAAGCAGCTTTGAACGACATGACGTCAAACTCGTACTGCAGGTTTTTAATCCGCACGTAGCCTAAGTATAGGCCTGCAGAACTAAGTATAGGTTCTGCAGGCCTAAGTATAGGCCTGCAGAACCTGTAAATATACCCCCGTCAGCGTTTATGTTGAAGAACGAAGTTCATGTAGTTGTCGATGGAGTGGCTACTATGGCACTTGTGGATACAGGCGCGACAGTCTCCGTGATGAGTCTAAATTTTAAGAACCTGCTAGGACCACAAGTGATGTTTCGCCTGAACCGTGGGGTACATTTCGTGGTGTGAGTGGTGACGTGTTGTGTCCGGTGGGATATTGTACTGTGGACGTCTCGCTGTGTGGCAAGGTGTTTTGCACAGAGTTTGCAGTTATTCCGCGGTCTACACATGACGTTGTCTTGGGTATTGACTTCTTGTGTGAGTGTGGGGCAAATGTAGACTTCAGAAGTGGGCATCTTTCTATACACGATACTTTTCCAACGGCGCTCTTGGAAAATTCCTGTCCGAAGGAACGCATCTTTTTCGTCTCCGTGGACACAGTCGTTCCTGCATTTTCTGCTGTGTGTGTTCCCGTAAGATGTTCCAGCAACAACTGTAGCACGTTTGACGCCACGTTCGAACCGATTCCCTTGGCATGCCTGAAAAAGAACATTCTCATTCCCCATTGTATAGTGTCAGTCGTTGATGGACGGGCAGGTGTGTGGACAATGAACAGTTCCATGGAGCCTGCAATTCTGCCAGGTGGCATTAAACTTGCAGTATTTAGACCCGAATCAAGTACGACGCTAGTTGCACTTGTTGATGCTACAAGACAAAATGAACATCTTGGCTTAGAAGGTTCAGAAGATGCCCAATTGCTACAAATGGTCAGCAAGTCACTTGACCAAAGCGAATGTCCCACCTTGATCGACGTTCTATCTAAGCGCTCGAAAGTGTTCGATTTTTCTAAAAATAGCCAAAGGCCCTTAATCCCAGCGTCCCGGATACGTCATCAGATTCACACCGAGTCAGCGCATCCCATTAGGCAGAAACCTTACCGAGTGGCACCATCGGAGCGCAAGATCATCAACGAGCAAGTCCAAGAAATGCTGGAAAAGGGAATAATACGGGAATCGGCAAGTCCGTGGGCTGCTCCCGTCATTCTAGTGAGGAAGAAGGATGGTACGTGGAGATTTTGCGTTGACTACCGCCGACAGAATTCTGTTACCAAGAAAGACGTCTATTCACTGCCGCGCATCGATGACGCTCTGGACTGCCTGCATTCCGCGTCCTACTTTTCATCTGTCGACCTGAGATCAGGTTACTGGCAAATTCCGATGCACGCAGCTGACAAAGAAAAGACGGCATTCGTTACGACCGACGGACTTTACGAGTTCAACGTTATGCCTTTCGAATTATGTAGTGCTCCTGCGACATTCGAAAGATTTATGGACTCTATATTGCGTGGTTTAAAATGGCATATATGCATGTGTTACCTTGATCATATCGTAATTTTTGGACGTACGTTTGAGGAGCACAACACTCGCCTAGACCTCGTGCTCAGCTGCATTGAAAAAGCTGGCCTTGTATTGAATTCAAAAAAGTGCCACTTTGGCGAGCGACAGACATTGGTGTTAGGACATCTCGTCGACAAAGATGGCATTAGACCTGACCCACAAAAGACAGCAGCCGTTGAATCGTTCGAGCGTCCTAAATCTGTGAAACAACTGCGTAGCTTCATCGGGCTCTGCTCGTATTTCCGCCGGTTCAAACCCAAGTTTGCGGATGTCGCTCACCCCCTGACGAGCCTTCTACGCAAGAACAGCCTGTTTTAGAGGACCCCCGAGTGTGATGCCGCTTTTCACAAGCTGAAGTTTTTGTTAACTTCGCAGCCAATACTTCGGCACTTCAATCCTTCGTCGCCCGCGGAAATTCACACAGACGCAAGTGGCATCGGTATCGGTGCCGTTCTCGTTCAGCGTTCTGGCAAGAAGGAACACGTTGTGGCGTACGCAAGTCGTTCTTTAAGCAAGCCTGAACGCAACTACACAGTGACCGAACAGGAATGACTAGCGGTAGTCTTTGCCGTGCAACGGTTTCGCTCATACATCTATGGTCGCCCGTTCACTATTGTCACAGATCACCATTCCCTGTGTTGGCTGGTCAACCTTCGTGACCCATCCGGCCGCCTCGCACGATGGGCCATTCGTTTGCAAGAACATGTCTTCGCCATTTCATACAAGACTGGCCGTCTACACGCTGATGCGGATTGCCTCTCCAGAATGCCGCTACCATCGACAGACTGTGAAGCGGATAACTTTGACCACCTTATCGCTTCTCCGTCGTCTGGCTTTCCCGATGCCGTGGCCTTCGCCGCTGAGCAGCGTAATGACCCAAGCTTAAAAGCTCTCTTTCCTGGAGCGAGAAATTCATTAAGCGAAGGCCAATTCTGCGTCCGAAATGGCCTTCTTTACCAGAGAAACTTGTCCACGACGGGCGCCCGCTTTCTGCTGGTTGTTCTTGCGTCCCTCCAAGCGTCTGTTCTGCGTCTCACGCATGATGACCCCACCTCTGGCCATCTAGGCACCGCACGAACACTTTGTCGCACGAAAGAGCGATTCTATTGGCCGAAAATGAGCAAAACGATTCAAAACTACGTGGCCAGCTGTACGCAGTGCCAGAGCCACAAGCGGCCTTCCTCGGGTCCAGTTGGTCACCTGCAACCTGTAAAGCCTCCCGGTTCCCCTTTTGAAAGGTCGGCATTGATCTGATGGGACCATTTTCACGCTCCTCAAAAGGTAATCGGTGGATAATATTATGCGCCGACTACCTGACGCGGTACTGCGAGACGGCTGCCTTATGCTCCGCCACGGCAGTCCAGGTTTCGGAGTTCCTGTTGCATTCAGTCATCCTCCGACACGGACCTCCTCGCGTGATAATAAGTGACCGTGGACGACAATTTACCGCTGATATTGTCGAATCATTACTTCGTTTGTGTGCCTCCAAGTTCCGACACTCAACTGCGTATCATCCACAAACTGACGGCCTCACCGAGCGCACAAACCGAACGTTGATCAACATGTTGTCAATGTACGTCGCCTCCGACCACAAAAACTGGGATGAAGTATTACCATTCGTCACGTACGCCTTCAACACGTCGAAACACGAAACGACAGGCTACAGCCCTTTCTATCTGCTCTACGCTCGCTCAACTCGACATACGCTGGACACTATCTTTCCTTCTGTCGTCCATGACGATTTAACAATTGCGGAAACTTTGTGTCGTGCGGAAGAGACACGTCGACTTGCCTGCTTACGTACACTGGCAGCGCAAGAGTCCTGCAAAACTCGCTACGACAGTCAACACAGGCATGTAACCTATGCCCCCGGTGATCTAGTGTGGGTGTGGACCCCAATACGCAGACGGGGCTTGAGCCAAAAGCTACTGGCACACTATGCCGGTCGTTTTGTGATACTCCGTCGTCTCAGCGAGGTCAACTATGAAATTGCACGTGTCACCACTAGTGGCCGACGTTCATGCAGGACAGAGGTGACGCATGTTGCCCACCTGAAGCCGTTTACACGAAGGATGCAAGAATGACTCGCCCAGAGGGCTTCGTCTGAGACGGGAGGAATGATACAGGGTATCACTACCAGTAAAAACAAGGGAAGCGCGGATAGAGAAGGAAGACGACGTTGCCTCCTCTGCGATTCCCCTTAGTGGGTACTAGCCATGGCGGTGGAGATCATCATCATTATACTGTGATCGCGGACTCAGGGCCCATTAAACCCCCCCCCCCCCATTAAGTTACCTTACCTACTGGGTATCAATATATATATATATATATATATATATATATATATATATATATATATATATATATATATATATATATATATATTGAAAAGGGGTTTATTGGCGTGTGCTGCGACGGTGTCCCTACGATGAAAACACGATTGGGACAGAGCAATGGTCAAGCAGATGCCAGCGACGATCAGCACGAGGCGAGCGAGAGAAGCCCGGGACCCAGTACACATGCGGTGGCGATGTTGCTTGCCAACGATGCGTTTTCTTCTTCACAATTTTCTCCCGCCGAAAAAGAGCCATCCTGGCGACCTAAGAGTCTGGAGACACAGGGGGGCGGGGGGCGCTGCGAGCACGCGGAGCGAGCGGTCAGGCTTTACATAGGCTCCATAGGAAATGCTAATTTTCGGCGGACCATCGACCCCTACAGGACTAATTTTGGTACGTGAGTGATCAACTCGGTGAGTGGACCACGTCAATACCAAATTTGGGCCATTTCACCCAAATTTGGGAGTTTCAGAGCGATTTCATATGCGAAGCGGGGGAGGCCCCGCTATGCCTAACGACCGGCTACCTTCGCTCCGATTATGTGCTCGGTCGGCGCGGCACTCGGGGAGGCCTTGGAGGCCTCCCCAAAGCTCGCCGGGCTTCGGAACGACGATAACGACCAACACCACGAAGAATTCCAAGCCATGGACACCTCGGCCGCGGATATAAGTGCGGGTTCTGCTCGCAAGAGGCAGCATGGTCAGCTAGGCCTAACCGCCGCGAAGAAGAAAACCGCCGAACAACCGACCGGATCGCGACTCGACGCCAGCGGGGGCTGCTCGACGACGATCGGCGACGGTTTCCCGACCACCACCAGCATTGGACAGTGTGTTACCGCAGTGAACAGTGACTGTGACCCACCGAACTCGTGTGCTAGTTGGACTGTAGTGGCCTCTCGACGCGAGAAAGAAACGGCATTAAACGGGAAGCCCATCGCAGCGGGATACCCTAACCGCAGGTGAGCCGAGCAAGTCTCTCTCGGCTTCGAATGCTAAGTTGAAGGAGAAGCGTAGGCGCGAACAGAAAGCGCAGTACGTTGCCAAAGTGAGCGTTAATATGGCAAAGTCAGCCCGCATGCCTACTTTCGCCAAGAAAGACGAGCACCGCGTGGTTGTTAGGCCTCGCGGGGGACTCGTAGTGAGTGCCACCAAAATTACCAACGCTGCGCACAGCCATCATAACAGCAGCTAACATTAAGATCGAAGAAGCGGAGGACGATTCGTTTGCGCCGAACGCCGCCCAGAACATTATAGTGCTGAGCATTCCTAGCGAAGCGAGATCATTTCGCTACGGATCAATCCGTAATATCACGGTGGAGGAAACGCACGCATGAAACGTTTGCATATAAGAGCACCCAAGACAACACATCACGGGGTGTAATAAGTGGAGTGGGCAGAGAGGAACCAGAAGAACAGATCACTCGGTTCCTAGTGAACAAGCCTAACCCCACCGTTATGGCCGCACACCAGCTCGGAAATTCTGAGTCGGTGGTAATTCTATTTGAAGGAAACAAAGTAACGCGCTACGTAAAGTATGGCGGCCTTGTCACGAAGTGCACGCTGTACAGGCAGCACCGTGAGGTCTGCACTACATGCGGCCAGATAGGGCACAGGAAAAATGTGTGCCCAACTCCGAACGCTAGGGTGTGCTTCGCTTGCGGTAGAAACAACCCAGGAGAAGGACCATGCAGAATACCGCAAACCAAGATGCAAGTTCTGCGGCGTCTCCCACGTCACGGTGTCGCAAACCGAGCACTCAAAAAAGGACCGCACTGCCAAATTCTTGCGACGAAGCGCCGAGAGGTCAACGATAAAAAAGAAAACAAGCATCCAAAGACTCCCCGGGCGCGCGTCCCTCTCCCCTCAGAAGCGTAGGTTCACCAACGAACCTCCTCGCATCGGTGGCCGAGCGAGCCCTAGAGAGTTCTTGATGGAAAGGGGCGTGGTGATGCAGGGTTGCCTCATCTTTCGCGGACGGCGCTCGTACCGTCTCACCCTTTATCCAGCTTTCGCTGCGTATCGCGCCGACAAAATGATGAGAACTTTCTGGAATCTCGCGCGGAAGGTATTTAATCGAGCAGCCGAGATGGGTGACCAGCAGAAGAAGGAAGCTAGCGCCAGAGTGTGTAGGGTGTTCCGCCGTATCTGTCGGCGAAGGTTCTATCCTTAGTGACAAAGGAGGAGAAGACGGAAGTTAGCACCAGAGTGCGCGTGGGGTTATTCTGCCGCGTCTGTCGGCAAAGGTTTTGTCCTTAGTGACAAAGCAGAAGAAGAAAGTATGCACCAGAGTGCGTAGGGTGTTCCGCCTTGTGGGCGAAGCCTTTTGTCTTCCGTGACAAAGAAGGAGAAGAAGAGGATTTCCACCTGAGGGGTGAAGACTCGAGCTACAGGCAAGAGTGTGGTCTATCGCTATCGAGCGAAGACGCGTGGCCACAGCTGCGTGTGTGAAGCCGACGTGTTTCCGGCGAAGAAGTTTCGAGGTTTCCTGGAAGAGAAACTTCGGGGGCAGCGGAGCGACAACAACAAGGGACTTTGAGTGAGTGATTCTCGAAAGAGTATCATTCAGACTTCTGATTCAAGAACTTTGGACTGAATAAGTTTTCTAACTCTTTAGTCTTGTGGTCTTGGTTGTTCGATGCATGCGACTGCATTGTAGTACGTATTGTTGTCCGTGTCCGTTGTTTTCGAGTGTGGCTGATTGTACTGTGTAGTACATTGTTTGATTGGTGAACATATTGTATTCAACGATTTTCGAAGTGTGCATACTTGTGTATCGTTGTGATCTGCCATAACTGAGAATATAATTTTGTTTTTGTTTATCAACTCTCGGCTCTGACTTGTTCTTTGGGCACAGCCGGCGTCCGCTGGCGCGCCAAATTGTCCACGCTTCTAAATTGTCCACACTTCTAAAATGTCAAACGCTTTCGTGGTGCGGTTCGGGGGGCCGATACTTCGGCCCTTGGAATTAGCCCGGCAATTGCCTTCCTAATTAACGGGACCCGTGACACGCGGGCGCGGGCAAAT
>WOVY01002673.1:0-147726 GCA_013436015.1 Rhipicephalus annulatus | reverse complement strand
TATTTCATTAAACGAGGGTCTCGTACTGGCAGACTTGGTGTCATTAGGTTGTATACGAGGGACTATTAATCAGCTGCCCGCTCATAATAGGTTCACGTGCTACGTGACGCCAAACATGCGCATAAAGAGTGTTTTCACACTCGTCGTGGCTTATAGATGGCGCTGACTGTCACTCCTACTTCTAAATCACATATAAACCCAAAAAAGTGGATGGAGGGAGGCCGCTGTGGTAGCTCAGTGGTTAGAGCATCGAACGCGTTATTCGAAGGTCGTAGGTTGATGATTCCTGCTCACGGCTGGTTATTTTTTATCCACTTTCTTCCTCCTATTTACATCCATTGGTTCTAATAACTTCCCCTGTACTTCCTTGGCATTACTGTCTGTTGATCTCATTAATATTGTTTTAAAACACGGAAAAACGAGCCCTTAGGATACACTTCTTCCCTTATTCATTAAACGAGGGTCTCGTACTGGCAGACTTGGTGTCATTAGGTTGCTTACGAGGGACTCTTAATCAGCTGCCCGCTCATAATAGGATCACGTGCTACGCGACGCCAAACATGCCGCATAAAAAGAGTGTTATAGCACTCGTCGCTTGGCCTATAATATGGCGCTGACTGTCACTCCTACTTCTCAATTCACATATAAACCAAAAAAAAGGATGGAGGGAAGGCCGCTGTGGTAGCTCAGTGGTTAGAGCATCGAACGCGTTTTTTTCGAAGGTCGTAGGCTCGATTCCTGCTCACGGCTGGTTATTTTTTCATCCACTTTTCTTTCTTCTTGTTTACTATCCATTGGTTCAAATACCTTCCCCTGTACATTCTTTGGCATTACTGTCTGATAGATCTCAATAATATTGTGTTAAAACACGGAAAAAACGAGCCCTTAGGTAAACACTTCATTCCCTCATTTCATTAAACGAGGGGTCTCGTACTGGCAGACTTGGTGTCATTAGGTGTATACGAGGAACTATTCATCAGCTGCCCGCTCAGAATAAGTTTCACGTGCTACGTGACGCCAAACATGCGCATAAAAGAGTGTTTTAAACACTCGTCGCTTGGCCTATAGATGGCGCTGAATGTCACTCCTACTCCTAAATTCACATATAAACCCAAAAAGTGGATGGAGGGAAGGCAGCTGTGGTAGTACAATGGTTAGAGCATCGAACGCATTATTTGAAGTCGTAGGTTTGATTTCTGCTCACGGCTGGTTGTTTTTTCATCCACTTCCTTTCTTCTTATATACGCTCCATTGGTTCTATAACTTCCCCTGTACATTCCTCTTGACATTACTAGCTGTTAGATCTCTTAATATTGTTTTAAAACACGGAAAAACTAGCCCTTAGGTATACACTTCTTTCCCTTATTTCATTAAAAGAGGGGTCTCGTACTGGCAGTCTTGGTGTCATTAGGTAGTATACGAGGGACTATTAATTCAGCTGCCCACTCATAATAAGATCACGTGCTATGTGACGCCAAACATGCGCATAAAGAGCGTTTTACACTCATCGCTTGGCTTATAGATGGCGCTGACTGTCACTCTAATTCTAAATTCGCATATAAACCCAAAAAAAGTGGATGGAGGGAAGGCCGCTGTGGTAGCTCAGTGGTTAGAGCATCGAACGCGTTATTCGAAGGTCGTAGGTTTGATTCCTGCTCACGGCTGGTTATTTTTTCATCCACTTTTCTTCTTTCTTATTTACATTCCATTGGTTCTAACAACTTCCCTTGTACCTTCCTCGGCATTACTGTCTGTTGATCTCATTAATGCTGTGTTAAAACACGGAAAAACGAGCCCTTAGGTACACAATTCTTACCCTTATTTCATTAAACGTGGGTCTCGTACTGGCAGACTTGGTGTCATTAGGTGGCATACGAGGGACTCTTAATTGGCTGCCCGCTCATAATAAGTTCACGTGCTACGGTGACGCCAAACATGCGCATATAAAAGAGCATTTTTACACTCATCGCTTGGCTTATAGATGGCGCTGACTGTCACTCTAATTCTAAATTCGCATATAGACCCAAAAAGTGGATGGAGGGAAGGCCGCTGTGGTAGCTCAGTGGTTAGAGCATCGAACGCGTTATTCGAAGGTCGTAGGTTTGATTCCTGCTCACGGCTGGTTATTTTTTCATCCACTTTTCTTCTTTCTTATTTACATTCCATTGGTTCTAACAACTTCCCTTGTACCTTCCTCGGCATTACTGTCTGTTGATCTCATTAATGCTGTGTTAAAACACGAAAACGAGCCCTTAGGTACACACTTCTTTCCCTTATTTCATTAAACCAGGGTCTCGTACTGGCAGACTTGTGTCATTAGGTGTATACGAGGAACTATTAATTAGCTGCCCGCTCATAATAAGATCACGTGCTACGTGACGCCAAACATGCGCATCAAAGAGTGTTTTTCAAACTCGTCGCTGGGCTTATAGATGAGGCTGACATTCACTCCTACTTCTAAATTCACATATAAACCCAAAAAAGTGGATGGAGGGAATGCCGCTGTGGTAGCTCTGTGGTTAGAGAATAGAACGCGTTATTCGAAGGTCATAGGTTCGATTCCTGCTCACGGCTGGTTATTTTTTTCATCCACTTTTCTTTCTTCTTATTTACATTCCATTGTTTCTAATAACTTCCCCTGCACGTTCCTTGGCGTTACTTTCTGTTGATCTCATTAACACTGTGTTAAAACACGGAAAAATGAGCCCTTAGGTACACACTTCTTTCCCTTATTTCATTAAACCAGGGTCTCGTACTGGCAGACTTGGTGTCATTAGGTTGCATACGAGGGACTCTTAGTCGGCTGCCCGCTCATAATAAGTTCACGTGCTACGTGACGCCAAACATGCGCAAAAAAGAGCGTTTTTGACACTCATAGCTTGGCTTATAGTTGGCGCTGACTGTCACTCCTACTTCTAAATTCACAATAAACCCAAAAAAGTGAATGGAGGGAAGGCCGCTGTAGTAGCTCAGTGGTTAGAGCATCGAACGCGTTATTTGAAAGTCGTAGGTTCGATTCCTGCTCACGGCTGTTGTTTTTTCATCCACTTTGCTTCCTTTTTATATACATTCCATTGGTTCTAATACCTTCTCCTGTACATTCCTTGGCATTACTGTCTGTTAGATCTCATTATTATTTTGTTAAAACACGAAAAACTAGCCCTTAGTTGTACACTTCTTTTCCTTAATTCATTAAACTAGGGTCTTGTACTGGCAGACTTGGTGTCATTAGGTTGTATACGAGGAACTATTAATTAGCTGCCCACTCATAATAAGATCACGTGCTACGTGACGCCAAACATGCGCATCAAAGAGTGTTTTCACACTCGTCGCTTGGCTTATAGATGAGGCTGACATCACTCCTACTTCTAAATTCGCATATAAACCCAAAAAGTGGATGGAGGAAAGGCCGCTGTGGTAGCTCAGTGATTAGAGCATCGAAACGCGTTATTTGAAGGTCGTAGGTTTTGATTCCTGCTCACGGCTGGTTATTTTTTCAACCACTTTCTTCCTTCCTATTTACATTTCATTGGTTCTAATAACTTCCCCTGTACGTTACTTGTCGTTACTGTCTGTTGATCTTATTAATACTGTGTTAAAACCGGAAAAATGAGCCCTCAGGTACACACTTCTTTCCCTTATTTCATTAAACGAGGGTCTCGTACTGGCAAGACTTGGTGTCATTAGGTCGCATACGAGGGACTCTTAATCGGCTGCCCGCTCATAATAAGTTCACGTGCTACGTGACGCCAAACATGCGCATAAAAGAGCGTTTTTACACTCATCGCTTGGCTTATAGATGGCGCTGACTGTCACTCCTACTTCTAAATTCAAATATAAACCCAAAAAAGTGAATGGAGGAAGGCCCGCTGTGGTAGCTGAGTGGTTAGAGCATCGAAAGCGTTATTCGAAGGTCGTAGGTTCCATTCCTGCTCACGGCTGGTTGTTTTTTCATCCACTTTGCTTTCTTTTTATATACATTCCATTGGTTTTAATAACTTCCCCTGTACATTCCTTGCCATTACTGTCTGTTAGATCTCATTATTATTGTGTTAAAACACGGAAAAACTAGCCCTTAGTTATACACTTCTTTCCCTTATTTCATTAAACGAGGATATCGTACTGGCAGACTTAGTGTCATTAGGTGTATACGAGGAACTATTAATCAGCTGCCCGCTCATAATAGGTTCACGTGCTACGTGACGCAAACATGCGCATAAAAGAGTGTTTTCCCACTCGCCGCTTGGCTTATAGAAGACGTTGACTGTCACTTCTACTTCTAAATTCACATATAAACACAAAAAAGTTGATGGAGAAAAGGCCGCTGTGGTAGCCTCAGTGGTTAGAGCATCGAACACGTTGTTCGAAGGTCGTAGGTTGAGTTTCTGCTCACAGCTGGTTATTTTTTCTTCCACATTTCTTAATATTTACATTCCATTGGCTCTAATAACTTCCCCTGTACGTTCCTTGGCATTACTGTCTGTTGATCTCATTAATACTGTGTTAAAACATGGAAAAACGAGCCCTCAGGTACACACTTCTTTCCCTTGTTTCATTAAACGAGGGTCTCGTACTGGCAGACTTGGTGACATTAGGTTGCATACGAGGGACTCTTAATCAGCTGCCCGCTCATAATAAGTTCACGTGCTACGTGACGCCAAACATGCGCATAAAAGAGTGTTTTTACACTCATCGCTTGGCTTATAGATGGCGCTGAATGTCACTCCTACTCCTAAATTCACATATAAACCCAAAAAAGTGGATGGAGGGAATGCCGCTGTGGTAGCTCTGTGGTTAGAGCATAAAACGCGTTATTCGAAGGTCATAGGTTCGATTCCTGCTCACGGCTGGTTATTTTTTTCATCCACTTTGCTTCCTTTTTATATACATTCCATTGGTTCTAATAACTTCCCCTGTACATTCCTTGGCATTACTGTCTGCTAGATCTCATTATTATTTTGTTAAAACAACGAAAAACTAGCCCTTAGTTATACACTTCTTTTCCTTATTTCATTAAATTAGGGTTCTTGTACTGGCAGACTTGGTGTCATTAGGTTGTATATGAGGAACTATTAATTAGCTGCCCGCTCATAATAAGATCACGTGCTACGTGACGCCAAACATGCGCATCAAAGAGTGTTTTCACACTCGTCGCTTGGCTTATAGATGAGGCTGTACATTCACTCCTACTTCTAAATTCGCATATAAACCCAAAAGTGGATGGAGGAAAGGCCGCTGTGGTAGCTCAGTGGTTAGAGCATCGAACGCGTTATTTGAAGGTCGTAGGTTTAATTCCTGCTCACGGCTGGTTATTTTTTCAACCACTTTTCTTCCTTCCTATTTACAATTCATTGGTTCTAATAACTTCCCCTGTACGTTACTTGTCGTTACTGTCTGTTGATCTTATTAATACTGTGTTAAAACACGGAAAATGAGCCCTCAGGTACACACTTCTTTCCCTTATTTCATTAAACGAGGGTCTCGTACTGGCAGACTTGGTGTCATTAGGTCGCATACGAGGGACTCTTAATCGGCTGCCCGCTCATAATAAGTTCACGTGCTACGTGACGCCAAACATGCGCATAAAGAGCGTTTTTTACACTCATCGCTTGGCTTATAGATGGCGCTGACTGTCACTCCTACTTCTAAATTCAAATATAAACCCAAAAAAGTGAATGGAGGGAAGGCCGCTGTGGTAGCTGAGTGGTTAGAGCATCGAAAGCGTTATTCGAAGGTCGTAGGTTCCATTCCTGCTCACGGCTGGTTGTTTTTTCATCCACTTTGCTTTCTTTTTATATACATTCCATTGGTTTTAATAACTTCCCCTGTACATTCCTTGCCATTACTGTCTGTTAGATCTCATTATTATTGTGTTAAAACACGGAAAAACTAGCCCTTAGTTATACACTTCTTTCCCTTATTTCATTAAACGAGGATATCGTACTGGCAGACTTAGTGTCATTAGGTTGTATACGAGGAACTATTAATCAGCTGCCCGCTCATAATAGGTTCACGTGCTACGTGACGCAAACATGCGCATAAAAGAGTGTTTTCCCACTCGCCGCTTGGCTTATAGAAGACGTTGACTGTCACTTCTACTTCTAAATTCACATATAAACACAAAAAAGTTGATGGAGAAAAGGCCGCTGTGGTAGCTCAGTGGTTAGAGCATCGAACACGTTGTTCGAAGGTCGTAGGTTGAGTTTCTGCTCACAGCTGGTTATTTTTTCTTCCACATTTCTTAATATTTACATTCCATTGGCTCTAATAACTTCCCCTGTACGTTCCTTGGCATTACTGTCTGTTGATCTCATTAATACTGTGTTAAAACATGGAAAAACGAGCCCTCAGGTACACACTTCTTTCCCTTGTTTCATTAAACGAGGGTCTCGTACTGGCAGACTTGGTGACATTAGGTTGCATACGAGGGACTCTTAATCAGCTGCCCGCTCATAATAAGTTCACGTGCTACGTGACGCCAAACATGCGCATAAAAGAGTGTTTTTACACTCATCGCTTGGCTTATAGATGGCGCTGAATGTCACTCCTACTCCTAAATTCACATATAAACCCAAAAATTGGATGGAGGGATGGCAGCTGTGGTAGTACAAATGTTAGAGCATCGAACGCATTATTTGAAGGTCGTAGGTTTGATTTCTGCTCACGGCTGGTTGTTTTTTCATCCACTTTCCTTTCTTCTTATATACGCTCCATTGGTTCTATAACTCCCCCTGTACATTCCTTGACATTACTCGCTGTTAGATCTCTTTAATATTGTTTTAAAACACGGAAAAACTAGCCCTTAGGTATACACTCCTTTCCCTTATTTCATTAAAAGAGGGTCTCGTACTGGCAGTCTTGGCGTCATTAGGTTGTATACGAGGAACTATTAATCAGCTGCCCACTCATAATAGGATCACGTGCTACGTGACGCCAAACATGCGCATCAAAGAGTGTTTTCACACTCGTCGCTTGGCTTATAGAGGGCGCTGACTGTCACTCCCACTTCTAAATTCACATATGAACACAAAAAAGTGGATAGAAGGAAGGCCGCTGGGGTAGCTCAGTGGTTAGAGCATCGAACGCGTTATTCGAAGGTCGTAGGCTCGATTCCTGCTCACGGCTGGTTATTTTTTCATCCACTTTTCTTTCTTCTTGTTTACTATCCATTGGTTCAAATACCTTCCCTGTACATTCTTTGGCATTACTGTCTGATAGATCTCAATAATATTGTGTTAAAACACAGAAAAACGAGCCCTTAGGTATACACTTCATTCCCTCATTTCATTAAACGAGGGTCTCGTACTGGCAGACTTGGTGTCATTAGGTTGTATACGAGGAACTATTCATCAGCTGCCCGCTCAGAATAGGTTCACGTGCTACGTGACGCCAAACATGCGCATAAAAGAGTGCTTTAACACTCGTCGCTTGGCCTATAGATGGCGCTGACTGTCACTCCTACTTCTAAATTTAAAAAAATAAACACAAAAAAGTGGACGCAGGGAAGGCCGCTGTGGTAGCTCAGTAGTTAGAGCATCGAACGCGTTATTCGAAGGTCGTAGGTTAAATTTCTGCTCACAGCTGGTTGTTTTTTCATCCACATTTCTTATTATTTCCATTCCATTGGTTCTAACAACTTCCCCTGTACATTCCTTGGCATTACTGGCTGTTGGATCTCAATATATTGTGTTAAAACATGGAAAAACGAGCCCTTAGGTATACACTTCTTTCCATTATTTCATTAAACGAGGGCCTCGTTCTGGCAGGCTTGGTGTCATTAGGTAGTATACGAGGGACTATTAATCACTGCCCACTCATAATAAGATCACGTGCTATGTGACGCCAAACATGCGCATAAAAGAGCGTTTTTACACTCATCGCTTGGCTTATAGATGGCGCTGACTGTCACTCTAATTCTAAATTCGCATATAAACCCAAAAAAAGTGGATGGAGGGAAGGCCGCTGTGGTAGCTCAGTGGTTAGAGCATCGAACGCGTTATTCGAAGGTCGTAGGTTTGATTCCTGCTCACGGCTGGTTATTTTTTCATCCACTTTTCTTCTTTCTTATTTACATTCCATTGGTTCTAACAACTTCCCTTGTACCTTCCTTGGCATTACTGTCTGTTGATCTCATTAATGCTGTGTTAAAACACGGAAAAACGAGCCCTTAGGTACACAATTCTTACCCTTATTTCATTAAACGTGGGTCTCGTACTGGCAGACTTGGTGTCATTAGGTGGCATACGAGGGACTCTTAATCGGCTGCCCGCTCATAATAAGTTCACGTGCTACGTGACGCCAAACATGCGCATAAAAGAGCGTTTTTACACTCATCGCTTGGCTTATAGATGGCGCTGACTGTCACTCCTACTTCTAAATTCACATATAAACCCAAAAAAGTGGATGGAGGGAAGGCCGCTGTGGTAGCTCAGTGGTTAGAGCATCGAACGCGTTATTCGAAGGTCGTAGGTTCGATTCCTGCTCATGGCTGGTTGTTTTTTCATCCACTTTGCTTCCTTTTTATATACATTCCATTGGTTCTAATAACTTCCCCTGTACATTCCTTGGCATTACTGTCTGTTAGATCTCATTATTATTTTGTTAAAACACGGAAAAACTAGCCCTTAGTTATACACTTCTTTCTGTTATTTTATTAAACGAGGATCTCGTACTGGCAGACTTGGTGTCATAAGGTTGTATACGAGGAACTATTAATCTGCTGCCCGCTCATAATAGGTTCACGTGCTACGTGACGCTAAACATGCGCATAAAAGAGTGTTATAACACTCGTCGCTTGGCCTATAGATGGCGCTGACTGTCACTCCTACTTCTCAATTCACATATAAACCCAAAAAAAAAGGATGGAGGGAAGGCCGCTGTGGTAGCTCAGTGGTTAGAGCATCGAACGCGTTTTTCGAAGGTCGCAGGTTCGATTCCTGCTCACGGCTGGTTGTTTTTTCATCCACTTTGCTTCCTTTTTATATACATTCCATTGGTTCTAATAACTTCCCCTGTACCGTCCTTGGCATTACTGTCTTAGATCTCATTATTATTTTGTTGAAACACGGAAAAACTAGCCCTTAATTATACACTCCTTTTCCTTATTTCATTAATCTAGGGTCTTGTACTGGCAGACTTGGTGTCATTAGGTTGTATACGAGGAACTATTAATTAGCTGCCCGCTCATAATAAGATCACGTGCTACGTGACGCCAAACATGCGCATCAAAGAGTGTTTTCACACTCGTCGCTGGGCTTATAGATGAGGCTGACATTCACTCCTACTTCTAAATTCACATATAAACCCAAAAAAGTGGATGGAGGGAATGCCGCTGTGGTAGCTCTGTGGTTAGAGCATAAAACGCGTTATTCGAAGGTCATAGGTTCGATTCCTGCTCACGGCTGGTTATTTTTTCATCCACTTTTCTTTCTTTTTATATACATCCCATTGGTTTTAATAACTTCCCTAGTACATTCCTTGCCATTACTGTCTGTTAGATCTCCTTAATATTGTGTTAAAACACGGAAAACTAGCCCTTAGTTATACACTTCTTTCCCTTATTTCATTAAACGAGGATATCGTACTGGCAGACTTGGTGTCATTAGGTTGTATACGAGGAACTATTAATCAGCTGCCCGCTCATAATAGGTTCACGTGCTAGGTGACGCCAAACATGCGCATAAAAGAGTGTTTTCCCACTCGTCGCTTGGCTTATAGATGGTGCTGACTGTCACTCCTACTTCTAAATTCACATATAAACACAAAAAAGTGGACGCAGGGAAGGCCGCTGTGGTAGCTCAGTGGTCAGAGCATCGAACGCGTTATTCGAAGGTCGTAGGTTGAATTTCTGCTCACAGCTGGTTATTTTTTCATCCACATTTCTTATTATTTACATTCAATTGGTTCTAAAAACTTCCCCTGTACATTCCTTGACATTACTGGCTGTTGGATCTCATTATAATATGTTAAAACATGGAAAAACGAGCCCTTAGGTATACACTTCTTCCCATTATTTCATTAAACGAGGCCCTCGTACCGGCAGACTTGGTGTCATTAGGTAGTACACGAGGGACTATTAATCAGCTGCCAGCTCATAATAAGATCACGTGCTATGTGACGCCAAACATGCACATAAAAGAGTGTTTTCACACTTGTAGCTTGGCTTATTGATGGCGCTGATTGTCACTCCTACTTCTAAATTCGCATATAAACCCAAAAAAGTGGATGGAGGGAAGGCCGCTGTGGTAGCTCAGTGGTTAGAGCATCGAACGCGTTATTCGAAGGTCGTAGGTTTGATTCCGGCTCACGGCTGGTTATTTTTTCATCCACTTTTCTTCCTTCTTATTTACATTCCATTGGTTCTAATAACTTCCCCTGTACGTTCCATGGCATTACTGTCTGTTCATCTCATTAATACTTTGTTAAAACACGGAAATACGAGCCCTTAGGTACACAATTCTTTCCCTTATTTCATCAAACGAGGGTCTCGTACTGGCAGACTTGGTGTCATTAGGTTGCATACAAAGAACTCTTAATCGGCTGCCCGCTCATAATAAGTTCACGTGCTACGTGACGCCAAACATGCGCATAAAAGAGCGTTTTTACGCTCATCGCTTGGCTTATAGATGGCGCTGACTGTCACTCCTACTTCTCAATTCACATATAAACCCAAGAAAGTGGATGGAGGGAAGGCCGCTGTGGTAGCTCATTGTTAGAGCATCGAACGCGTTTTTCGAAGGTCGCAGGTTCGATTCCTGCTCACGGCTGGTTGTTTTTTCATCCACTTTGCTTCCTTTTTATATACATTCCATTGGTTCTAATAACTTCCCCTGTACATTCCTTGGCATTACTGTCTGTTAGATCTCATTATTATTTTGTTAAAACACGAAAAACTAGCCCTTAGTTATACACTTCTTTTCCTTATTTCATTAAATTAGGGTCTTGTACTGGCAGACTTGGTGTCATTAGGTTGTATATGAGGAACTATTAATTAGCTGCCCGCTCATAATAAGATCACGTGCTACGTGACGCCAAACATGCGCATCAAAGAGTGTTTTCACACTCGTCGCTTGGCTTATAGATGAGGCTGACATTCACTCCTACTTCTAAATTCGCATATAAACCCAAAAAGTGGATGGAGGAAAGGCCGCTGTGGTAGCTCAGTGGTTAGAGCATCGAACGCGTTATTTGAAGGTCGTAGGTTTAATTCCTGCTCACGGCTGGTTATTTTTTCAACCACTTTTCTTCCTTCCTATTTACATTCCATTGGTTCTAATAACTTCCCCTGTACGTTACTTGTCGTTACTGTCTGTTGATCTTATTAATACTGTGTTAAAACACGGAAAAATGAGCCCTCAGGTACACACTTCTTTCCCTTATTTCAATAAACGAGGGTCTCGTACTGGCAGACTTGGTGTCATTAGGTCGCATACGAGGGACTTTTAATCGGCTGCCCGCTCATAATAAGTTCACGTGCTACGTGACGCCAAACATGCGCATAAAAGAGCGTTTTTGCACTCATCGCTTGGCTTATAGATGGCGCTGACTGTTCACTCCTACTTCTAAATTCAAATATAAACCCAAAAAAGTGAATGGAGGGAAGGCCGCTGTGATAGCTGAGTGGTTAGAGCATCGAAAGCGTTATTCGAAGGTCGTAGGTTCCATTCCTGCTCACGGCTGGTTGTTTTTCATCCACTTTGCTTTCTTTTTATATACATTCCATTGGTTTTAATAACTTCCCCTGTACATTCCTTGCCATTACTGTCTGTTAGATCTCATTATTATTGTGTTAAAACACGGAAAACTAGCCCTTAGTTATACACTTCTTTCCCTTATTTCATTAAACGAGGATATCGTACTGGCAGACTTGGTGTCATTAGGTTGTATACGAGGAACTATTAATCAGCTGCCCGCTCATAATAGGTTCACGTGCTATGTGACGCCAAACATGTGCATAAAAGAGTGTTTTCACACTCATCGCTTGGCTTATAGATGGCGCTGACTGTCACTCCTACTTCTCAATTCACATATAAACCCAAAAAAAGGATGGAGGGAAGGCCGCTGTGGTAGCTCAGTGGTTAGAGCATCGAACGCGTTTTTCAAAGGTCGCAGGTTCGATTCCTGGTCACGGCTGGTTGTTTTTTCATCCACTTTGCTTCCTTTTTATATACATTCCATTGGTTCTAATAACTTCCCCTGTACAGTCCTTGGCATTACTGTCTGTTAGATCTCATTATTATTTTGTTAAAACACGGAAAAACTAGCCCTTATTTATACACTTCTTTTCCTTATTTCATTAAACTAGGGTCTTGACTGGCAGACTTGGTGTCATTAGGTTGTATACGAGGAACTATTAATTAGCTGCCCGCTCATAATAAGATCACGTGCTACGTGACGCCAAACATGCGCATCAAAGAGTGTTTTCACACTCGTCGCTGCGCTTATAGATGAGGCTGACATTCACTCCTACTTCTAAATTCACATATAAACCCAAAAAAGTGGATGGAGGGAATGCCGCTGTGGTAGCTCTGTGGTAAGAGCATAGAACGCGTTGTTCGAAGGTCATAGGTTCGATTCCTGCTCACGGCTGGTTATTTTTTCATCCACTTTTTTTTCTTCTTATTTACATTCCATTGGTTCTAATAACTTTCCCTGTACATTCCTTGGCATTACTGCCTGTTAGATCTCATTATATTGTGTTAAAACACGGAAAAATGAGCCCTTAGGTATACACTTCTTTTCCTTATTTCATTAAACTAGGGTCTTGTACTGGCAGACTTGGTGTCATTAGGTTGTATACGAGGAACTATTAATTAGCTTCCCGCTCATAATAAGATCACGTGCTACGTGACGCCAAACATGCGCATCAAAGAGTGTTTTCACACTCGTCGCTGGGCTTATAGATGAGGCTGACTTTCACTCCTACTTCTAAATTCACATATAAACCCAAAAAAGTGGATAGAGGGAAGGCCGCTGCGGTAGCTCAGTGGTTAGAGCATAGAATGCGTTATTCGAAGGTCGTAGGTTCGATTCCTGCTCACGGCTAGTTATTTTTTCATCCACTTTTCTTTCTTCCTATTTACACTCCATTGGCTCTAATAACTTCCCCTGTACATTCCTTGGCATTACTGTCTGATAGATCTCATTAATATTGTGTTAAAACGTGGAAAAACGAGCCCTTAGGTATACACTTCTTTCCTTATTTCATTAAACGAGGGTCTCGTACTGGCAGACTTAGTGTCATTAGGTTGTACACGAGGAACTTTTAATCAGCTGCCCACTCATAATAAGATCACGTGCTACGTGACGCCAAACATGCGCATCAAAGAGTGTTTTCACACTCGTCACTTGGCTTATAAAAGCCGCTGACAGTCACTCCTACTTCTAAAATCACATATAAACCCAAAAAAGTGGATGGAGGGAAGGGCCCTGTGGTAGCTCAGTGGTTAGAGCATCGAACGCGTTATTCGAAGGTTGTCGGATAGGGGTCCACACCAAGACTTCATCACGAGGCCTGAAAATAACTTCATGGTGACGAAGATTGTAGCGGCGCGCGTCTGCGGTTTGGTGGTGTTGAACACGGTGACGAACAAGTTGACGGGCCTCTTCTGCACACTTTGCGATTTTGGCGGCATCCGTGTGGTATATTCCTAAGTTGTCGGGCAGGAGCATGGCGTCGAGCATCGTCGTGACCTCGCGACTGTGGACTAAGCGAAAACGTGTGAAACTGGTACTTTCTTGAACAGCAGTGTTCTATGCAAAAGTTACGTGCGGAAGTGTGGCGTCCCAGTTCTTGTGATCGATGTCCACATATATTGACAGCGTGTCTGCAGTTGTCTCGTTGAGTCGTTCAGTAAGCCCGTTCGCTTGCGGGTGGTAAGTCGTTGTTTTACGAAGTTCCGCGCCACCTAATTGCAAGACTTCCTGCAGCATCTCTGCGGTGAAAGCTGTCCCACGATCTGTTATGACGACAGCTGGCGCATCGTGACGTAAGACGATCCTGTTAACAAAACATTGGGCGACGTCTGCTGCGGTGGCTTTTGGAAGAGTCTTGGTTTCACAGTAGCGTGTTAAGTAGTCGTTAGCGACAACTATCCACCGGTTTGCTCACGAAGACGGGGGGAATGACCTCAGCAAGTCCATGCCAATATAATGAAAGGGCGCCTTTGGTGGGCCTATTGGTTGCAGTAGTCCCGCTGGTCGTAAAGGTGGAATCTTACGTCGCTGACAGTCGCTACCTGTGTGAAAGTATTGCTTCACAGTCTTTGCGAGACGTGGCCAGTAGTAGGAGCGTTGAATCCATTGCAACGTGCGCGTATAGCCGAGGTGTCCGGAGGATGGCTCATCATGACACGCACGTAAAATGTCACCACGAAGCGTAGTTGGCGCAACAAGTAGATACTTAGCTTGTGTACGATTAAAGTTCTTTTAAAAAAGCACTCTATCGCGGAAACAAAAGAAGGATAGTGAGCTTGCAAAGCTTCGAGAAGGATGAGAATCGCGTCCTTCAAGGTAGTCGATGAGCGGGATGAGCTCCGATTTATGACGCTGTTGCTCAGCCATGCAGGCCGATGGTACGGCAGAAAGGAAAAGTGTCATCGTCTTCAAGGTCGTCTTCAAGGTGTTGGCGTTTTCTACCGGTGCATGGGAGAGACAGTCGGCGTCGGTGTGTTTCCGTTCAGATTTGTGGACAAAGGTCACATCGAAATCTTGTAGCCGAAGGCTCCATCGTGCTAACGACTTGAGGGATCTTTGAGATTTGCTAGCCAACAAAGGGAATGGTGGGCGCTAACTACTCTGAATGGGTGGCCATAAAAGTATGGACAGAACATTAATATGGCCCAGACAACAGCGAGGTATTCCTTTTCGGTTGCAGAATAGTTTTTCTCCGCTAAGAATAACGTTCTGCTCGCATAAGCGATCACGCCCTCTACGCCATTACGCCACTGAACTAATATCACTCCTAGTCCAACGTTGTTGGCGTCAGTGTGTAATTATGTGTGAGCGCTTTCATCAAAATTACCCAGTACAGGCGGAGCCTTGAGGAAGTTTCGGAGGGTGTCGAACGCATGGCACTGATTGGGAACCCAAACAAACGAGGCACCATCTTTTGTAAGCTTGTTGAGGGTTCAGCAATCTTCGAAAAGTTTTTGACAAAGCGCGTGTAATACACCATACGCAAAGAGCCCCAGAAATCGGCGTTGGTAACGTTTATTTGTGGGCATGGGAAAGACGGCAACGGTGCGAGTTTTCTCCTGATCTGGACGGATGCCGGCATAGCTCACAACGTGACCAAGGAAGTTCAGTTCGTTGTATCCAAAATCACATTTTTCGGGTTTGAGAGAAAGCCCCGCTGTTCTGATTGCCTGAAGAACTGCCTGAATGCGTTGGACATGTTGTCAAATGTGTCTGCAAAGACGAAGACATCGTCAAGGTAAACAAGACATGATTGCCATTTGAGCCCCGTGAGGAGCGTATCCATCATTCTTTGGAAAGTAGCTGGCGCTGAGCAGAGACTCAAAGGCCCCACTTTAAACTCGTGCAGGCCGTCGGGAGTAATGAACGCCGTGTTTTCGCGGTCGCGCTCATCCAATGCGATTTGCCAGTAGCCGTTACGTAAATCCATGGAAGAAAAATTTTTAGCCGTGCGTATACGTCCTAACGAGTCATCTATCCGGGTAGAGGATAAACATCCTTTTTGGTGACTTTGTTTAGTTTACGGTAATCAACGCAAAAGCGCAAGATACCGTCCTTCGTCTTTACTAGCACAACTGGCGAAGCCCAGGGACTAGTCGATGGCTGGATGACGTAGTCCTGAAGCATATGCTGGACTTGGTCACGTAGAGCTCTTTTTCTGACACACTATAGCCGTGTTGTCTGATGGGTCTCTCGATGAGTTCCATGATGATACGATGCTGAGCAAGTGATGTCTGTTTAACCTTTGACGTAGTGGCAAAGAAGAAACAAGTCTGAAAGTTGGGCTAGTTGGTGATACATTATGGGCAGAAACAGCGCACAAACTCACGGGACGAAGAGAAGAGACACAAACAAGCGCTGACTCTCAACTGAAGAATTTATTGAAATATACAAGTTATCTGAACACATAAGATAAAAACGCACAGAACATGCGCAGAGGGCTGGCAGAGGGCCGGCTGACTCAGTTGAGAGTGAGCGCTTGTTTATGTCTCTTCTCTTCGTCCCGTGAGTTTGTGCGCTGTTTCTGCCCATAATGGCAAAGCAATCTTGAAATGAGCCGAGTATACGCAAAAGGCTTTCTCGTTGAGCCGAAGGTAGTCTCTCGTTTACGTCGAAAATGCTCGGAAAGGCCTTGTCACGGTGGCCATTTGTTCAAAATAAAGCTAACGTGGACGAACCATGGACAAGTTTTTCTCAATATGCAATGGCAGTGCGTCTCGTAAGGTGGCGATATTCGTCGCTGAAGTACGTGACCAGCAGGTCAACATGCCTGCTGCTAGGCTGAATGATTCCTCGGGCAAAACAGATTTGTCGTGAAATAAGGAGAGACAAAAAGGGCCTCTGCAATTACCGCGTCAGTCACGTACTATCCCAATTTTACAGTGCGGTAACTTTCCTCAGATGAGATGCCAGTGTGGCGATCATTACGGAATAGTCAACACTGGTGTCCACGAGGATGTTGACAGCATGATCGTCGACAAAGACGGCGATTTCGGTGGAAACGATCTTTCTGCTGTCGGAAAACACTGCAAAACAGGAATCGTCCTTGTCCGGTCGCGTCGTCGAAGGAGGGCATTTTACAGTTCGCCAGGCCGTGACTTCACGCCCAGGAGTGGCCGTTCCTAGTTTCCCCTGCGGAGACTTGGTGACCGGCTCTTGAAAGGAGCGGAAGAAGTTGAGGGCAAACTGGGTGACGTACACCAGCAAGGCGACTGGTGGTGATCTCGACTGGTGGTGCTGAACGAACAAAGGTGTTCGCTGGCCCGTGAGATAGGCTTTGATTTCGTGGGGGCGCTCACCATAGCGTGGGCATCGAGCTTCAGGGTGGAAGCCGCCGAGACCTAGTTGCCGGTAATGACAGTTCCGGTATACGTGACCCCCTTTCGCCGCAGTGACAGCAGAGTGGACAGTTATTCGAGCTGCGCCACGTGCTTGCCTTGCTACCATTTTTTCTTGAGGAAGACGGCAAATAGGTGGGTGTGCTCGAAAACCTTGAGCCGAGAGGCGGGCTCGAACCAGTGTCGTGGAATGGCTGCATAGCTTGGTACCTTGGCCGCGTAGCAGGGTCTGTAGCTGGTGGTGCAGGTAATCGCAATGTCGCTGCATATGTCGGGGCTGGGGCCTCGGGAATCAGTGGTGCGATCGGGGCCAGGGGTGTGATGGCCTGGCGGCCTTCTTGTCTGATTACATCCGCGAGGGCAGACACAGGTGGATGGGATCCCACTGCCTGAAGCTCTCACAATTTATCCCGAACGATACTTTGAATGAAGTCTGCGAGGGCCTGTCTCTCACTGTCAGAGCCGATAGAGCATGCGGTGGCCGAGATCTGGCGTTCGTATTGTGACGAGCGCTGCTGGAGCGTACATTCCATCATGGTTGCCTCACTGATGAACTGGACGACTGTCGTCGCTGGATTGCGCGTGAGCCCAGCGAAAAGCGGTTCTTTTACTCCGCGCATCCAATTCCGCGCCTTCTTTTCCTCACGCATGGCAGGATCTGTGCGCTTGAAGAGTCGAAGTATGTCCTCGACAAACATGGATACCCGTTCGTTCGTACGCTTGTTTCCGCAGGATATGGCTTGGTCAGCGCTCTCCTTCCCCTCGGTGTGGCGATAGGCATCACGGAGATGTCGGCTAAACTCTTGCCAGGTCTCAAAGGAGCCCTCGTGGTTCTCGTACCACGTCTTCGCAGAATCCTCTAACTAGAAGTAAACTCGGCGCAGCTGGCGAACTTCGTCCCATTCCTGGATACTGGCAAACCGATCAATGTGGTCGAGCCAGTCATCAACAACCTCGAAGAAGTCTCCATGGAACGGCTTTGGTGTCGGTGGCGCATGAAAAACCTGCGCGAGAAGAGAACTATTGGCATCGCTGGTTTGGACCGCCTGGCTTGTCAACGGAGTTGCCATCTTTCTGGGTGTCAATACCAAGGGACCAAATTAAGGGGATAACCCACGCAGGCGGCGGCTGCTTCTTGCTCTAAGAGATGTAGCTGTCTCCAAGATGGCCGATACAGCCGAAGTACACGTACCCAGCGTCTCCATCAGTAATGTCACGAGCAAAACAAGACTTACAGCTTGGGAGTTCACCCGAACCAGACCAACAGAAATTTTCTTCGCACGCAGCCCAAAACGAATATAAGCCACAGTGGCTCGTTCATTATTAGCGGCGATATATATATATATATATTTATATTTATATATATATATATCATTTCACAGTGCCTTCCCAATACGTTCACATATCACCAACATTGTTCTTATGCTGCAATGCAATATCATTACACCACTGCGCTTCTACATCTCTGAGCTACGTGTAAGCATGGTATCACGTCACAGTACATGTAAGGGAATCTTCAACCGTGTCTTCAGTATGTGTGTACCCTTCTGGTTTTCCCGATTTCGTCTTTTTTTCTTTTTCTGAGGCACATGACATTTTATGATGCGCGTTTTAAAGCTAACCAGCGCAGATGGCGCTCAATTGTTATTGAAAGGAGCTTCTAAAGCCATGTATGAACTCTTGTCACATTACTCTGACGAAGGCTGGTCCACCACCTGAAAACGTTAAGGAAAGACTCTTCCGTGAAAGTATCGTCGTCTCTTTCTTGCATACAAGACGTCGGGTCCAGCATGAATGACGTTCGGAGAATCTAGTATATATACAGCAACGGACCTTGCAAAGGCGACTTTCTAAAAGTACCCAAAGACCCCCGCCAACACAACCCTAATCGGTTACTCGCAAATGAAGTACGTGCATCAGTACTCTAATCCACATCAACAAGATACGCCTGCTTTCATAGCTCAACCTGGTGCCCGAATTGAAGATGTGCACTTTCTGCTAGACTTCGTACCTGACACCACAAGGACCCTCGTACTGCATGTCGGTACCAACGACTTATTTTTCACGAGTGGTGAAACAGCTTTCCACAAATACCGCTCGTTAATCGACCACTTTCGGATAGAATGACCCAAGATATCCCAAATTTATGTCAGCCTGATATTAATAGGAAGCCCAAACCGGTGATATGGCGGCAGAAATCTAGGTTTCGTCCGGCGATGTAACTAGGAAGCCTGCCAGCTCAACGGCATGCTGCGCAACTTCTGTCATCAATTCAGTGCAGTCTACTTCAGCGATGATGGTTTTGAGTGGCTTCCTGCCTATTGAGTCCTCGCTGCCGATGGACTGCATCCCAGCTTCGAGAGTTCAAGCCTCATAGCAAGCCACATCCGCTAGCTTTTCCCCCGGAGAATTTTTGACGCCACGTCGTCCTGGTGTGACCACTCAACAGAACAGCCCCCAAGCTTCCCGGAACAGAATTCAAGATCAAGAGACAGAGTGTCAACCTACGTTCGGAACTCCAAGTTTCTGAACAACCCAGCTGCAGTAGCCAGTGACTACAGGACTTCTCTGGTAATCAAAACTTAGGTACTTCTTCTGCATGTTTTCCGAAGTGCCAGAAGGTGACTGAAAAACGCATTCGCGCGGATCTGCATGTTGCGTGTCTCAGGGAATATGTAAACGCTTCCAAAATTCGCAAAGGTCTTAGGCTTTATGTGAACCCTGTTACCTCTGAACTGTCAACTGTAAATAAGCTTAGGTGGTGGGATATGCTGGCCAATGCTTCACTTGAGCTTATTCGCGTTATCATAAATCACTATGAAACGTCAATTGGTAAGCTTTTGAAAGAAGAAACTTCCCTATTAAGGCAGCTCGTCCCTCACGAAGCACATTTGCTGAGTGTTCATGAAGAAAAAATGGTAAACGCCTTAGGCAAAGTAATAGCTCGGAAACTATTGCGGGACGATGTTCCAGCCGCACCCTACATGAAACAAAAATCAGGAGTTTGCCAATCGCTTTATTCCGAACACCTGAAACATTGCCGGAGATAAGCCAACAGGACGCCAATATAGTCAACAGTTCCGACGTTACAATCCTCCCTGCAGAGGAAAGGGTTCTTTCAAAAGGCCTGAATTTATGTCCAACTTCTGGTGGGTTTGACGAATTTGAGTTGATGAAGGATATAGATAATTTAGCTCGTAATGTGAAGCTAAAAGAGTATTTTCACGACCATGCTAGCAACAAAAGAGCTCGCCCAGCTGTACCGTCAACGACACAATAGATGCCCGCCTCGCAAAGGGACAAGTGCCTGGACCTTTACATCAAAGCTCTCTCGCGTGACGTGCTCAACGCTTACAAAACGCTTAGCCCGTTCCAAAAAAATCTTTCTGTCTGTGCATTTGACGCTCTTAAAAGTTTGAATGCACGTAATGATATTATCATAAAACCAGCAAACAAGGGCGGCTCGATTGTGACAATGGGCAAACAAAGTTACATAAAAGAAGCCGTACGACAGTTATCTGACACTGCTTTTTACAAACAACTTCTGATCCTACCACTGACTTTCTTGTCATCATAAAAGACATCATAAAAGCATTGGTAAAAAAGGAAAGGGTCGACAATAAGACAGCATGCAGCCTCATTCCGCTTGGCCCTGTCACCGGAACATATTACCTGCTCCCAAAGATACACAAGTCAGGGAATCCAGGCCGTCCAATTGTTTCGGGCCTTCGAACAGTAACAGAAAACATATCTCGTTACACTGAGCGTTTGATAAAATTTCTTCCGCCCACATTCGCTTCCATTTGTGAAGGATATCAACAATTTTCTCAATGGAATATCACACCTAACAGTGCCTGATGTTTCGCTTATGGTGACGATGAACGCCACCTCCCTCTACACTAACATACCCCACAAGGACGGTATACAGGCTGTTTTAGATTCATATGACCACTCCGAATCTGACAAGCTAATTGGAACGTTAACTCTCGAAACACTGCTGAAGCTCATTCTCGAGTTGAATAACTTCAAATTCAATGGCTCTCATTACGTACAGATCAGTGGAACATCGATGGGTACAAAGATAGGCCCTACATACGCAAACATCTTCATGGGAGTGCTCGAAGACTCGTTTCTTAAGAGTGTGCCACTAAACCCTGAGCATTTTAAACGCTACATAAATGACATACTATTTTTATTTGGACGCATGGTGAAACAGAACTTCTAAACTTTACAGCAAAATTTATCCAGGTACATATCGCTATAACATTCTCCCATACTTACTCACCCTTGTCTGTAGCCTTTCTCGACGTCACAATTATCATTTCCCATGGGCGCCTAATTACGAAGCCTTTTAAAAAGCCGACCAATAATCACCTTTCTTCATTTTGAAAGTAGCCACTTGCGCCATTGGAAGACTGGAATACCATATAGCTAGGCAGAGCGCTTTAGTCGCATAAGCTCTGAAGATCAAGATTTCAATTCCTGCTGTCATGAACTGAAATACAAGCTTCTTAAACGAAAAAATCTGGAAAAAAATTATTGACGACGCGATACACCAAGCCAGAGGACGCGATCGGATGGACTGTTTAAAAGGTAGCATAAAAAGCAACGGGCTGCAGCCAGCCAATTTGGTACTAATACATTGAGCGTCCATCCCCAAAGTTGATTGATTGATATGTGGGGTTTAACGTCCCAAAACCACCATATGATTATGAGAGAGGCCGTAGTGGAGGGCTCCGGGAATTTCAACCACCTGGGGTTCTTTAACGTGCACCCAAATCTGAGCACACGGGCCTACAACATTTCCGCCTCCATCGGAAATGCAGCCGCCGCAGCCGGGATTCAATCCCGCGACCTGCGGGTCAGCAGCCGAGTACCTTACCCACTAGACCACCGCGGCGCGGCCATCCCTAAGTTCAAGGTATACTGCGTAACCACTACAACATCCTCCCGCAAAGCGACAGACTCAAAGCGGTCTTTCCTGAGCCACCTCGAGTAGTGTATAGGCGCTCAAAAAACATAGGTGACATCCTGATGTCACCTAAAATTGCTACCACTAACCGTACTGATTGTAGCCGCTGCAACGAACCCCGTTGTAAAGTTTGTCCTCATATAGAACCATCATTAACAGCCACCACCATATCTAACCAATTTATTTTCACAATTAGGGGAAGCTTTATTGTGATTCATCCAATGTAGTGTATTTGCTTTAGTGGGGCACCTGCCACACGGAATACATAGGCCACAGTGAAACCCCATTCAGAATACGTTTCAATAATCACAGATCGCATGCTAAAACCCAACCAAACCTTCCATTATCAAAACATGTGAACATGCCCAGCCACTCAATTAGTAACCTCAAAGTCGCGATACTAGTATCGGGATCCCGCACCAGCCATAATTGTGAACTACGCGAATCATATCTCTTTCTTAAATTTAACGCTGTTTCAGCTGGAATCAACGAAAACAAAGAAAAACTGACCTGTCTTTCACTAGAATAAGAGCGATGATGCACTGATTTCACATTGTACCGCCTAAATCACGCCTTCTAAGTCTGCCCTTTTTTTATTTATCTTCAATCATTTCACAGTAGCTTTCATTATACGTTCACATATCACTAACATTGTTCCTAAGCTGCCATGCAATGTCACAACACCACTGCACTTCTACATCTCTTAACTACGTGTAAGCATAGTATCACGTCACAATACATGTAACGGAATCTTCAACCCTGTCTTCAGTATGTGTGTACCCTTCTGGCTTTTCAATTTTTGTCTTTTTTTGTTTTTTTGAAGCGCATGACAAATTATGATGCGCATTGTAGTGCTAACCAGCGTAGATGGCGCTGACCTGTTATTGAAAGCAGCTTTTAAAGCCATGTATGAACTCTTGTCTTATTACTCTGACGAAGGCTGGTCCACCAGCTGAAAACGTTAATTAAAGACGCTTCTGTGAAAGTTTCGTCGTCTCTTTCCTACATACAATATGTCGGGTCCAGCATAAATGACATTCAAAGAATCTGAAATATATATATATATATATATATATATATATATATATATATATATATATATATATATATATATATATATATACATATATATATATATATATATATATATATGGGTCGCAGGTTCGGCTCGGCCCAGGGCAAATCATTTTCATTTTTTCATACTTCTTATATACATTACAATTGGGTTCAATAACTTTCCCTAATCTCTATTCTTTCCTTTACAATATTTCGGTTAGATTGCAATAATATTGTGTTAAACATGGAAAGACGTGCCCTTAAAGGGGCCCTGAAACACTTTTTTGAGTAACCATGAAAATAATTCACTGGAAAAGTGTATTGCCTCACAAAATGTACGCCACAAAATTTTAAGAATCCGTCCAGTATGAGCGGATTTAAAAGGATTTGTCAAACGCTGCGATCCCAGTCTGTCTTGTTTTGTCCCGACGAAAGCGCTTGAAGCTTAATAAGGAGGGATGGGAGAGGCAAACGAAAGACGTCACTCGCTCCTCGTGACTTTAAGCATTTTGTTCGTTCGTATAAGCAGCTTTTTTATTGTGATCGTGCGCGCACAGGGTGTACAAGTGGCCACCTCTCGTGGCGACCTCTGTAACAACTGAGCGCGCCAAGTTCATATCAGCCAATGGCTGATAGATGGACTTACTGGTGTTATTTTCCACGGTTTGCTAAAAGAAGAGGAAGCTATCTTTAGCAGACTTTGAAAACTTATTGTGAATTCCAGGCCACGTGCTGCGCTATAGTACTTCGCTCATGTGTTGTCGGGAGCATCTACTACCGATCAGCAGCGTTTTCAGACAATGCTAAAAAAATGTTGCAGGGACCCTTTCAATATACACTTCTTTCCTTAATACAATAGCGAGGCTCTCGTATTGGAAGACTTGGTGCTTTTAGTTTTTATACGAGGGATTATTGGTCAGCTGCCACCTCGTATAACTCCACCTGCTACAAGACACCAAAGAGGTTCATTAAGAGTGTTCCACACTCGCCACCATGGCGTACTCGTGGCGCTGACTCTCACTCCCGTGTTTACTTATTTTACATATACCCAATCAAGTGGTTCAGGGGATAGCTGCTGCGGTAGGTCAGTGGTAGAGCATCTAACGCGTTATTCTAAGGTCACAGGTTCGGTTCCTGCCCACGGCAAGTTATCTTTTCATCCACTTTGCTTTTTTCAAACTTACATCATAATGAAAAACCATCCCAAAGGACACAAAGGACGCAAAGTCAAATAACAACTTACGTCAGAATGAAAGCTCAATGTATGACATCAAAAACGACAATACTGCCGCATTCAACCTGCAGAGGAGAGCTCGCACAGCAAAGAGGAAGACGAAGCTCTTGCCCGGTCCTCTTTCCGAGCGCCTTTCATTTTTAATTAAAGTGAGCTCTTCTATATCGAACTCCTGCTGTGTCTGCGTCGTGACACTGGTGGAGGTGCTGGGTACATGTCCAGGACACCTTCCAACAGCCCGGGATCTAGTCCACAAAGACTTCCGCTCGTCGAAACACCCGTTCACCGCGCCAGCCGCCGCCTGTTAGGCCTGAGCCCAGAGTTCGGTCCTTGGGCGGAAAACATGGCCACGCCGGGAAGCAGTTGCCCCACCATGACGAGCCCAAGCACGACCCAGGTGACTGTTTTCACCCCTAAAACTCCTGTGGACTTCCATGGCAACACATACGAGGACGCAGATGACTGGCTTGAGGAGTTCGAGCGCACAGCCAACGTTAACGGGTGGAACGCCGCACAGAAGTTCAGGTACGTGTATTTCCTTCTTCAAGACGGGGCTCGCACGTGGTTCAAAAATCGCGTGTGGTCAACGTGGGACGAGTTCCGGCGGAAATTCCTGGACACCTTCGCAAACACCGAAAGGCGGGAGCATGCACAACGACTCCTTGAATCACGGATTCAAAAGCCCAACGAGTCTGTTGCTATGTTTGTTGAGGACATGGCTCGTCTCTTTCATCGAGCCGATCCCGATATGTCCGAGAACAGAAAGCTCAGCCACCTCATGCGTGGTGTCAAAGAGGAGCTGTTTGCTGGTCTCGTACAGAACCCACCTTCAAGCGTCGACGAATTTTCGAAGGAGGCGACCACCATAGAACGCTCACTACAGCTACGGTACCGCCAGTACGACTGTCCAAACAACAGCGGACAAATCAGCGCAACCGCCGTGACCACTGTGACTCCTGACGAGCGTACTTTGCGTGACCTGATACGCGAAATTGTGCAAGAAGAGGTGAAGAAGCTCGCCGCCACACCGAATGACTGCGCGATTGCGTCGGTCACAGAAGTTGTTCGCCAAGAAATAAGGCAAGCGCTTTCACTTCCCGAGCCGAAAACTGAAATAGTTAGGCCAACATATGCAGATATTCTCCGTCGACAGCCTAGATCTAACGTCCCGCCACCTCAACAGTACCACCAGCAACAGCCGCCGACAGTGCCTTGGTACTACAGGGAAACGCCGACGCCGATGCGACTCCCCCTGCGCAAAACCGACATATGGCGTACCCCTGACAACAGGCCCCTGTGCTTCCATTGTGGGGAAGCAGGCCACATCGTGCGGCATTGTCCTCATCGCGTTGCCGGGTATCAAGGATTTCCGTCCACTACCCCTCGGCGCTATTTCGACGGAAGACGCAACGTTGAAACGAGCGCGACGATCCCGCGAGACTTTTCTCCTGGGTTCCGGTCACACTCGCCCTCCCCAGGTCATTTCCCCCGATCTAATAGAGGTAGCACCACGGACATGGCGAGAGGAAGGTCTCCCAGTCCACGCCGGGAAAACTAAAAGCAGGCACCTTAGGGGGGAAGGTTGCGAATTGCCGAAGATTTGAAAATCCCCCAATACCGCCGCATGAAGTGCCGCACATTTCGAATGAACCTACGAAAGACGAGATTGTCACCACCGACATTACACTTTCAATTGACGGTCATGACGTGACCGCACTGGTCGACACTGGTGCGGACTTTTCAATAACGAGTGCGAATCTGGCCGACCAACTCAAGAAGGTAAAAATGGAATGGACGGGGCCGCAAATTAGAGGAGCCGGAGGCCAGCTGCTGACACCTACCGGAAAGTGCTCCGCACGAATCAAGATCGGGGATTCATCATTCGTGGCGACCTTCATTATTCTTTCTGAGTGTTGTAAGCAGGCCATCTTGGGTACGGATTTCCTGCGGGAGTACGGTGCCATTATAAATATACCGGATGGTGTACTGACCTTCTCAGCGGACCATAGCGCAGCGCTGCAGCGCAAGCCCATGCGCGTGATTGACGACGTGACCATGCCACCGTTGTCATGCCGCCTCGTCTCTGTCACGTGTAACACGCAGCATAGTGGAGAAGGTGTCGCGGAACAAATATGGACGCTTTTACTCTCTCGAGGAATCGCTATTGCCAGAAGTCTCGTCAGTGTAGTGTCTGGGCAAGCAGAGGTCCTGTTGACAAACTTCAGCAACGAGCGTCGACATTGCAGAGGGTACCACAGTTGCATACTTCGAAGAAATTGTAGAATTCCGCGAGTGCTTCACAGTACAACAGGCAGAGACACCGGCCGCTTCAACACCACTGCCTATCGACGTGAGCACAGATTTATCGCCAGCGCAGAGGCAGAGTCTTCCAGATATTCTCGGCCAGTTTGAAGATTGTTTTTCGTCGACCTCTAGGGTAAATCAAACGCCACTGACAAAGCACCGAATTATAACGGAAGAGATGGCAAGACCAATTCGACAAAACCCATACCGCGTGACACCGAAAGAACGCGAAGCAATTCAAGAACAAGTCCAGAAAATGCTCAATAATGACATCATTCAGCCGTCAAAAAGCCCTTGGGCATCACCGGTAGTGCTAGTTAAGAAGAAAGACGGCAGCTTACGCTTCTGTGTGGACTACCGCAAGCTGAACCACGTGACAAAGAAAGACGTATACCCACTACCGCGTATTGACGATTCACTTGACAGGCTGAGGCATGCACGCTTCTTCTCGTTGATGGACCTGAAAAGCGGTTATTGGCAAATCGAGGTTGATGAGCGGGACAGAGAAAAGACTGCTTTTGTTACGCCTGCTGGGCTTTACGAGTTTAAAATCTTGCCCTTCGGATTGTGCTTAGCCCCAGCAACATTTCAGAGACTGATGGATACCGTCCTATCAGGCCTTAAGTAGCAGACGTGTCTGGTATACCTCGACGACGTCATTGTTTTCTCACCAACATTCGAAGAACATCTAAGACGGCTGCTATTAGTATTTCGAGCAATAAGGTCCGCTGGCTTATTGCTGAAACCTGAGAAATGTCATTTCGGTTTCAAGGAACTCCGATTCTTAGGACACGTGGTGAGCCATGAAGGTGTTCGTCCGGACCCCGACAAGATCGACGCCGTCCGAAAATTTCGGCGCCAACAGAAAAGAAGGCCGTAAGACGTTTTCTTGGCCTTTGCGCCTACTACCGCAGATTTATCGCCAATTTCTCGCACATAGCGTCGCCCTTAACACGCATAAAGAGAGGCGATGTTCCATTTTTATGGGGCGAAGAGGAACAAGCAACATTTGACGGTCTACGACAGCGCCTGCAGACACCCCCTGTTCTTGCTCACTTTGACGAGGACGCTCCAACCATGATCCACACTGATGCCAGCAACGTAGGTTTAGGCGCTGTACTCGTCCAGTGGCAAGACTCAGCCGAGAGAGTGATTGCAAATGCAAGTAGGACGCTTTCCCGTGCCCAGTCCCATTATTCCACAACGGAAAAGGAATGTCTTGCTGTATTATGGGCAGTTCTGAAATTTTGCCCATACCTCTACAGGCCGTCCCTTCCACGTAGTCAGCGACCACCACTCTCTTTGCTGGCTGACCAACTTGTAGGACCCATCCGGTCGGCTAGCGCGCTGGAGCTTACGCCTACAAGAATTCGATATGACGGTCCTCTATAAGTCGGGACGTCAGCACCCTGATGCTGATTGCTTATCCAGGTCGCCTATAAAGCAAGATGATGTCTCAGGAGATGATGACATGGCATTTTTAGGAGTGGTCGACACGGTCGCCATTTCGTCTAAGCAAGAAGAAGACAGTGAGTTGCTCCCTCTTATTAATTTTTTAACGGCCAGTCTACAAGCGTTCCCAGGATATTTGCAAGCGGCCTGCCATCATTCTGCTTGCGCAGTGGTGTACTATACAAGAAGAACTTTGCCCCCAGCGGAAATGCCCACTTACTTGTCGTCCCGACATCCATTCGCGATGAGATCCTGAGCGCTTGCCACGATGAGCCAACCTCCGGCCACCTCGGATACACGCGCACATTGGCCAGAATCCAACAAAAGTACTACTGGCCGAAGCTTCCAGGCGCTGTAAAGCATTACGTCCGCACGTGCCTCGATTGTCAACGACGAAAATCGCCACCTTTGAAACCAGCCGGAATTTTGCAACCAGTTCAAGTGCCCACCATGCCTTTTGCACAAATCGGAATGGATCTCCTCGGACCATTTCCGACTTCGCATACTGGAAATGAGTGCGTAATTGTCGCTACGGACTATCTTACTCGCTACGCTGAAACAAAGGCTTTATCAAGTGGAACCGCAGTAGAAGCGGCACGATTTTTCATTGAAAATGTCGTTCTGAGGCATGGTGCACCTAGAATTATAATAACAGACAGAGGTACCACTTTCACGGCTATGCTCCTCAAGTCAGTGCTTGAGTTGAGTGGAACAGCGCATCGAAAAGCTACCTCTTACCACCCACAAACGAACGGCTTAACAGAACGCCTCAACAAGACAATTGCTGATATGCTTAGTATGTACATCGACGTGGATCATAAAAATTGGGACGACGTTCTACCATACGTGACGTTTGCCTATAATACGGCGCAGCAGGAAACTACACGAAGCACGCCATTTAGTCTTATTTATGGCCGTGAAGTGAGGACAATGCTTGATGCCATGCTTCTGCACGACTGCGAGGGTACAGACATGGATGTTTAAGCCTTTACCCAACGAGCTGAAGAGGCACGGCAGCTAGCACGCGTGCGAATCGCCCGACAGCAGAGTTACGACGCACAGCGTTATAACCTGCGACACCGATATGTCTCTTATCAACCAGGCGAGAAAGTGTTGGTCTGGGCCCTATTCGCCGACGCGGCTTTTGTGAAAAGCTACTGAAGAAGTACTTTGGTTCCTACAATGTTATACGGCGCCTAAGTGACGTGAATTATGAGGTCATCCCTGACAGTTCCTCGCGAGCTCAAAAATCTGAAATCGTACACGTTGTGCGGATGAAGCCATATTGCAGTGAGCCAGTTGCGTAATATGTCAACTACATACACCGCGTATTCTGTAGCCGAGCATCGGGTCGATGCTCTTCCTGAAGGGAGGCAAATGCCGCATTCAACCTGCAGAGGAGAGCTCGCACAGCAGAGAGGAAGACGAAGCTCTTGCCCGGTCCTCTTTTTGAGCGCCTTTCATTTTTAATTAAAGTGAGCTCTTCTATATCGAACTCCTGCTGTGTCTGCGTCGTGACAATATTATCAAAAGTGCCCTACTTACCAAGAAATTAAGATAAATGTACAAGAACGCAAGCACCACGGTAGAAAGTTTTCAAAATGATCCCGATGACATCAGGTGAACCGCCAACAAATATTTACTAGTAATCAATCTAACATCACTAAAGAACTTGCCGTGCGTCAAGAGACGCAATAAGATGCTGCGTGCTCGTTTCTGTTTGATTCACGGGAAAAGGAACCACCGGACGTTACTATAGGGAATGGCCTGAGTAGTTCAGAGAGTCAATTTTCGCGTGGTTAGGCGGAACAGGCGGCATCATCTAGTGGGGCGCAGTTGAAACAAAAACATCTGCAATCTCGAAGCCAATGGCGGAATATCAATCAATGGCCGTTATTGCTGGTGTTGCTCCCGCTTCTTTCGGTCTGCTGCTACTAGCGAAGTACAACCGAGCACCCTTGTGCCCGGCAACAGTGACTCCATTCTGCAGCTTAAATCGCAAGAGTTAACGAAGATGCCGCGCGTTAGGCGGATAGGAAGCTCCTCAGAGCTGGTCCATAATACGCCTACAGTACGGATCAGAAAACTGGCAGGAGTGAAATGCGCGCTTGTTGTCTGAAAATAGTGGATCAATCGAGGCGAGCGTGGGCGTTGCAGTAGAAGTGATGGCTGAACTTTGACCAATGCTGAGCGGGGTATTTGGTAGCGGGCAGCGCGAAAGGCCGTCGGCATCTTGGTGTTTTCTACCTGACTTGTAAATGATATCGAAGTCATACTCCTATAAACGTAGAATCCATCGACTCAAGCGTTCAGACGAGGTCTTCAGCGCGGAAAGACTGCATAGGGCGTGGTGGTCCGTAACGATCTTGAAATGATGGCCGTGGAGACAGGTACGGATATTTTGCACTGACCAGACGACAGCCAAGTTCCTGCTCAGTTACGGTATTGTTCTTCTAGGTCGTGGTTAGTACTCTACTGGCAAATGCAACTACTCTATCTTGTGAAGAGGTGTCACGTTGGAGCAGAACGGCACCTATTACACGGCCGCTAGCGTCTGTATGTAGATTGTTCAGTGCGGCCTCGTCAAAGTGGTGGAGTAGAGGTTCGGACTTGAGGGCACACTTTAACAGGTCGAACGCCGTTTCACATTATTCCGACCACAGAAAGGGCTTGTCGGAAGCAACGAGCTGGTGAAGTGAAGCCGCTATTGATGAGAAAGTTCCGTATAAAATGGGGAAAATGGGAGGCGATACCAAAAAAAACTTGGCAATTTCTTTGGCCTTTTGGCGCACGGAAAGCGAAGCACCACAGCAATTTCGTCAAGATCCGGCCAAATTCCGTCCTTGGTCACGACGTGGCCCAAAACCTTCATAGCTTTCGTGGCGAAACGGCTTTTTTGGTTTTGCGTTGGAAACCAGTGGTGGCAAGCCTTGTCAGAACGTCATCCAAATGCTGCAAGTGCTGAGGAAACCTTGACAAAAAATGATGTTGTCGTACAAGTAGCAGAGGCAAGTCTTCCATTTTAGGCCGCGCACCACGGCATCGATCATGCGCTCAAAAGTAGCGGGCGCGTTGCACAGCCCGAAAGGCATAACGTTAAATTCGTATAGCTCGTCGGGGGTTGCGAATGCCGTTTTCGCATTATCTTCTTCGTGCATAGGCATTAGCCAGTATCCGAAACGCAGGTCGAGGCTGGAAAAATATTTCGCGCCTTGTAGAGAATCAAGGGCTTTAATAATTTGAGGCATTGGTTACAAACCCTTGCGAGTGATCTTGTTGAGCGCACTGTAATCAACGCGAAAGCGCACGGAGTTTTACAAACTAGAAGCACAGGTGACGACCAGGGGCTAGATGCGGGGCGACTTACCTTTAGTTTGAGTAGGTCAGCAACGTTTTCTTGGATAATCTTTTTCTCAGCAGGAGACACGCGGTAGGGCCTGTGGCGTGCAACAGATGTTCCGACTGTGGGAATTCGATGCGTTGTAGTAGTCGTGTAGCCGAATGTCGAGGAGTAAACATCGAAGAAACTTGCGTGTTTCTTCAACAAAGCAAGCAGCTTTTGCGTTTGTCATGGTGTCAAGTTGTCGCTAGTGGCTGCAGTAAAGGCGGAAAAAGAAGCAGACTCACAGTTAGGGCTGTCATTGGAAAATACGGCATAAAGTACCCCTACGCACGCAGGCTCGGTATCCGTACCGCAGGCCAACGTGGTGTTCTGAGTAAGTAGAATTTTTTCGGATGTTGTATTCACGGCGGTGACAAGTGCGGAACCATTGAGAAAACTAACTACACCGCAAGCGAGAATGATTGCTTTACTGACGCATATAAATGATGGTGAGACCCAAACGTCACCATGGTCGATGTCTTTGGAGGAAATAGTTAAAATTGGCTGTTGACCTAGTGGTAATTCAGTATCTTCCACAGCTGTCAAACGAAGTGGCCTTTATGTGTCATCGTTGAGCGCGCAGTTCGTGTCGGTGAGGTGGACGACGGGTTGGCCACAGCAAATAGCCGCGGATTCAGAAGACAGAAAATCCCACCCTAAAATATTTGGTGAGAGCAGTCAGTCAGGATGGCGAACTGAATGTGGTGTCGGATACCATCAATAAAAACCCGGGCTGTACAGGAAGCGGAAGGCCGAATGGTATACCCCTGGGCAGCAATTAACGTGGGTCCGTCGTAAAGGGTCATCACTTTTTTTGAGACGTTGGCCTAAATCAACACGCCAACAGAAAAATGTCACACCCGTGTCCACCAGAGCATCCACGTACACTGCTTTCACTACTACTGAAACCATATTGCATGGGCGTTGTGGATGAATATCAGTCCTGATTCGGAATGCAGTTTTCCCCAAGAAATTGCATCACCTAGTTTTCCAAATGACTGGCGGTGGCGAATGAGGCAGGCTGAAGTGGGGAGGAGGAGTGGTGAAAGGGTGAGGGTGAACGGCATCTGGAGTTTCGGCTGTTTTGAGGTGCACTCTATGCGGGTGGAGAGGGAGACCGGTGTGGAGGTGATGAATGGCGTTGACTGATAGTACGAAGTATCTCGTTCGCGCATGTCATAACCGCAGCACTTGTCTTGCTTGCGCTTGCGGCAAAGCGAGAAATGTCGCCGCAATGCCCGCAATAATAGCAAACTGGGTGAGATGAGCGCCAGGGGGAAGAGTAGAAATCACCCGGAGTACCTGAAGAGAGTGTGGTCAGGTTTGCAGAAGAACGGTCAGGCGGGACCGAACGAAAGCTGATTGGAGAAGCGGCAGTGATGAACGCGTACAATGGTAGCGGCAACGTCGTGTTTCTTCGCCGGGAGGCGTGGCAGCGACATGCGCGTAGGTTCATATGAGCTAAGACGAGGGTGACTAGACATGTGCCGGAGAGTTCAGAGATCTCGGTTCCTCCCTGGTATTGTCACGTAATGGTGCTTCAGTAGACTGTAGAGAACATGGTGGAGGAGGTGAGAAACCCATGTTCTGCAACTCTGCACGTATTATGTCTCTTATGAGGTCACGGTGAGGTCCGTTTGTCGTGAAATAATGTTCGCCAATGTCTGCTCGCAGACGAACCGAGTACAGAGTATCGAGGCGCTGACATGTCGTGACGTCTGCTATAGTAGCCGGGTTCTGAGCAACCAGGGCATTGAAGGCAAGAAGGCCTATAACTTTCAAAATGTGGCGTACTTCGTCGAACTCCGATATAGATGAATCGGCACGCCGACACAGCGCAAGAACGTCCTCGACGTACAACGTGTACGACTCACTGGACTGTTGTTGGCGAGTGCCGAATGTTCTCTTCGCGACTGCGGGCCGAATCGCCATTGTGCCGAAAACGTAATGTAGCTGCTGCTCGAAGGTCGCGCAGTCGGGCCTGGCAATGATGTGATTAAAGTACCATGTCTTCCTCACACCGGTCAAGTAGAAAGAGATATAACGAAGCTTGGCGGTTAGCAACACTCACAAGGCTGTACTCATCAAGCAAGTCCTCCACGTCTTCCCCACTAAGATCGGCGAAGAGAGGAGGATCACGCTGGTGGCTGTGTACGTAAACAGGAGGCGCGGCTGGAGACGGCTTGGGAGAGATGGCAGCAGCACCGGCAGGCTCGTTCTGTGACATGCTGAGAAGAGCGCGCATAGCGAATGCGTACAATATATATATATATATATATATATATATAATGAGATCTAACAGACAATAATGCCAAGGAAGGTATAGGGTAAGTTATTAGCCAATTGTAATGTAAATAAGAAAAAGAAAAGTGGGTGAAAAGATAACTTGCCGTGGGCAGGATCCGAACCTGCGACCTTCGAATAACGGTCTGAAGCCCACTTTTCACCCACTTTTCTTTCTTCACATTTACATTACAAATGGTCTACTATATATATATATATATATATATAGGAAACAAAAGTATACTTAAGGGCTCGTTTTTCGTGTTTTACACAATAATAATGAGATGTAACAGAGGATGCCACTGCCGTACGTGACCCACTTCGACGGGACCCGGCGGCGTTCGTTCCGTCGCATCACGCCGGCGATGCCACGCCAAGCGCTTTTGATTTCGCGGATAACGGACGCAAAGCGTATCGTATCGTGTGTCCTGCTATGCTATCGCCACGACTGATTTGGTGTTTTCGCGTTCACAGTGCTGTACCAGTTAACGGCACACAAGTGCTTGGCATGTGGGAACTGGAGTGATCAGTTGCGTTACGGTGATTGAATCGTACAACACACCCATTTGCCGTAATCTGACACACGCACTTACACTCGCATCCAGTATTGCAACGACCACACGAAATGCCTACAACATTGCAGCGAGCAGTTGGTATTGATAAAGGGTGGTGGAGCTCGTGGGCGTCGGGCACCTTGTCTCCGTGGGTCGTCGAGAGTCACAATTTTGTTGTGGAACGTTTTTTGTTGATTAGTTGATGATATATATATATATATATATATATATATATATATATATATATATATATATACATTGCCCTACTGTAGCCAAAACATCAACTAGCTTACGCAGTACGACGCGCAAGAAAAAACGTTTCCGTGAGTTCATACGGGCTGATGCATAGAACACATAACACGTAGGCTAAATCGTTTATACACAAGAAACACGCTCGCTTACGGCGTCGTGTTCTTTTCATCAAATACGGAACCAGAGACCCCTCTCCACCTCCTTCTTCCTGCTTTTCTTTTTTAGGTCTGTGAAAAGAAGAAACTGCGCTGCACAGATGTGGCAAGCTGGTTCCTGTACAGTATAGAGTTTTGTTTCACACTCGCTGTCCTTTATTATTCTTCCGTTTAGTGGGGCGACTAAGGCCAGCTGGCTGTCTTTCGAGCAATCAATGGACGTACACGTTACAAACCGGGAAATGTGTCAAAAATTGCTGTTCTCCAGAACATGAGGAGGATAAATTGTCAGCTGGTGTCAGTACTGGTCCTCACAACTAAAAGGCAATATCTATGAATAAACCTTAAGCTATGAGTGAGTGACTGTTTGCAGTACTGAAGACTGTTGCCTGTGTTGTCAGCAGCTGTGCATTTTTTTGATTTGGCATGTGAGATCTTGCAATTTCTTTCTCACAGTGTTCCTCAATTTAGCTCAGACATATTTTTATAGTTTCCTTTCTCCAGACTCAGTGCAGAATAGCAAACATGATTGTGGTGATCAGCGAATAACTAGTTCATTTGTCTTATTTATCACATGCTCTGTGTGCAATTTCATGGTGTATTTGTCTTCAGGACGTCCTATAATTAGTGGGAGAGTCATACAGAACTAAAAGCAAGAAATGGCTCAGTTGGCCAGAGTAGCTGGTGCATATCACTCTTCCCATATTTCATATCTTTGTGACTTATACTGCTCTACACACATGAAGTTCTCGGCGTCTCTCATAAACATATAGTGGTTTTGGGACGTTAAACCCCCCATACCAACCAACCACATAAAGTTCTCATTGGAAATCATATTCATGTGGTATATGAACATGTTTCCTCAAGGCTTTTCAAGCTGAAACGACCCTTTTCACTTTTAGTTTGACATGTAGATCAAAATATTTAGCTTATCTGTATTATTAACGGCTGAAATGGTCACGTCCACCAGAGAGGCAGTTTAATTGATCAGCCACTGAAGGCACAAAAGTGCAAGATGGGTGCTTCATAGGTAATGCAGTGGTGTAGCCAAGGAATGGGACACTAGGCAAATGGCCCACCCTTGAAATTTTCAGCAATGGGATACCTAGAACCAAATAACACATACTCGACTTGCCTGCACTGAAGACCAAGGATGTCATCCCCCTATCCCTCCACCACACAAATTTCCGCCTATATCACAGGTTACAGGTCCACGGCCCATGTTCAAGCATTTTGTCAAAGTTTATGTGACCTTATATTTTCAAATGAAAACATTTTTCTAAGAGAAACAAATATAACCCTTTAGCATCAGTGGCGACATTTGTGTATGCAATATGTTTATGCGAGTTGTGTCAACTTGAGGCCAGAATAGAGTAAAATACACACTTCGTTAGATGAACTGAACTTTCTCCCTAGTCAATATGTCCTTACTTGACCTCAGTCTGCTGCGCACAACCATAGCTGATCACTCTAGTGAAGGAACTGTTAGCTTTGATGGGTCGTTCAAATCATGTTCTAAAACTAACGTCACGTGTTGCTTTTCTTCTCCCAAAATAATGCAATCAAAAAGTAATTGCACGCACATCGGGAGCTTAGGATTTCATTCTTTATATATCAAAACTAAATATAACTTATGTCAGAATGATGAAGTATTTAATTTCAAAGAAATCATAATGGCTTGCTGAAGCTCACACAAAAGAACACATTCTTTTCCTCCTTGGAATGTAATATTGAGTGCCTTGTGATTGTGCTATCTGAATTTGCCACATTTGTTGGCAGTGCATTATAATTCACACCTGAAGGGGCTATATTCTTAGCAAGTGTTAATAGCACTTTTCACACGTGACTTGCAGTTAACTAAAGAAGAGGCCTTCCCTGTCGAGCTCGTAATACATACTCAGGACATCATCGCTGCAAAGATACACCAGCTGCAATCGAGAAAGGGCACACCTGCAGTGGTTAGTTCACATTTTTCACGTTTTCTGCTGTACCAATAAGGCTGGCTGAGTGAGCACTGCATCCAGTACCGGGAGGCTGCAGCGACAAAGTCCTACTTACAAAACACTCACCAGCTGAGAGGGGAAGTACTGACGTGCCAACCATCCAAAACAGAACGCCGGAGAAAAGAGCGGCGACTACTTTTACAGTTCATAAAAACATGCTAAGAGTTCGAAGTTGTAATGATGCTGATCTTCCAGCCAAGTAAAATAAGAATACACTGACAAAAGATTCTAAAGATGCGCCATCAGGAAATGACAAAACAAGAACCGAAGGAGGTTCGTCTTCATCACATAAACAGCCTTCAACTGATAAGGCTAGTAAGTAACTGACAAACAATTAGTGAGCGAGGGAGAATGGTCACACGAGGTCGTCGGCAGTCAGATGACACAGGCTGGAATCGAGGGTGTTGCAAGGGTATGCTCAGGGAGGCTCGACTGAAGGCCCACCCCCCTTCCCTCATTTTCGCCTGACCCCTGTGTTGTGTTATGACCATATGTTACGACTATGTTACCAAGAGGAAACATAGTGATCACATAATGGCCAAGTTCCCCACCTTTCTGCTCTTCCTGAAGGACCTCGCTTTTCGTGGGTGCACCCCCGGTATAGACCAATCCTGGCACCGACCTTGGCTAAAATACAATAAGAATACCAGAAAACACAGAGCAAACGTTACCACCATACTTTGACTTCTTGCTTTGTGTGCAAATGAATCTAGCGAGAAGTATGTGAAACACCAAAGAAAAGCACCACAGTCTACATCTGCTAGTACCTGCTTTCATAATAGTACAAACTACTGAATAAGCATGCAAAGAGCATTCCTACGAAGCGAAATATCATAAAGCGACGGGAGGCTGTGTTGTCCTGACTGAGACAACATGACAACAAAAAGTAAAAACCTTTCAGGCATGTCAGCATTTCATGCACAGCACTGAAAAGTCATGAAAACCTACCTTCGACGCCTTTCTTGCACAAGATCATTAAAAGGAATACACACTGATGGAAAAGAAAGCCATTACTCGAATCCGGCTCTTATGCACTGATGGGAGATACTTGGACCTGGGTTCCTAACAATGGCCTCAGTACAGCTCTTGAACATACCCTCAAAAGTGCTGACTGCAAGTGGACGAGACATGAAGGCAGACTATAATGCGACACAATGAACACGTCAACCACCAACCATGAACTTATGCTAGAGGGTATGTTGCAAGAAACCCTGAGCACTGGGAACACTCAACGTTCCCAACCGAAATCTCGACCTCACAAACACGATAAGAATGTTCCGATGACCATGATGACTATGATGTGAAACAGGAGCATATACACACACAACTCATTTTTACGTGATTAAAATACTCTTGCTTCCATATTTACAGAAACCGTCGCACGAAATTTTTCTCTAAATGCTCACCACTTTCATCATTGCTGGGAGTGTGTTCAAATTAAAGGAGACAGAGGGCATTGGTGGGGCTGCATGCAGATGGTGTTCTTCGAATGAATGAGCAATGGTCTGCATGGTCCTTTTTGAGCACCTTTCACGTCTGAGCCATTTGTTATATTCACGTTGACAAGTTAGTGTAGTAGTTGTGCCTAATGAAAGGCATGAAAAACATAAATATCAGTAAGAGAGGCATGTGCGCTTTGAGCTGTCTTTTATTATTGCAAGTTTGAACTGTTAGAAATAAAAAAACCGAATTGTTGCTCTAATGACACTATGCATATTATAGAGAAATATTTGTACTGTGTTTCTACTATTTTTCTACATGCAATGAGTGGATAAAGCCAGACTTGCTTAAGCTAAATTGAGGCTTGACGCTGATCTCAGAATGACAATGAACGTGCTTTCTTGTATAGCCCCTGTCAGATCGGCTCTCATGTTCATTATTATTTTTATTATTATTACATGTATATAGATAGGGTTGCCATTTTCTTCAATTCATATGGCCTTTCTTAAAATATAATGCTGTGCCTTGCTCCAAACAACTTTTTCAATACGAAAAATGCCATCACTAGCTGTCCTCTTACTTTATTTGCCTTGAATGTGTGTTTGATTCAGTGAACTGCAGGAAAATTTGCTGCATTGACTTACTGTCAGCGAAAAATTCAGTTCATTGCAATAAAGCTGCCGGGAGTCCGAATAGTAGCATTATTTCAGTGTGCTAGAGTTGACTCAAAAAATAACTACTCAGGCAGAAGATACACAACAATTATGGCAACAGTGGAGTAAAAAAGAGCTCATACTAGTGTATTTTCACATAAACAAGTAATGGAAGAAGTACTATAACTAATGTTGAGATCCTGTAAGCTTTGTGGTTTTCAGATTGGCACGAGAAAGAAGGAAAAAAGACCTTTGAGTAACGTGCGCGAGCACAGGCTTCCCGAGTTGTCCTGTAATGATGTTTTAAAGAAAGGAACTAATTGAGAAGGTACAGTCAAAATGAAAAACAATCATGCATCAGCTTTCTTTCAATTATACTGCAGAGTAAACAAATCATTAACATTTGTGTACAACTTGTTTTTTTTGGTATTGCTGGTCAGTTTTGCATATTGCCATGTGGATGTATATATCTAATCTGTTATTTTGAGTAAACTTCAGTCGCAAATCGGCCCTTGTGCTGCTGTGTCTCACTTTTTTAAATCTTCTTCGATGTACTGTTTCTATATCACGAATCCATACCAACTTAATCTGTCAGTCCTATTCAAGCTTTCTGGATCCTATAGTGGTATTACTAAACCATGTCAGAGTTATGACCAAGCATACCTCTCAAAATGTTTGGAGGACCGTGTGATGTACGACAGTGTTCACAGCATTCATCACATTGGTTACGTGAATATTGGTTTTTGCTCTTTAGGGGCACATGCACGGTCCTAATTTTTAATTTTTGCACATGTGGCTTTACAAGCTTCTGTGCTTTTATGATGTGAAAAAGTTAGAAAAGACAATTAAGCATGACATACGACCCCGAGCTTGTTGATCTACAAATGAAACAAAGCTCAAGATGCAAGACCACACCGTCTTTTATTCCAACTGATTGAAAATTCAGGTATTTGGTATAGTGCCTACACCTTTTTTAAGTGAGGTCTGGTTGCAGAAATCAAGCTCAAAGCGAACATGAAGTTGCACTTTAATTTTCATAGCACTTGAGCATAAGTACCAGGCAATAAAAACTTTAAATTACATTCTCACTTTTTATTTGTGGCACTCGAGAACTAGCACATTTGTAAACCCATGCAAAACATAAATTTACTGAATCATGTGATAACATCACCGCTGTTATTCAATAATTTTTGTAGCCATCATAACTCAGATAACACAAATTCAGTGGGGCATTTTTTGCACATAAATTAATATTTCAGATATAACAAGTGCATAAAACACAGAAAGAATATTTTCGATTTGCCTTAAGAAATGATGCTGGTAAAGGCTTTATTAGCTAGATTGACTTGACAACCAGTTAACATGCAATTTTAGTCATGACATTATGAGGAATGTTTATTGATGTTATGTAGGTGGGATATTTTTGCTGTTTCAGGCCATTTGTGCACTGATGATGACTTCTGCTTAGAAAGTGAATCATCTGTGTTGTTTTCATAAAACTTCAGTAAAAGTAACTTGAGAGAAATGTTTTTTTAAAGTTGGCAGCATGACACCAACGAGGGATGGTTAGCCCATATCATTTCATTATGCATGCGTGTACAAAAGTCTAGTTCGCTGCTACCATAAGTGCCTTCCAATGCGCTGTCACACAGCGATAGGTAGAAGCTTCTTCATGATGTAACATAGACGAGATGTGTTGTCACTGGCAGGAAGTTGGGCTTCGTGTCGATCAGAGTAAAAGAACATGGTCACTGGGTAGACCTAAAGTCACGCTTAAAGCAAGTTTTACAGTGTTGCAACCATTGTCTGCCTTGATAATAAGGGCTGCAGCACGAGCACGAATGTGCTAGAAGAAACAGACGAAAGTCGAGGCACGGAAGGCAAATCGGACAACACGAGCGCTGACAACACAGCGCTCGTGTTGTCCGATTTGCCTTCCGTGCCTCGACTTTCGTCTGTTTCTTCTAGCACATTCGTACTCGCGCTGCAGCCCATATTACCATGAATTCAAACCAACTAGCCCAAATTGCCATTCTTCTTCGTCTGCCTTGAGTGTCAAGCATATACGTTTCGTTGATTTCATTGCTCGTTGGGAGGTAGGGCTTGGTGAAATACCGTCGGTCCATATTGGCTTTCTCCATTTGTTGGGACCAACGATGACATGAGTAATGCAGCCAGCAGCTACAAAAGCAGTAGCAACAGTGCGTGACCTAGAAATGTCTATAGTAAGAATATATTCCACCCAACGCTGAACCATGCAATCAACACATACCTACAAGTTTGTATTTTGCAAGGCAGCAGTATATTCAATGCCACAATAAGATCCTCAGAAACGTCGCCGAATCAAGTGGTCGGGCCTGCAAACATATCCAGCAATGTCAAAATGTGATTGAATTCTAAGTGCTGCCAAGCATTCAACACAGGTGGTACGTAAACCCACATGATGCCATACACCTTACTTTATCTGTTAGGGGAAGCCTTTGGCTTTCCCGCGTATTTGGGCATGAAAGACAGTTTAGTAATATGCCTAATTGTGCTTGCAAGTGAGCTAAAATAGTCAGTTCTTGGGTCACAGCATGTGTTGAAGCTAGTATGTCTCCTGGTACTGGCTAACGACCCCGCACCACCGAAAGTATAGCAGCGTCGAAGCTAATATTTCTTGCAGATGGCAGAATTTGTTGTCATGTCAACAAGTCGCCAATTTTTCAGGTGTATATATCTCTGGGACAGGTAAACATGTTGTGTGGGCTATGTGACAGGGCATCAATGACAATGTTGACAGCTCCTATGATATGTTTCGGATATGTTTGACATCTGCTGCAGTTCATGGGAATATGGATGCAACGATTGTAACTGAGGGAGTGTAACATGTACCGAAAAGAGATGTACTCACGTATTCTATGACAAAGAAATCACGTAATTTCGTCTATTTAATAATGTAATGACATATGCACTCACTATTTATGCCCACTTGTAAGCACAATTCGGTATATCACAATTAGAGAGTTTTTCACATACACCAAATACACAGGAGATCCAAAGACTTTCCCAGACAAATAACATAAGGTGTAGTATAGCATCAGGCGGGTGTACATACCAGCTGAGTGGATTGTGGATTGCTTTGCGGCACTTCAAGATTCAGTCGCATTGTCACATTGCTGGATATGAATACAGGGTCAATAACATATTACATTGACATTTTGAGGATCTGTTGGCTTGTCTCCACAAAAAAAATGCTGTGATGCTGCTCGGATAGTGGGCATAAGTTTTCAGGACATGCCAGGGAACTGATTGGCCGCCATATGTACTCCTTTGACGAGTCGGTGATCTAGCACAAACTGCATTCAAGATGTCGTACGATGATGCATAGTGGAACTCTCATTTGATATTCAGAGAGTAGCATATACTGTCGCGCAAGCGTCTGTTGATCCCCAAAAGTTTTTGTGGGAGTTCTTGGTCTAAGGGAGCTCAATATAGTAGCATTTTTGTGTATCAATAGCACGATGTGAAGGGAATATGTATAATGGCCTGGCACTATGGTACAAAATGTTAGTAAAGTACGTAGTTCACAAAAAATAAGGCGAAGGAGCTTGTAGGTCTTATCAGCGTCTAGTATTTGGAGATGAGAAGCTCTCAACACCTATAAATCTGCCTCGGTAGAGCTGAATACTGGATGCGGAGAACACGAGGATAAGACAGGTGAGCTTTTGGACATCAAATTCACACCTGCTTATGCTGACAAATGTGCCTTGTTCAGGTGCTGGATTACAGAATTCAGATGTGAACTGTGCTCATCAGATGAAGCGATGAGTAGGTTGTTGAGGCAAGCATGACAGAATTCAAGGCTGGGTAAAATGCTGAAATGTATGTCTGGAGTTTCTTATGCTGTGTGGCGTATATAAAAGATCAGACACGATGAACGGTGTCCCCATCAGTATGTTATTTGAAATCTACACATCTTCTTGAAGGATTTGATAGTTGAACCGCATGAAGCCAATTTCGGAGGAAATCGCTGCATCATATATCTGTGACATCATATACGAATGTGAGGAGCTGGGTTGAAGCAGCTAGACTCAGTTGACTGTTTGTGCTATGCCGTCAGCAACTTGATTTAGACTTCAGCGCCATTCGCAGAACACAGGAACACCAACACAAAGCACACATTGGGCTGAGTGAAGTCGGCAAAATCTATAAATATATGCGTAATTTGGTATGGCTGCCTCGAAAATTATTTTGAATGGCAGCCCAATTGAAATAGTGCTTCTAATATAATTTTTACAGTACATCATTTTCATTGTTGAGTTGCCATATGCAGAATTATTTCTTCTTTATTTCTCTTTCATCAGAGCCCTGAGACTAGAGCTCTTTCTCAAAGAAAAACCCCATACTGTTGCGGCGGCTCCGCAGCCTAATATATGAAACAGTGAAAATGTATTGTGCTATAATATCGTTGCAACAAAAAGAAGCAGGTACAAGTGCTGTGCCTTAAAACACGAGTAATCATCGGACCGATCGCTTCGCACCGATGCAGAGCTTTCCTTAGCGGTTGAGCTGTAAAAATGCTGAAAATTAGCGCTCCTTATGTGCACACTCTTCTATAGTCCTCGTTTTTTTCCGACGTTTTGCTTAACGCTCGCTGGTAGCATAATCAGGTACTTTTCCAGAGTGTACACATGTAATGTTGTTAGGACTAAGTTAATAGTGGACAGGCTTAGGTGGACTGTTATGGCTTTGCACATTTCCTACCAATGAAGCATGCACGTGTATACGCTTAGTTATTGTATTTTACGGGCTGCCGTATTGTGTTCACGCGGTCTGGCGTATGTCGCAATCAGAGCGAGGTGTATCCGAGATTAAAACTTCACACACATGTGACCATGCTGGGTCACGTATCAAGGGCGTAGCCAGTGTTTATTTCTGGGTGAAGCGTCGAACCCACGGTGTGACTGAACCGGTATTATTGTATAAATTGTATAGTTGGAACCCAACCTTGTGGCAACGCCTAGCACCTTAGACTACCACTTAATTTAATTAAAACGAAAATTGTGCGCTTCTTCGCCTCTTTGCGGCCGTCATTCTCTCTTGGTATTTACGCGTAATTCTCACACGTACAACCGTTGCTTTTCACGCATGTCGAGTTCAAGACTACTGCAGCTGCATACCATCCAGAACTGTGGCATGATGAAATGAAATATATGCTGCAATTGAATCAGCCGATTCTGGTTATAGCGATTTTGCGAGGATCGCCTGATTTCTCTTGCTGATTCTTTGCAACGGTGTCTTTTGATCGCGATCAGACCCCTCAGGTTGTGTTTGGCGCAAAATCACGCAAACGTTTGGTGAAGACGTTAGCTAAATCACAGCCTGAGAGTCGGAAATTGCGATGCGCAGATCGCGACCGTCTTATTCCCTCCGCTATGATAGGTGTCCGTGTGACACGCAACGCAAGACGATAGTTATAGCGCGAGAACAAAACGCCGACACAGAGACAAGAAGGACACGAAAGACAGGAGCGCTAACTTCCAACAGTTGGAAGTTAGCGCTCATGTCTTTCGTGTCCTTCTTGTCTCTGTGTCGGCGTTTTGTTCTCGCGCTATAACTATCATCATGCCATACCAACTAGCCCAAGCTGCCACACTTCTACGCAACGCAAGCTTAGAACAGTCGTAAGAAGTAGTATGCTTGTTTTGTTGGCTGTACAGACAGCTGGTGCCGTGTAAAAGCTATCAATTGCATGCTACTTCATTAAAAAATTTCCTTTCACAGTCTTTTGCGCCAACCACAACCTTGGTCGTGATACCAGCTCGCCAAGCTGAGCGACAGTAGATTTTGACATTTGCTGGTTGACTACACCATCGCTGCCTTTCCGAGTGCTAAATATCACTTTTGTTAAGAAGGCTTGAAATTATTTTTAGTTTTGTTGTGAATAAATACTTCTCTGGCCACATTTCGGGTGGTTTTGTCCGATTTCATCGACGCTTTCTTACCAAGACCTGGCAACACTGATTTTGTCTTCCGGGTTCTGGGCAGAAAAAAGAAAATTTCAGCTGCCTCAGCAACGCCAGCGACGAGCCAAATATAAGTAACTGTTCTTCTGTACGAGAGCCTTGTTGTTCATACCTGTCACGTGCATCCTAATCAACTGGTCGCCGTAGTGTGCGAGTATTCGGCGAGTAAGTAGGATGAACAGTCGCGGCTAGTCGTGTACGTGCAACCCGAGTCATCGATGTTTTTCTTTCGACTCGAGGGTACATAGAGTACAGGTAATATTTTAATGTGCAGCTTGTGTAAGCTGACCGCAACATGACGCGAGCCTATGTCGTCTGCCTATGTCTCGGGTATCATTTAGAAAAGTGCCTTCCTGTCACCAATGCTATTTTTATGTGCCTGGGTGTCAAACTTGTGCCGTGTATCGGCAGTGTGAGCTAAGTGGTGGCATACACGTAGCACATGTCGCACCATTTTGCATATCCGCGTTTTTACGATGCCCCTGAAACAGGGCCAACTACTGCAATCTGCCATGGGTTCAGCGTGGCCATTATGTGGAGCGTGGCCCATTGCAACTAGAGGAAGTTCTCTGTGTGGGACAAGGCTAGACAAGGCTTGTGTAACTTGCTAGCTACATTAGATGTAATGAGCAGCGACGTTTAAAAGCTTCGTCACATCAATATGAGTAAATAAAAGTGGCATCAACATTTATGTCAGTTACTTCGCAGCAAAGAAAGTTGTGGTGGTGATTATGTTGCTACTAGCAGGGTTAGCTTGGCAGACAACAAAAGGAGGCCTGACTTACTTTTTCATTTTTTCTTGCTTTGCAAGCCACACAATACTTTTCAGTTCGTTTTGAAAATTCACTCGTGCCGAGTCAGAAACAAAATATAAAATTTCAAGTAATACTTGATCTGAATTCCTATGTTTGCGTTGTCCGTTAGCTTCGTGTGGTTTTAATAGTGTAAAAGCCCTTCATTCCCCATCTAGTGATGCTGATTTTGCCCACAAATGTGCCAAACTAAGTTTCCTGCACCATACTAATAAAATCAATGTAGAATATGCCATGCTGCACCAGATTCCCACGTTTGACAGTGTGTATCAGTGGAAATAGCATTGCTGGTCTAAACATTCGCCGCTTGATTTCGAGGCCACCAATCTCACAGCCATGCACCAAGGATTATTTTAATACCTGAACAGTGCTGGTGCTGGCACACTATATGTGCTATATTGCATGCAGCCAGAAACCAGATGCAGTATTTAACCACCCAGAGGTGGAAATTCAGTTGTGGTGAAGGTGTTGTGCGCAAGTGCACAACAACCATAAAGCTGTTAAAACTTTTCGAAACGGTGCTGTAATAGCGGAGTTAAATGCGTTTGATTATCTAAGCACAGTAATCACTCATTTCATTCTTCTTTTCACTACCCTCCGTTGGTACTTCTCCCGAAGCCGCTTTGCCCTCTTGCCAAGCACCTCTCCCAATCTTGCGCGGCATGCATCATCGAAGACATATTGCTCCAAATACTGTCTTGTTACGGTTGCCGCCACTCCGCCCTCTGTCAACTGTGTGCTTGTTGGCGAATCGCTACTGCTGTGCCAACCGGTGCTTATACGAATAGTGTCGGCATGAGCCCTGTCTTACGGTTCACAGTACCTGATTTGAAAGCACGTGCATGCATGTCGGCATCACGACCAACGACGAGTGGCGTGGACAGCTTCTTGCTGGCTAACAGAAAGTCATAGGTGCTTGCTTGACCAATTGCAGCAAATATATTCTGCACGTCAGATTCAACTTCTTGTTGTCACGTGCCAGCCCAAAAGGCATGCGGGGATTGTTTCTTGGAATTTGTGGAACACTGGCGGCTTGTCGCGCGGCCACGTGGAGAATCGAAGATCATGCAGCATTATGCATATGATGCACGTGTTTACTTCAAACGTTTGAAAAATATTATAAGAGGTTGTTTAGGCGCCATTTAAGTGGACCGGGGCAGTGGCCGGATTTTAAAATAAGGATTGGTTTAGTTATTTGCTATTCAAGAGGAACAATGCAGGTGGCTGAGAAGAGGCTATAGCAAGACACAGCTGGAGGCTAAGAAAGCTCTGTTACACCATTGCAAAGCGTTTTTACTAGAAATGACCTATGTCGACATGGGGGTTCATTTGTAAGTGTTTTATTTAGAATGAGAGGAGATAGAATGAAGAACAAGAGGGATCAAAAAGTTTTTATGCAAGCTAAGATAACTCGGAAATGTTTTCAACACATGTCAAAATATAAAATGAATACAGCAGATCATCAATAATTGTTTTTGTTGTTTTTCAAAGCTTAAGATTGCAGACTGGGATAACTTCAGCCATTTATTTGTGTCTTGAGGTGATGCTAGGTGGTGTTGCAATTCGGAGGAATCATTTTGTTGTGATATTCGCAGCAGGATTATGGTAAGTGAGGTGCAAAACAAGCTAATTCGATTCTTTGGGCACAAGTGCTTCATTTCAATCAAATCGATATTGTTCGGATGCCATTTTGGCTCCATTTTATTGACGCAATGCGGGCTCCACCCATTCTATGCACCTTCCATGGCTATTCTCATGTCTAGACCATGAGAATAGCCTTGACCAATCTAGTGTGGCTCCATTTCATTCTTTTGTTTCATGTCTACCCTGTTCTAGATAAAATACTTACAAAATAGCCCCTCCAATTTATCACACATCTAACTTGAAATGAAACTTTTTACTCTTTCTCTATATTTCAAATAAATAATGCTTTGCTGCTGTAGTTATCAACGTACGCTATATATAGCATTAACACACAAGCAAAAATTTTTTTAACATTAAGTCTTCTGTGCGTGAAAAAGAAAAATGAATGGCGTATTCATTAAGTAGGTGCTGATAAGCTGGTATTTGATTGAATACCCTTTGGGGGAGGGGGGGGGGCGTGTGCTCGTAAACAGCACAGTAGGTGTAAAATATTTGGGTTTACGTCATCACTTTCGGGGCTTATTTGCACCTTACAGTTCAACGCCGTTTGCAGAAGGGCAGCTGTGTATCCCCTAGTGAACATTTGCAAAACCACCTTCGTGCCTAAACAGTGCGAGCGCACCCACCATTAAGGGTAACAGATTTGCCAGAACAGCATTTTTTCAGTTTTCAACAGTGTTGACACACTTGAGACATCTATCAACATTTTGTGGCACACAAAGGTGGATACAAGATTTTTTATGAAGCAGGATCACCAATTGGAATAACATATTTACTCTTCTTGGGGTATAAAAATAATATTATCAGGCGGTGCGTCACAGCATTCGGTTTGCCCTTATAAAATTGGCCACCCCCTCTGAAAGAGCACATGGATTGCTTCAAAAAGTACACATAGGGAAGCAATACGTGTGCAAACACACCACCAAATGTTACCTTATTAAACTCCACAATAAACAAGTAACTATAAGCAACATGTTCGAGCACAACCATTCTATAAGATGAGAATCGATGACGTTCAGAAGCTACCTGGCTAATGTGTTTTTGTTATCGCAATGTAATTGACAAAGTAATGCTGTAAGCAGCAGCAGAGGCAAGCATGAGTAGCCGTGGGGATATTTTGAAGCTCGTGGACAAGGCCGGTTCATCTGTGCCTGCATTCACACGATGCCAAAACCATTTCATTCTGGCATGGCATGGAAGAGCGTGCTGTGATGAGTGCCTATGCTGTCCCACATCTGTATGGAACGGAGAACATATACAGGCAATTAATTGTAAGCAGCAAAAGAGCTACAGATCTAGCCCTACGCGTCAGCCATGAGGAAGTCACATAGAGGTTAATCTCCGGTAAATATTTTTTAGCATCCCAGTTTCCTTAGTCTGAGCAACATGGCACAAGAAAATTTGTTGGCATTGCCGCCCCTATCTGCCACCACACGTTAATATGGACATCCCATGCCTGCACAGGTGGAGCGCGCCGAGCCTTCAACATTGCAGAGATGCCCTCAGTGTCTGCTAGATGCTACACAAGGTCTATACAACGCTCTCGGGTGTTTCAAAAACACATCAGTTTTCCAATTATTTCTTTTTTTAGCCTACCAAGTGTTGTCCTACCATAATAACAAGGAATTCATTTTTCTTATGCTGTTGACCTGTGCTTTGCATTTCAAGGCTTGTTTAGGGCAGTGTGTTGGCTATCGCTTGGACACCAGTGCTAGTACAGAGTGGCAAGTTTCAAAATGTCTCGTAAGTGCTTTCTATTCATAGAAACCAGAAAAGCTGAAGTCTCAAAGTGACGCTTTTCTTAAGGGCTGAGCTCCTGGTCGCCACTTGCTCTTTAAAGTAGAGCATTTTTTAAGCGAACTAAAAGCACCTGAACCATACCTGTCTGTAAGTCGGTCTGTGTAGTATCTATCTGATCGATCGATTTCATCTAGCTTATTAAATTTGGGCACTCTGTGATTGTCTCCTTAACTTGACACCTTATGTCAGCAACTCACTTATGAGTTGACTTAGTCGAGACTCGCTCATACTCATATAAGCCATGTGCTTGCGTGAGTAAGGGTGAGTAATAATTTAGCGAGCTTGAGGCCGAGCGAGTCTGGTTTAAAGAAATTTTGGTGGGTTAGATTGAGCCCAAGGTGCGAAGCATGTATGAGTGAGTTTAGGTGAGCTCTAATTTTTTGCCAACTAAAGTTTGACATGAACTAATACTTGCATGACAGGAAATATTATGTTATAAAAGAGTTTGATACGACAATTATTGATATTTGGTTGCAATAATATACAAGATGTTTATTTACACTACTTACATATGGGTTAGAGAGCCAAGAATCTATGTTGACTGTTTTCGAAAAGTCTTTTGCCACTGTCTTTTCGACCACTGATTCACCCCACACCAACCACTCTTGTCTACCTCTATGCTTGCTGTACCGTCCAGTATACCAAGGGTTAGTCATCCAGTTTCCCTAACGTATTGGGCGCGAGGCCCACCACCGAAAGCGCAAGTGCTGCAATCGCTGTGACGTGCAGGGTTTAATCACGTGATCTCGCCTCGCACTGGCAAAGGAAAGCTGGCGGTTGCATGTGTGATTCTACCGTGACTTTGCAGTGTTTTAATATTCGAACAGCGTTGTTTTGCTCTGGCTTCATGTGTGCGCACTTCTGCAGACTACACAATCCGAAAAGACAGCAAAAGTTACCGGCGGCATGCCACAGTGCGCTACATACGTGAGGGTACTCTCACAGTGGTTTGCAGTGCCACTGTCTCCTCTCTCTTTTTGTGTTGTGGTTGTTTTTTAACTATGGGGTTAACACGAGCACCGACCATGAATGATGGCATAAAAGCGGAAGACTTAGATTTCCGCCCGGTAGCCCTGTCACAACTAATAATTAATGTGCCAACAGTCCAATTATATATACTTCAAAATAGTATGTATGTGTGTATATCTGGGGGAAGTTGCTGTCATTGTCATTACTTTCAAGAATGTACCCCGCTGTTGTCCGAATTGTCAGAGAGTCTAGATATAGCCAGGAATTCCAATTCTTTTCCCTTTATTTTGGTAATTTTACCTTATTCCAGTCTATTTTGTTGCCAGTTGCTTCTGTGTGTTCGGCCAGCACGTTGGACGCAACCTTCTTTCTTACATCATACATGTGCCGCTCCAGTTAGAGCTACTTTTCTCTCCAAGGTAACCTAACAGTAGCCTGTGCCACTCTCACCCTCCTCCCCGGCTCTCCTTCTCTATGTGTGTACTCGACCACACTGGTTTCTATCCACCAGTAGCGTAGCCAGGAGGTGGCACACGAGGCCCTTGCCTCTACCCACCCAATATTTTCCTATGGTATATAGGGAAGCAGAAAATAACAGTCTACCACATCTACTTGCCTAGCTGCGACCCATTCTAATCAAGGTGGCGCCCCTTCGAAAAAAATTTCTGGCAAGGTCTCTGCCATCTGTGGCCTCAGCTCAGAGGGTTCTTTGCTTATGGATTACGCCTGTAGGATGGGCCCATAGCCACTGTCACTTCCTCTGAATGCTGTTTTGATCGACAGGCGAAAACTTGATAAACTTCGAAAACTGATTCATCTTCTAAAACCTGCCATGAAATATCGCACAGTTCGTGAATAAAGCTTAAAAGAATGAAACTGGACACTCCCTATTTCATTGAAAGCTCTGAGACCCCCCCCTTTTTTTTGTCATGAAGTTGCGTCGTTCCGGCCACGGTCCTGGCGATGGACATCTGCGGTACTGTCGCTAGGTCACCGGGTGCAAGCCGTTGTTACTTTACCTGGTCGAACGCACCTTCGAGGGACAGCCGAAGTGATACCTAACCCCATGGTGGGGGAAAAAAAGGTGGGGAGTTGTGGAAGGGGAGGTGTAGTGATTCGAAAATTTCTTGGCTTGGAATTCTAACCCGTGCGGAGAATCCTCAATAGGCCACCTTTGCCATTTTACACCGGCGCTTCATGGAAAAGCGCATTGATATTAGGAAGGGGCTGTTATTCCTAGTCACGTGACACTGCACATAATGTTCACTTACTCATACCTTTGTACGCTGCCTAATGATGAGTATCAGTGTAATCACTGATGTCTAAATATGCCACTGGAAATATTTTGGAGCAGTGTATGACATTTCTGCTTCCTTAAAAAAACTAAATTGTGTACCAGTTTTTTTTCACCACCTCTGCTCTTCAGTTTTAGGAATGTCGAATTTCATGGTTGCAAGCTTGGCAGATCCATATTTATATTGGCACAGTCTGTCAAATGAATTTACAGGCACAGCAAATGCTAATATGTACTTTATTTTTGTTGGCTCAGTGGGGTGGTTCAAAATACCACTTTCGTTGAAAGAGCAGTGCTCATGTTTACGCTGCACAATTTAGGTGATGTCGAATGCTTTATACATAATTTGTTTCTAAATGTAAGCTTTCTTTTTTATATTGCTCAAAGTTTGGTATCTAGTGATGAAAATTGCACATCTTTTTCCCTGTAACCTGCTCAAAATTTACATTTTAGTGCTTCAAAAGCAATATTTTGCTTTTCCTAAAATTGCTCCAAGTTGTATTTCAGCTGTTGCACCTCTGATCTTGTTAAACGGTAGCTTTCAGTGACGCTGTGTTCAATAAGCAAACAATTTTGATATTCGGACATTCTTTCGCATTTCTTCTGGCACCCCCTAATCTAACATGTACCTATCTGTCTGACCAGTATAACTGTTGGCGCATGACTCAGGAATCTTGTACACTACTCCTCTAACACAAGGAATGGAGAAGCTTCGGTGTTTCTGACCACATTCACCTTTATTTTTGGTTTTGCCTTTGGCCCCGAGCCTAACAAGTGTGCAAAAGCTGCCCAGCTTCCCAAGAGCCGTACATACCAGTGCCACATCATATCTGGATTTGACACTCTTAATTGTGCGCCATCTTGTAAACAAGTCTAACAAGTGTTGTGTATTTTCATGTACTAATAAGAGCTTGTATCAATAAAGAACTTGAATGCAAGGCAGCAGGCTGAAGTGGCTTTCATGATTTTTCTCACAGACTTCGCATTTGCGGAAATGTTTGATCCATCTCACCACCTTTTCGCAGGATCTAGGGACCGTATAATCTGGAAACCCTGCTGTTTGAATCCTCTGGATCTGAGCATAAACACTGCGGAATACCTTGTGCACACATGACTTGAACACATCCTCCTGTACCAAAGATGCAGCCAATTCATCTTTGATCACTTTGGAATGAGCTAATGTGTAAGGCAAAAGAGGCTGTTGCGACCTTGGCCTGTACTGCCAACACACATGCATTGGTGAGGAGTGAGACAGATGCTCACATCGCGCATTTTTGATACATTTCTGTTTTTGTGCGCCAAGGTGCTCTAAAATCAAGGAAATTGCACAGAACTGCTCCAAAACAGCCTAGAAAGCTAGAATTTTGATGCCTACCTCAGCTTCAGCGGGAAAAAAATGGCGAGGGTGGCTAATAAGATGCGCCCAATGGTGTTTTTTCCCTTTCCACATTTCTGGTGACAAAGGCTCCCGTAGTTCCGCCATAATCTTTAAACTTTAACAAATATGCGTGACTCACAAAATTGTGCTGCCGTGCATTGAGCTAGCTGCTTCTACTAGCTAGGCTGTGTGTTCTAGCGCCAATGTCGGCTAGCGAAAACCACCGAGTTTGGTGGCAAACATAGTGGGGTTGACTCTCCGGTTCTCTGCCGTGCATAGCGCATTCCTCCAGGCACTGTGGCTTTCATGTTGACACTGCTGCATGTGTTCACTTACGAGTACGTGTTTGCTATGAGCGAGTAACTGTAAACGTGGAGTCAATTTTTTCCCTGCATCCGACGCGTCTCCCGAATGCTCTGGCACGTGCACATGGGTTTTCAAAATGGGTTCCGTGAGCGGCAGAATGTGTGCAACCTATTCCCAATTTACAGCCATTAGCTACTAATTTGTTTAGACAGGCGAGAGTTCTCATTGCATTTTATATTTAAAAATCCATCGCAAGTGAAATCCGCACATCAATGTCTGCAGGTAGAGAGGCACTTGGTTACATGCGAGGCCGCGGTGACAAACTTGAGTGTTCAAACCATTGTAAACGATATTAACAGCCACCTTGGTGCTTTATTCGTGACTCCTTACACATCGGCAATCACTTGACAGAGTTTTCAATAATGGCGATTTGCCACCGCTTCGTTTTGTAATCGAAACTCGCAACAAGTGCTTAAAGAGGTGTCGCTGCATGCGTGCCGGCCCTGGGCTACACGAGCTTTTGGCTTATCTCAATTAGTGTTTCGGTCGGCGGCAGTGTGACTAGTTTTCTTTCTTTTCTTCTTTTTTTTGCAATAAAACCTGCCTTTCTACGATGAGCGTTTTGTTTGCGTGGACAGGAATTTTTTCACCTGTAGCGCGCGAGCACTTTACGCGAGTCACGGAGTGGCGCGGGCACCAATCGCAAGCCGATGTATTATTGGGAGTTCTTCATCGACGGTGATGACCTATAAATATTGAAAAGATGTCAACACTGGCCAACTTGTGCTATAATAAAAGCGCGGGGTTGCTAATGTGAAGAGGTGTTATCAGTATCACTGGCTTATCACTTAGGGCCATATGCACATGCTTTACGAGATAGTCTATGCAGCGAGATTTCTTTGATCTCGCGCTGCAGTCTTGGAGTTGGTCCTGCATGAGGTGACCGCGAACGGCAGTACAGCATGCTTTTGTTTGTTAGATGCTTTTAACACCATCATGTCAGGCTTTTTTTAATTGAACAACCACTCTTATATCACTAAGATTCTTGTGCAGTCACAATTATTTAATTTCTTTTTTAGTGTGATGTGTTCTTTTTTAATGTTTCCGCGGAACATCGCTTTCAACAAAACCTTTTTTAGATATTATTTTACGTATTATGAGGGCTAGATAGGTCACGTGTTTGGTATGTAAAAAAGTAGTGCAGTTCATACCTAGCGATCATCTGTTCAAAAACTTCCTTCAAAATCTGTTTCAGTGTAATGTGTATTATAATCCAATTAAACTATGCACTGGTGCCCCCACGTTGCTAAACATGAGTATTTTTAAGCTCCCAGGACAACTTAGTAAAGGCTGCTAACTGCTCCAAAATAGAAAATTCGCTGCTCCAGAAACTGATCCCAATTTAGTTTCAGCCGTCTCACCCCAGTTTGTGTAATGCGTTAGCCTTAGGTCTAAAAACTGAAGATTTAATTCCTTGGCAGTTTTGTCGTAAAGTGAAGTACGCTTCCATTCTCCAAAGAGACACTAAAGAGCAAAACAATTTTTTGCATATTAGTACTTCTAATTTCACTATCCGACAGACACTTCTCTTGCAGCGACATGATGCTCGGCGACGGAGGAAACATGAAAGAAGAAAATTCGGGTGGAGATTCCACTAAGATTGCCGTGCCAAGCACAGTGATGTACGAAATAATGAAGGAGTCCACTGGGGGGGGGGGTCCCACATAGCTTCTACTCAATAAAAATGAAGTACATTGTGTTCAGTGGGTGCTAGACTTAGCATATGATGGTTGGAAAATTTTATTGAGCCAATGTCATGAAAATACGAAAAAGACATTTTGAAATTTGCTACGTGATGCTCAAATGCAGGGGTGCAACAGCTGCGCTGATTGCGTCAAATTGATAAAGTTCCTCAATTGTGCGCCGAGCTGTGCCAAAACCATAAAATTTGCCGAAATTGCGCCACGTGCGCCAAAATGCCCAACCAGCCTCAAAATATTCTCGTGTGCCCTAATTTGAGCTAGAAATGGAGACCAATTTGGCCACTTGTTTACATCATGAATCTATGCGGGCAGACCCCAACCATAAACCGCAGTGTAAGACAGCTGCTCATTAGTTCAAGACACTCGCAAAACTCTATCAACCAGATGAAGTTACAACGCCGCGTGCCTGTCGGTCTGCTGACTGCAGCAGATATATTTACCGGCGGGACGACGCAACTACAACACAAACAGTGTTAGCCGTAGCCAGCAACACTTCGTTGGAAATATGAATTTCCTAGTCAGCAAGTGCTGCCATGGCATGTTAGGAACCATATGGAACAAAAGCTGGAAGTGTAAAAACTCTCAGCATATCGAGCTTGTACACTACAAGATTTAGTTCAAGCCGTGACGTCAGTTGCCATAGCAACACCACATGCGATAGATATCCGGTGCCATTGCGAGCCCAACTGGCGGGTTGGTCTCGCAATTGTTTGACCAGATTACTTTATCTGGTCAAACGCACCTTGCAAGCAAGCCAAAAAGTTGTGCCCTAAACCAAACTCCTTCATGAAAAAAAAAATGGAGGTTGGGGGTTGTGGTTTGAAAATTTCTTGGTCTTGTTCTAACCTGTGCAGAAACACTGCTTAAGCCACCTTCGCCATAGTAAATGGGTGGCCTGCGGAAAAGCGTTATAATATTTAGAAGGGGCTTATAGTTGTAGTCCCTAGACACAGCACAGTTTGCTGAATGGCTGATATATGTATATGCCACATATTTGTGAGTAGGAAAAGTTACTGGCAAATTTATTTGGAGTACAATATGACATCTCTGCAGCTTTAAAAGATCAGTTTTTTTTCAGTTTTAGGAATCTCATGGACACCACCTTGGGAAGTCCACATTTGAATTCTCAAACAATTTGACAGGCCTGGTGACTTCTAATGTGGACCTCATGATTGTTTGCTGAGTGGGGTGATTAAAGAAAATACTCTTTGTTGAAATAGCAGTGCTCATATTCACTGTGCATGATTTAGGCAATGTTAAATGGCTTGCACATTTATATATATATATATATTTTTATCTAAGCCTTCTTTCTCAAGCTGCTTGAAATTTGGTCTTTCGTGGTAAAAAATTGAATGTTTTTTCCTTGTAACCTGCTCCAAATTTGCGTTTTAGTGCTCCAAAAGTAACATTTTGCTGCTTCGCAAATTGCTCCAAATTCTAGTTCAGCTGTCGCACCCTGGCAAATGTTTAGGCACGAAATTTAACATCCATATTTTGACCTTGATTTTTATTCATTATTAATGAAATGATGACAGTGAAACTTGTAGCATTACAGTTCTCAAACCACAGTTTGCTCAACTAAGTCAAGTAATTGTTTCTCTTTATTGTCCCGACTATATCTACCAGCGGGCGGTCTGGAGGTGCACGCTCGCTTTCTTTGCGGCCTGTTTACGGGAACGAGGTTGTGCTTGTACCTATTGCCGTAATCTTGTTCCAAACTAACTCGCCGCCGTCCATTGAAAAAAAAAAGCTAGCGCACTCACATAATGCTCAGCTTCATTTCTACTGTTGCACTTCCTGGTGGTACCAACGCAATGAAAACATGGTAGGAAGCATATATGACACCTCTTTCTGATACTTCAAGAGAGGAGTAAATTGATAAATCTTCCATTCTGCACGCATGTACCGTTGCGCGTCGAGTTCAATAGGCTCGGCCACACGATCCATCAAAAACTGGCAGAGGAAATGACAGACAATATATACTTTTTTTTTCTGAGAAAAATAGTTTTGAAAACGTTTACTTCGAATTCACATGCCGGCAGCCAGTGCCCATGAAAATGATAAATTTTGCACATTCTTGTTCAAAATATCACATTTCGTGCTTATTGAAATAAGTACTTGAAAAATGTGAAAGTAAAAGCGTAAGAGGGATGGTCACTATTTTTCACAAGTAGGAGTGAATAGCACTCGCAATAGCAGGAGTAATAGCAGTCGTAATAAGAATGGCAATGAAAAATAATAATTTTTCAAAATGAAAACACAAAATTTAGAGACATGAAACAGCATGTAGTGATGCAGTTTTGGAAAGTCGTTTTAATAAAGAAAAAAAACCCAGGCCCGCACAATCCCAGATGCCATCTTCAGTGCCGATGAAAAAATGTGAAACATTTTCATATGCAATAAGGCTCGCCAGAGACGAACGGGAACAATATAATTTTAGGGAATCAGAGTGTGTTCTCATTAGTACTACTATAATTTAAATTCCCCTGAAGAAAAAAAAACACTGTTGGCAAAAATTTGTGGTGATGCTTTTAGCTGAAGTAGCGACATTGTTTCTAACCAGCAATGCTTTTATGTGGGCTTGTAAACAAAGCGAGACGGCATGTCATTTCGATTCATTGACATTTTTACGCAATTAGCTAGAAGAATCTGGAGAAACTTTTCAGAAGTAATTACCACCGACGCTTTTGCGTGACTCTTGTTCACACTTTCCGAACAGGCCAGCAGCAGTGAATCTTCAATGTATTGCTCAAGATTCAACTGTGATTGTCAAGAATTTTCATTCGAGGAAGTTAATTCACTGATATGATTATGAAGGACGCCATAGTGGGAGGCTCTTGGAATTTGACCATGTGGAGTTCTTTAACGTGCACCCAAATAATAAATCCAACCACACGAGCCTCAAGCATTTTCGGATTCAGCGAATAGAATGTGTTCGAGCATTTAAAAAATATTTTGTGTCGTTGCGTGTGCGTATTCATTACCAATGCATGCGTGCCAAAAAAATTCAGGCTGTGCCAACACACACCTCTACTACTCTCACTGCTTCCTACTAATTAAAAAGTAATTGATGCGAGAAAGTGGCCGAGGACAGCTGATTTACAAAGCAGTGCGTATGCGGCAAAATTCGTTTTGAAGAGTTGGCTCTCAACGCCCTCATGCGGAGTGCGCTGACACTGTATAAAAAAACTATATTTCACTCACGGCGGCTGTTTAGGCCATAAAAGCATGGAGCGAGCGAGCGCCTATAGACCGGCTGTGATATACCATCCATTCGTTAATACTGTTCTTTTCACAAATCGTGCACGTGCATCGTGCATGTACCGAAAAACATACTGTCAAACCATATGATATTGCTGTCCCGATTCATCTTGTTGGCATCACTTAAAGGAGCTCTGAGACGAATTTTCAATATTTAGGAATTGTTGTTCTATAGAAGACGATTGCTTTCAAGAAGAGAGTTAGTGTTGCGGGAGAAAGCATCGCATGTGTTTTTAATACCTCTACCTTTAAAGACACTAAGAATTCCGATATCAAGTGGGTGGCTTCTCTGTGATATGACAAGGCAGTGTGACGTTGCAGGAACTTGGCAATTCACTACTTACTAATGGCAGAAAAGCGATCTGCTCGTGGTACATATAAACCATGAGTGAATTGTCCCTATTGACCATGACAGTGAGTTCTGTGATTCAGGCTGCATGGAAACTCCGTTTACAAACTCGGAGGAACCTTGTTGACTCGTCACAATAATTTCCACTCCATTGCTTGCCAACATTCTGGAACGAAAACTTTAAAATCAAAGGAACTATCTCATGCACGCTGGCTGACTATTGTGTGGCAAGTGGTAATACTACTTGTATACCAAGGAAACTAAAAATGTCCCTTTTGCGATGTCTCAAAATTGTCTCGGTACACCTTTGAAAGACACTAAAACCAAAACATTTTTCGCGTATTAGTCAAGTACAATTTCTCAATACAGAAAATACTACCCTTACCGCGAAACGACGCTCGGTACGTCAGATAACGCACGAAAAGAAAATGTGGGTGGAGATGCTGACTTGATCTTCTCGCACGAAACCAGGTGACATCATTAAATTCAGACATGTGTGTGTACTGGGTATTATGTAAATATTATTTCATCAAAATTAAGTGCACTGTTATTTGTCGGTGTGATGGACCTAAGATACGAAGTTTCAGAAATATTCATCAAGGCAATGTTGCGAAAATACAATTCACTTTCAAAATTTGTGTATCACGAAATAAAAATAAACTTCATTCCTAATTTTCGCCGCTGATAATCAACTTGTGGCATGAGAGGTCTCGGTGTGCAGCGTGTCAGTCTAAACTGAGACATTGGTTCTCTTTAGTGTACCTTTAAGAAAATATTGCCACTGCTGGTGCAACATGAGTCACTGCAAACACTGCTTTGAAGCAATATTTCATTTTATTCAAGTTAAACATCAGAGGTGCACTGACATTTTAGTGCTATCACTTTATTGGAATCGGCCTTGTCGTTGACCTCGTGTTCTAGCGACTTAACAGAAGTCATGAGTTCTTTTGGGGGCATGGCATAGCATTATTATGATTCCTTTCTTGTGCCCAATTCAGGTGCTCGCGTGATATTTCTGTACTACCGTGAAATTGGGTTACTTTGTGACAGATTTCTCGTGTTTTTTTTCTTGCTGGAGAATCGTCAATATAAAGGCAAATGAAGAATGACAGAACGTTTATAAAACATTCCCTCGCACTACGGAATGTTCTACTGATGCCAATTTTCAATACAAATGGCTGTATTAGGATGGGGAGGTGAAATGGGGCAAATGACTCTAGATCGTGTGGGCAGCTTTGTGACAACGTTGTTTTTGGCTAAATATGATTGAGAAAAAGGGTTAGCACAAATTTACATAATGAAAAGTTCATTTGAGTTATTTACAACTGGTTTCTGTTCTAGCAACCTCACAGTTGTATGAAAATTTATTCATACATGTACCTCCTCAATCAAGATGTTTTACCTCAAAGATACCTTGTTTGCCTAGTGGATTCAATTGAGTACGAAATTGCGTCTTTACAGTCCGGTCATCTCTAGTTCTTTAGTGTTCTCCCCATAGTGATGATGATGTGCCTATCTGGTTTAACTTCTGTCGCTCATCCCAGGTAAAGAGGTCGTTCAAAGTTTGCTATGTCGAAGTTATCCTTCTCGAAGGTTTTTTTAGTCCGAAACCCGCACCATCGAATCCTAAACGTTGCTAGTATAGGGAACCAGCGCTGGAGTTTCCACGGCCACAATGGCAGTGAGAGCGCGCACTTCTCAGCTGCTCCCGCAGAGGAGAGTGGCGGCTGGCAGAGATGGTGCGTGCACGCATCGCCGTAACAAAACCAAAGGATTGGCTACTTGGGCTGGTTGGTGTTGCATCTTTGAGAGAAATATACTTCCTTAGTTCGCAGAGAATGTTTCAGAGGGAAGATATAGCAGAGAGATAGGACAGAGCGCACACTTACAGCCAATTTCATTGCACAGATGGCGGGAATATATAAATATATACGGTAAAGAGGGCGAGGAGATCACACAAAGAAGAAAAGACAAATGATGGCGCATGCGCCAGACCACCTTATTCCAATCCTAAAACGGCAACTTAACTGAAAAGATAACTGTCGATCTGTCGAATAGTGAATACAGGTATTTTTTCAGTTAAGTTGTCACTTTAAGACTGGAATAATGTGGTCTGGTTCATGCGCCATTATTTGTACTTTCTTCTGTGTGTGATCTCCTCGTCCTCTTGACTGCATATATATTCCCGTCATCTGTGCAATAAAATTGGCACGCTCTGTCCTATCTGTCTTCTTAATCTTCTTTCTGAAAAGTTTCCCTGCGCACTAAAGAAATATATTTCTCTAAAGAAACCAAAGGGCGCTGGCGGTACTGCTGCGTATTCAAGCGCAACAGTATGTAAAAAGGAGGACGTAGAAAGAGGAGAGAACGTTGCATCGAAGCGGTCAGCTGAGCAAAATTCCGCTCTCGCTCTCCTTTCTAGTGGTGTCGGGCTCGTTTCTAAACCGGATGGCGCGTGTCCGCTATATTTATTCGATAGTAAAGACAGCCGCCAGTAAGCCAGGACCAAACATTTGAGTTTAAACTGGTGTTTTGCTGGAAATGAAACGGGCATATTATGCAACGAATGGCATTGCAAACTTTTTTTTCTGGCCCACTGAGCGTTGAATAGTGAACTTCAAGACTTACAAAGTTTACATGCGTCCGTTCATTTCAACATCACCACCAAACTTTATCTGGTGCCACTGCGTGTAGTGAACGAAACGATAGGCAGGTAGTCTTTGTTTTTGTAAACGGTTGCGTGTAAAGGAAAAGTGCATTGCCCACAACACTTGTGCAGGGCCACGTTCATACGCCTCTGGGCTGTTTAAAAGATACCCTCGCGGTGAAAACTCGATGCCGAAGTGCCTCTGCTTAACTTAATTTGTGCAAAAGACAGGGTTCTTGTTACACACAAAAAAGCAGATTACTCAAAACCTCGCTTTATGGAGCCAGCCAATTCAGTAAGCGTTTTTCTCACTTGCTGCAGTGGCTAAGCAACATCGGAATTTTCGCATTGCTAGAGAAGTATCAAATGTCTTTGATGTTTACCTGTTGTTTAGTTCACCTGCCACGCAGTTTCAGTTTTTTCTGCTTGCCTATGTCGGCCTAAAATGAACATGTCTGTTCAACATCGATAATTGCTAGGCTTTAATGTGCGAATAAGATATTCTGAGGTACGCTGTAATGTGCGTACCAAGATTGTGACCGCTTGGAGTTCTCCAATGCGCACATATCATTTGGTTCACGGGTGTTCTTTTTATATGTCCCCATCTAAATGCAGCCATTATGGTCGGAAATTCATCCCACGCTATCAAGCATAAGACCACGACACCACCCGTACTATGCTGTCACAATTGTTTTCCTGATCAACGTCAACATACATACATACCGCAAACAGGGTGTACATTTGCCGCCAGAAAAAGTGATGCCGCAGCCACTACTTATTCGTTTTTTTACTACAGAAGTGAGCAGAGAAGTATTGTCGCCGCACGGGCATATAGGCCAGTACTACCAAAGCACCAGCCAAGCACCCAACCAGAAATTGATCACGAGGAAGTTGCCATCACTGCACAACACTGTCTCTTCGATGCCACATGCATAGATGCAGTTCGTTTTGCAGAGATTCTTTTTGTTTTCAAGTGCTGTTTATGTGAGAGTAGCCTCCAAACAGTTTTTTAACCACAGTATAGTATTACTAGCGCAATGGCTTTTAGAGCTGTTCATTCCAAAATGAAGCACGGCAGCGCCACTGGTACGTGCTCTCCCTGCAGCCGGTCCGCAAATGGCTGAATTGTGTCGCGAATTTCTGTCAAGTACTGCTTTTTGGTGAGATACCTATCCAGTCCTCGTCTCCTATGATACCAAGATTTCGGATCAATGCAAGTCTCCAAAAGCACGAGAAATTTCGGAAGTTTATTTATTGCGAAAAGAACAACATAGGAAACCACATCAGCCCATCTCTCATAGCCTTTGGAGTTACTATTTTAAAATTGATACAGGAGCCTTGCAATAATCCACAAGTGTCAGTGCTGAAATTGGGTTAGCATAGATTCTTTCATCTTGTGATGTCTATCTGGTGGTCTGTCATCCTCTTGTGCAGTATTAGCTGACATGTGCCGAAGAATAATCCAGAGATGAAAGTTCGTGTGGTCGTGTGTCTTGTCCGGTTATAAAGTTATAAAGCCATAGGCTATAGCTGCAGACTAATTCACCTGGCTTGCAACCCGGTAAATCATGTATAGAAATCATGAAAGACCTGGTGTTTATTTGTAAATTAGTCAAACAAGCTTGTTTTAATCAACTTTAATTGAAACCTATCCCTAAATATTTTGGTCTGTGGCACAATTTTTCGCGCAATGACTGTTGAAGTATTTGTTCATTTCTTTTCATAATGGCCACATGGCATTCGATCTGGATAGTACATTATAACGTCTGTTGTCATTGTTTTTTATTGTTTTCGCTTGCATATATGTTATACTGCAGTGCTTAGGACTTATTTGGAGGTGTTTATTTCTATTTATGTAAGCAGGTGTCTGAAAAAGCTCAGCGTTTCACCAAGACGTGGCTGTTGAAGTTTGTTGGCCTCGATGGAGGTTAGGTAAGGCACTTCACAGATGTGTTCATTGATTTGCAGCCCCGTCGCTGCTGCCCCTCGGAGCAGGGATCTGCGACACCCTGTGATGGTTGTTTTCCTGCCCAATCGCTGCTTGCAGGACCCTGGGCAGCCCACCATCATTGCCTCATCTCCTGCTGCTGCCTCTAAATCTTCAGTCCACCTCTACTGCCCTGGCCAGCCCTATGCCCATAGAGCCTTGCTGAACTCGCCTGCTAGTTTGGGCTGCATTACTGAGCTGCAGAAACTTGAAAAGCCGAACTGAAAAATAAATGATATGACTTGGTATACTTGGAAATAAAGTTACAAAAAATGTGTTCTGGTATTCTTATATATAGATTGCTTGTGTGCGGAATATTTGCACGGAGCAGTTTTTTTAGTTGATGTTTTTTAGCAAATACTTGATAGAACATAATATGTTACAATTTCTCGAAAAATTCAGGAAGAATGTATGAAGAAAATCAGACAGTAATTACACTTGTGCAGTCTTATGCTTTACATGTGGGGAGGGTAATTGACAATGCAAGAAAAAGGGCGAAAATGGACGATTTAGTGGAATCGTGTAGTGCTTCTACACTAGTCATCCAGTGGTCAGTCGCCCTTGAAGTATACTACACGGCGAAGCTCGTACGGGGCTGCTATAAGCTGCTGGAGGAAGTTCTGGGGGCGTAATGTGAAGTCCATCGGCTAAGAAATGCCAATAGTAAAAAGCCCATATTAATAACGGTGGAAAATCGGCAAGCAAATGATAGCCAATATTCGTCATAAAGCGAATGCTGCCGCAATAACGGCCTTTCATTGGCTACAAAGTGGCCCGAGAATGGTCCTATGCTGGATGTATGTTGGCAACTACATCGGTGAAAGAACGGGCCTTCATTGGCATGAGTAGAGTGGGCCGATGTTGGCTGGATATCGGCAAATGCAACGGCATAACGTCGGCCTCAGGTTGGCTTGAACATCGGCACTACATTGGAAGAAGTTGCACTTAGCCGATTTGCCGATCTTGGGCCAATATTGCAGCCGCCGTTAGCCAATACCGGTCCAAGATTGGTCGAACGCCGGTGTGCTGCCTGATGAGCCTGTCTGGCGTCACGTAGCACGTGAACTTGTTACGAGCTGGAAGCTGGTCAATAGTACCTCGTATACAACCTGCCAGCACCAAGTCTGCTAGTATGAGACCCTCTTTGAAGAATAAGGGAAAGAAGTGTATACTTAAGGGCTCAATTTTTATGTTTTGACACAATAATAATTAGATCTAACAGACTATAACGCCAAGGAATGTAGAGGGGAAGTTATTAGACCAAATATAATGTAAATGTGAAGAAAGAAAAGTGGGTGAAAAAATAACTTGCCGTTAGCAAGAACCGAACCTGCAACCTTCGAATAACGCGTCCGATGCTTTACAACTGAGCTACCACGGCAGCTATCCCCAAGCCACTTTATTGGGTTTATATGCGAATTATAACGTGGGAGCATCAGTCAGCGTCACCTGTAGCCATGGAGGTGAATGTGACACACTCTTCACACTCTTTATGAGCCTGTCCGGTTCTTTGCATATATATATATATATATATATATATATATATATATATATATATATATATATATATATATAATTTTCAAAGAACAAAACGACGACACAGTCAGTGTCGTCGTTTTGTTTTCGCGCTATAGCTATCGTCACGACAGGAGAAATCTGTTTGCCCTCCCCTTCCCCTCCACTCGCAAAACAATTGGTATGCCTCCTTCTGCCTATTCCTGTAGCCTTCGTGCAAAAACTGGCTGAAGTCGCTGGTGAGGCGCTGAAACAAAGTTACAAGCCTACCCTAAAGTGTCGCGTACGGTGGGTATACCAGAAGTCACTCTCATCGAAGTACTATCAGCACACGGTCGATAAAAGCGGGGGACGCTTTCCCAGTCTTAGCACACTATACACTTCTTATTTATTTATTTATTTATTTATTTACTTATTTAGAATACTGTCGATCCCGTAATGGAATTATTACAGGAGTGGTGTCACATTGTACATTGTAAAAACAAGCAATGCACAGACTAAAAACACATGTTTCATGCAATTGAAATTTCAAGCAAATATCTCAAACATAGTGCAAAATTCATCGTAGTGATAGGCAAAGAGTCTTCATGAATATAAACATCAGATGAATTGCTGGGGCAAGCAAAAAGACAAATACGAAAAGTAATTGTACAGACAGAGTTAAAACTTGCGACATCATCGATTCAGGAAATCACGGCTAAGTAAAAGTCAGCAACCATTCACTCGCTCGATTAACAAATTTATCAACTGTCGCCGGTGTCAACACGCTGGGGTGCAGGGCATTACACGCGCGTATGGCTCGCGGAAAAAAGAGTGGCCAAAAACATTGTTCTTGAAGGGATATATCCCTTCAATAAGCATTGTCACTAACTTGATGAGTATACTCATCAAGTGAGTGACAATGCTTATTTCGTGTTTGGTGCTCACTGTTAACCTTAACATGATTAATCGAATTTATTTTCAAAGAGTTGTGTAGCACCATACACAGAAATCTCAGACTATTAAGCTCGGTGCGGCTCGCCAAGGTGGGCAGATCCGCTCTTATCAAAAGAGCAGTAGGTGAGTCGGTACGCCTAAAACAGGTATAGATGAAACGGACTGCTTTACGTTGTATTCTTTCAAGCGCGGCTACATGTTTGTTTGTGAAGTGGAGCCAGGCCACACTCGCATATTCAATGATTGGGCGGATAAGCATGGTATACGCTAAAAGTTTCGTTTGGGGTGTCAAATGACAAAGGGTTCGCTAAAGAAAAAATAACCTGCCGAGAGCCTTCTTTCGACATGCGCAGTCCAATATATGTCGGACGATATCAAGATACCTAGATATTTGCAGGCAGCGACGTTGTGAAGTGGGACATTTGCCAGCGAATACGAAAATTTTGCCGTCGTTTTTTTCTTTGTAATTGAATTGGCGCCAGTTTTATCAGTATTTACTTTCATTAGCCACTCTCGACACCAGATTTTGACATTTTAGCGAATCATCTAGTTTAAAACGATTCTGGTAGCTGTCAATTCACTGGCACAGGATACAATCATCTGCGTACAATCTGATTTTTACATTGGCTACGTCAGCAATGTCAATAATAAAAATAAGAAACAACATGGGGCCTGAAACGGAACCCTGGGGCACTGCCGATAATATCGTAACCGTGTCAGACACATGTGCACCATATTGAGCAAATTGGTAGTGGTCGGTCAAATAGTTTTCGATCCACTTGGTCATAGGTCCGTTTCCCAGTAAGCTGGTTAGCTTTTGAATCAGTTTGGGATGGGAAACGCAGTCAAAGGCTTTTGATAAATTTAAAAAGGCTACGTCAATCTGCGATTTATGGTTAATGCCATTGGCAAGGTCTTGCAAGGTCTCAACCAGCTGTGTGACAGTATATGGTCCGTGACGAAAACCGTGCTGATTAGAATGTAGAATAGCATTTTCTTCCACGTATTCAGTAAAGGACTTTAGAATAATATGCTAGAGCATTTTGCAGGAAGTTCATGTAATAGAAATTGGTCTTTAATTAGATGGAGAAGACGAGTCACCACTTTGTAAATGGGAAGAATTTTTGCAATTTTCTATTCCGATGAAACCTGGCAATTCTTAAGCGATTCGGAAAATATAAGAAAAAGGTAATTACACACAGATTCAGCTTAACGCTTAAAAAGGCATTGGTGTGGGTCCGGCGGCAGCATGGAAAGCACTCGCTTCAAATTCTTATGCTCTGTTTTGCAGATTGCTGCATGCATCGGAATCTACAGTGTTCTGGACGGACCATCTTTTTCAAGCAACGTATGCTCTGGGCCGGTCAACGAATGTTTCGTCTATTCCTCGTGCGGCGAAGTAGCTTGCTCGGTTACGGCGAAGAAACTTTTTGGCAACCGTATCAGCTGGACTGAAAGTGAGTGCGCATGGTGCGATATCGGGAACAAGGCGACATCTGTGACGACACCGGAACGTATAAAGGCATCGCATCGCCCGCTGCTCTTCAGTGGGTCCGGCGGCAGCATGGAAAGCACTCGCTTCAAATTCTTATGCTCTGTTTTGCAGGTAAGCTTAAAGTACAATTTCAAAAGCTATAGAAGTGGCAACTATTTCTTACTGCTGCTGCCGGACCCCCCTGCAGACCTCATGAATATGTCTTTTGTGCTGATGAATTTCTTGAGAATGCTGTTGCTTGTGTGTGGTGATGTGGAGAGTAACCCTGGTCCTGAGGTCGAAGACATGTTGCGAGAGTTGCTCTCGGGGCAGACGAAAATTGCACAGGAGATAACAGGTCTTTCCTCTAGGGTTGCATCCTTCGAAGAACGATTAACTAAAATTGAGCTGTCCATTGCGTCAATTACTGATGTTGCACCACGCGTGTCTGAACTCGAGAAAGCCGTAGCTGACATTCGAGAGATTGTTAGTAAACTGGACCAAAAAAACGACGATTTAGAGAATAGGTCCCGTAGAAATAACCTGCTAATCTATGGCTTAACCGAAAACTCTGGGGAAACTTCAGACGAGTTGCTGGAAACAGTAACTGGACTGATTACATCAAAACTAGATGTTAAATGTGGCGATATCGAACGATGCCTTAGGCTGGGAGTGCGTAAGAGCAGTAGCACTAGCCCAAGACCTGTTATTATTAAGTTGCTGGATTTTAGAACTAAGGTTGCTATTTTAAGCAATGCAAGCAAGTTGAAGGGCACGAAAATATTTATAAATGAAGACTTCTCTGAGCGCGTGAGGCAGATACGCAGGGAACTGTGGCGGAATTCAACCGAGATAAGAAGGGATGCGAAAAAAGCCAGGCTGCACTACGATCATTTGTTGGTGGACAACGTTCGGTATTCTTGGGATGAGAAGAAAAAAGTTATCGTTAACGAAAGCCGTCGGCTGTCTGCTACAAACAATGAATGACGGCTTAGTGCGAAGTCCTTTGCGCTTTTGAATTTAAATGCAAGAAGCCTAGTTAATAAAATTGCAAATTTTAACTGGCTCATTGAGTGTCATAGTCCATCAGCTATCTGTGTGACCGAGACTTGGTTAAATGAATCTATCCTTGATCATGAATTCTTGCCTCCTGGTTACACGGTTCTAAGAAAAGATAGGCCTTCTGGCCGTGGTGGCGGAGTGGCACTTTTTATTAAAAGTGGTATTGAATTTTCTTTACTGCCAGAACTCCCAAATACTGAATCTATATGGTGCAAACTAATGCTTGATGGTCTCGCTATTGTTGTTGGTGCTCTCTATCGTCCTCCTAACTCTGCCTCAGACGTTTTTTCGACTGTCAGTGACTATATTGTGGGACAAAGGCTGGACTGTTCTAAACTCGTATTGACCGGCGACTTTAATGCCCCCTCTATAGATTGGAATTTGTTAACATCAACTGGTCGTGACAGAATAATTTGTGATTCTTTAATTAATCTGTCACTAGCTTTCGATCTATCACAGCTGGTTGATCAGGCTACACGCGATGATTCTATACTAGATCTTGTTTTTGTCAACCATGAGTTGGTTACGAATGGATATCAGTGCAGGGTTGTCGATGGAATTTCCGACCATAAGGCCGTTATTGTTGATTTAAATGTTGCTTGTAAGCCAGTACGACCAACGTTTAAGACTGTGCTGAATTTTGAATGCGCAGACGACACTTCTATTTTTGCTAAACTTGCAACATGCTTTGACGATTTCTTATCGAGTAGTGACCACTGCAGTATTGATACGTTGACTAACCAATTTTACAGTATAATTAATGAATGTATAGCGCAAATTGTTCCTCACAAGAGCATAAAACGTCATGCCAAACACCCTTGGTATACCAGGTCAATTATACAGCTTAAACGTCGTATTAAGCGACTGAGAAAGCGGTGGAGGGTTCACAATAATGACGGGGAGTCCAAAATTAACTTGCTTAAATCTGAACTAAAAGCTAAAATGAGTGACGCCAGAAAGTTTTACTTTAATACCACGTTAAGCTCTTTTATGAAAAATAATCCCATGAAGTTTTGGAAAACTATCAATCCTACCACGGCCTGCCCGTCAACCTTCATGATAGATGATGTGTCCTGCTCCGATTCATCCAAAATTTCTGAAGCCTTTAATAAGTATTTTCAAACTGTATTTGTAGATGACAATGGAACGACCCCTGACATTCGTAGCAGCCAGGAAATAGATTCGTTTCCAGCAATCGAAATTAGCTACACAGGCGTTCTTAATCTTCTGTTGAATATCGACACTACTAAAGGTGCTGGGCCAGATGGCATACCAAACATGTTTTTGAAGCGTTACGCAGAATGGAACGCTCGTTATTTATCAATAATTTTTGTTAAATCATTAGAAACAGGTATTGTGCCGACCGTTTGGAAAATCGCCAATGTAATTCCTGTGTTTAAATCGGGTAATAAGCAACTCATTTCTAACTACAGACCTATTTCATTAACGTGTACCTGTTGCAAGCTTTTAGAGCACATAATTCATAAACATGTACTTCAGCACCTCACTAATAACAACTTATTGTCCCGTAATCAGCATGGTTTCCGCTCTGGTTTTTCTACAACTACACAGCTCATTGAATTCACTCACGACATCGCTTCGGCTCTTAATACTCGAGGACAGGTTGACGCCATATTCATAGATTATAGCAAAGCATTTGATGTAGTATGTCACAAAAAACTTCTTACTAGACTCAGAAGTATTATTAACGATGACAAAATAATAGGCTGGATAGCTGATTGGCTACGTTTGAGGTCACAATTTGTTACGTTTGAGCATGCGCAGTCATCGTCGTGTGCAGTCACTTCCGGGGTACCACAGGGCTCGGTGCTTGGGCCCCTATTGTTCATTATTTATATTAATGATGTCACACAGATTATTAAGGACACACCAGTGAAGCTGCGATTGTACGCTGACGACTGCGTTTTATAATGAGCGTAAATAATGCTCATGATCAAGATGTTCTGAACAAAGTATTTTCGTCCTTTTGTGGTTGGAGCGCCATGTGGCAAATGAACATTAATTACCAAAAAACTGTTCAAATGACATTTACTAACAAAAAACAGCCGCTAAGGTTTAGTTATAGTTACAATGGGCACTACCTAAACTCTGTTAATACATTCAAATATCTTGGTGTTACCTACACTCAAAACCTAAAGTGGCACCATCACATTGAAACAATTTGCGCTAGAGCACTTCGAAAACTGGGATACTTAAAACGAACACTCAAGCACTCTACCAAGGACTGCAAATTAACGGCGTATAAATCGCTCGTCCGACCATTGCTAGAGTACGCCTCAGCGGTGTGGTCACCCTATACTGCACTTGACATAAATATGCTCGAGGGTATACAGAAAAAAGCAATACGATTTATATTTGGCCGGTATGACCGCAATTTTTCTCCCTCATCTCACGCAAGCTCATTGTCGTTAGAACCCCTTGCTTTCCGACGCACACTTGACCGTATCACTGTGCTACATAACATTGTACACAGCCACAGTTGCATTGAAGCACCAATTACTTTTTGTGATTCAGCACAACGAGTCACGCGCCGTTCTCACCCACTCAACATTGTTCCCTTCCAGCCATTTGTAAATTGCTTTAAGCATTCTTTTTTTTCCAGCCGTTGTTGAGATTTGGAACAACCTAGATGGTTCCCTACGCGAAAAACCAATTGAATTGTTTTTGAAAGAACTGCCTAACCGTATTTTGTAATATGTGTTAAATGCTTTGTATGTTTCTTTGGTATTGCTTAATGTATGTCCGTTCCTTTTCCTAATGTACCCACTCCTGCTATGTCTCGTGTATCGAGACAGCAGTATCTGTAAATAAAATAAAAATAATCTCGTCGGGTCCACTACCTTTTTTCGCATCAAATATGTTCAATAAAAGTGATAGCGAACCCAGCGCAGATAATTAAGACAAGCCTAAACTTCCTGAGTTTTTACCCCGAAACAGAAGCGGCGTGTGTTTACCATTGTCAGCTGTGAAGACAGACTGGAAGTAAGTGTTAAATAAGTTAGCTTTCATTCATTCCTGCTCCGCTGAAACGACAGTAGGGAGGTTGTTTTTTTTTTAACCAAGATATTGCCAGAACTTTTGGGGCGACTCTCTTATAAACTCACTTAGTGTTGTGCTGCAGAAGTTCTCTTTGACTCAACAGATTTTTTCCCTCCATTACCCAGACAAGCAAGCCATTTTTTCTTGGAACCCTTAGACTAGGCTTAATTTCTTAGATTTCCTTAGTCTTTTTATTTTAAGTTTAGTATGAATGATGTCACGTGTGATCTAAGAGGTGTGTCTTTTGTGTGAATTTTGAACCCTGTGGAACAAACTTGGTCATACAATGAGTGTAGTGACTTCCTTTATTCATCTCTCGCAGCCGAATAGCAGTCATCATTATTGAGCCTCCTCGCAAGCTGACGCTCTGCCTCGTGGCAGCGCCGGCTCACCCTAGTGTTTTTCTTTCTTCTTTGGTTCCATTAAAGGCTTTCATCTGGCAAGACGTGTTTTTGCTTGATGTGAGCCGCGCCGCTGCAGAAAGGCTCAGATGTCCAACACATGGTGCTGAAAACCCGAGACCTTTGACGACGCCAACATCATCGAAGTTAGGAGCTGCAACACCACGAAAGACGGCGCCTGCGATTTTGGCCAGATACATCGACTGCGAGTGGCAGAATAGAACGATATCTTAGACGACGCCACAGCCTGCGGTCCCAACTGGATGTCCTGTTGTCCGAGGCGGAAGACCACTTGCGAGGAAATCAAGCCGTTATGGCAGCAGCAGTAAGCGTATTCCTCGAACAAATAAGCTCATTTTATGATTAGACAGAGAAGGTGGATGAGGCAATTATTGAGGAGACACCAGAAGACCTGTTGGACAGCGAGACGTTAGACGCTGGAGATTACCGCGACAAGGTCGTTACTCTCACAGCGAATCTACGAGTCAAGCTGAATGAATGTCTGGCTCCTCCAGCCCCATTCCTTACGAATGTTCGCCCGTTATCATCTGGCAAAAGCAAGCTTCTTCAGCTAGAACTCGTAAAATTTGATGGTAACCGCAGACTACGGCAGAAATTTGGTACGCAGTTTACATCAGCAGTTCACAACAACAGCGAGTTAAGCACAGCTGACAAGTTCAACTACTTGAACAGTTTGGTTACCGGAGCAGCTGCGTCGGCCATATGGGGATTACAAGCTACCGAAGAGTGCTATAAAGACGCTATTGATATTTTAAAGAAGCGTTTCGGAGATGAACAGATGATTGTGCACGACCAATTGCAAGGTTTGCTGGATCTAAAGCCGGTGTCGTCGTCAGCAGACGTTTGTAAGCTGAGGCAACTTTACGACAAAGTACAGGTTCATATTCGAAGCATCAAGGCGCTTGGCACAAACTCGACAACATATTGCTCCATGCTTCGGGAAATCCTGCTAAGAGTTCTACCGACGGACATGGTGCTGCGTTTTCACGAGATGCACAAGGCATCCTTGTCGGCTGCATCCTCTTCGAATACGCAAGGCGATTCAAACCGTGTAACGGTCCCAGAAGATAACGATTTTCGAATGCTTATGGAATTCTTCGAACTTCAACTCACTTGTCGGGAAGCTATTGCTGAACAAGACGTAAAAGAAACTCGTCGACCCCCAGATAAGGGAGGACTAAAACACAGTCATTCACGTCACGTTTCCACGACAGCTTCTCTACAAATCTCAACAAAAATTCCACAACAATGCCTGTTCTGCCGGTCTGAAAAGCATTCTGGCGAAGTCTGTGATACGAACGATATCGGCTTTTTAAACAAAAGGGAGGTGCTCATCAAAGCTGGACAATGCTTTCGTTGCCTGAAGCAGCGCCACATGGCAAAAGATTGCAGAAGCTTGTTAAAATGCGGCAAGTGAGCAAGAAGGCACGCAACATCTGTTTGCGTATCCGACGACATCAAAAACGACAAGAAGGTGGTATCTGCATCGGTCAAACTGATGTCCAAGCAGGCACGGTCAGTCGTAATGCTGTAGAGTCTGACAGCCACCGTATGTGGCACCAAATCATCCGATTGCTACCGAGTCCTTTTGATGGCGGAAGTCAGCGACGCTTCATTACAATCAAAGCGTATGGAAGACTTGGATGTGAGCTAATAGAAGAGGAAACTTTAGCCATCGGTGTGTTCGGGGGTGATAACATACGTCAAACCATGAATATGGTGCGTGTATCGATTTTACCTGTGAACCAGAAGCTTCCGATTTCAATAAAGGCACTGGTGGTGGACACGATATGCACTGAATGAATACCGGTACCAGAAGAAAACGTTATAAGAGAAATGAACAAGATGCACTTGGATACGCGAGCTCTCTCTTTACAAAGAGTAGAAGACAAACAGACTGCAGTCCTTATTGGATCAGATCATTATTGGGATATAGTAACGGGTACTGTGAAGCCTGTGTTCGAAAAGTTGAAAGCTCTCAAGACAAAACTGGGTAGGACTGTACAAGGACCATTCTCTACTGCAGCCGATGTTACACAGTGTGCCAGTATTGCAGTCCTACAATCCACAGTGACCGAGCAAGATATCTCGAAACTTTGACTCGTTTCTGGGATATAGAAAGCACCGGTATCCAGGCCGAAAATGAAGGAACGACGGTCGCTGAATCGGTGCTGGCAAATTTTGAGAACAACATCAATAAGAAAAACAATCGAAATGAAGTGGCGCTACCACGGAAGGAAAGGATTGCTCTGGGTGAAAACTACGCAGTGGCACTCAAACGTCTGCACAGTTTGATGAAGAAGCTTAACAAAGACAGTGAGCTCTTAAAACAATACGAAGCAACTATTCAAATGTACCTCGAAGAGGGATATGCTGAAAAAGTACCTTCAAAAGAAGACCAACCAATTGGACACCGGTATTATATGCCACACCGAGCCGTCATGCGTGAGGACCGATCTACTACGGAAGTACGCATCGTGTCCGACGCTTCGTCTCACGAATCCGCGATGAAGTCCTTAAACGAAAATCTAGAAGCTGGCCCAAATCTAAATCCCGACGTAGTGACGCTACTGCTTCGTTTCCGACGCTACAAGATAGCAATGAATGCTGATGTTGAGAAGACGTTCCTTCAAGTTGGCCTGCAAAAACACGACAGAAATGCGCTTCGCTTCTTGTGGTTCAAGACTTCACCTCAAGTGGACAGCCCACTGCCGGAAAGAGAATTTTGGACAATGACTAGAGTGCCCTTTGGAGATACTTCAAGTCCTTTCCTATTGACTGCTACCTTAAAGCACCACTTCAGGTCCGAAGAAAATCGGTTTCCTTCGACAGCGCGGCTATTGCAAGACTCCGTATATATGGATGATCTTTTTGGCGCTGACACCACTGAACAAGCTATTCAAATGCTTAAAGATATAATTGAAATCTTCAAAAATGCTTCAATTAACATTCGTAAATGAACCAGCAATGACCCCGTTGTATCGGCCGTCTTCTACAAGGAATCTCTTCTTCCGAAAAATCACTTTGCTCACCTACTTGACCTCTAAACATCCTGGGACTTTATTGGAACAAACAGACGGATACCTTTTCGTTTAGTCCCCAGGATATTCTACAGTTTATGTAGCAGCATCGAATTACCAAACGCTTTGCGCTCCAAGATGTTGCGAGAATCGACGACCCTTTGGGGTTTCTGTCACCCTTTATAGTAAGGGCGAAGATCTTCCTACAATATCTCTGGAGGAAAAACCTCGGCTGGGATGACACCATGTCATTGAAGCTGTCAGCTGTTTGAAAAAAATGGAGCAAGGAGGTAGCCATGCTACATGAGAACAGTATTCCCAGGTCCCTCGCAGCGGGCAGTGAAGGCGCATATCAAAAGGTAGAACTGCACATCTTTTCCGACGCCAGTGAGTCAGCATATGGTGATGTAGCCTACCTTCGTACCGTCGACTCAAGTGGTACCGTCCACACTATACTAATAATGGCAAAGACAAGAGTTGCGCCGTTAAAGACGGTCACCTTGGCGAGGCTGGAAATAATGCCAGCTTTGCTTGCAGCCCGCTTATATGCCTACATCATCAAGAACTGCGACCTGGGCATTGGTGAAGTAACATTTCGGTCATATTTCCCAGATTACCCTTTGCTGGATTTACAAGGACCCCGTTTCTTGGAAGGCATTTGTACGGAAGAGGACGCAGGAGATCAGAAATTTGACAGAATATTCTCGATGGCGATTTTGTCCCGGAAAATAAAACCCTGCAGATTTGCTCACTCGAGGCTTGACTGTACAGAAACTGAGTAAATTATAGTTGTGGTGGCATGGACCCGGATGGCTTGCTATGTCTCATACATTCTGGCCTGAATTCCGGGGAAACCTTGACCTCGAAAATGGTAAACTCGAGGCAGATGAGACGGGGCCAGAAATCAATATTCACGCTGTTAACACGAGAACATCGATGCCAACGCTGATTGATAAAGAACAATTCAGCAGCCTCATAAAACTTGTAAGGGTAACGGCATGGGTTTTCCGTTATGTTAAAAAGTTGAAGATGGAAAGCGATAGGTTCGAGGAGCTGTCTGCTGAAGAAATTCAACAGGCGGAGTGCTACTTGATTCGCGAGGAACAAAGAGCTCACTTTGGTAACGAAGGCAACTGCGTCGCAATCGAGAATTCGATTCCTTCCCAAAGTCTAGTTGGACAATTAAGATTGTTCATAGACAACAACGGGCTGCTTCGGGTACAAGGAAAAGTTCAGATTACGGACGACTCGTACGGTTCTCGCCATCTAAACCTCCTACTAAAGACTGTCACCTCGTTACCTCAATCATCGATCATGCTGACGAAAAAGTCTTCCACGGAGGAGTACGAGACACACTGACTCAATTAAGGGAACAATACTGAATTCCACAATTACGATAGCTGGTGAAAAAAAACAATACGACGGTATGTCATCTGCCAACGCCTACAGTATAAACCAGTTGAACAAGTTTCACCTTGTATGCCCTAGGATTGTTGTAAACAAACGCCGCCGTTTCTTGTAAGTGGAGTAGACTTTGCGGGACCACTTTACATCAAAGGACATCTTCACCAGCGCTCTTACATCGCTCTTTTTAGTTGTGCTGTAACAAGAGCTGTTCGTTTAGAACTTGTTGAAGATTTGACGACGGTGGCTCTCTTTGTGCACTTTGGAGATTCGTATCATGTCGAGACCTCTGCCACACAATGTACAGCGACAATGCCCGAACCTTCGTCAAAACGTCTGAAGATCTACAGAAGCTCTGGCGAACAATTCGACATCCCGATGTACTTGCCCGAGTGCTCCTTGGTGGGGCGGATTTTACGAGAGACTCGTACGTTTTGTGAAGATCTGCTTGAAGAAAATGCTTGGTCGACGTTTGGTAAATCAGACAGAGTTGGTCACTTTACTAACGGAAGTGCAAGCAGTAATAAATTCTCGACCTTTAAAATATGTGTACAATGACGCGGATGAGCCCTGCCCCCTATATACAGCAGATTTTCTCGTTGGAAGAAGACTGACGACGCTACCACCTTACGACCTCAAAATCAAAACCGAGTCGACCAACGATCAACTGAAGAAACTTTAGTGCAAGAGAGAAGAGGATCTGCAAACTTTCTGGTCTCGTTGGTGAAAGGAGTACCTTAATAAACTCGGGAATGACACATTCAACTAAGTAAAAAGAAATCATATATTGAAGCAAGGCAATGTAGTTCTGCTTGGAAAGAAACATCGTTCCAGGCTACTGTGGAGCTTGGTTCACATAGAAGAACTGATCGGTGGACGTGACAGTATCGTGAGGACTTCCTTTCCACGCTTGTCCGACGGCACTGTTGTGAAGCATCCTATGCAGCTACTGTATCCATTGGAAGCCACCTAGCGTCATCTGTCGGCACGGGAGACTGTTGTGACTTTCTTTATTCATCCCTCGCAGCAGAGTAGCAGTCATCATCATTAGTGAGCCTCCTAAGGAGCTGACGCTTGGCCTCGTGGAAGCGCCAGCTCACCCTTGTCTTTTTATTTCTTCCTTAGTTCCAATAAAGCCTTTCATCTGGCAAGACGTGTTTTTGCGTGATGTGAGCCGCGCCGCAGCAGAAAGACTCAGAAGTCCAACAATGAGTAATAATAGCTTTAAGTTTAGCCCAAATTACGTATGTCACCAAGGACTGATAAGCACATATATCGAGAAAGTCGTCGAATTCATGCTCCAAATACGTCAAAACTGCAGCGTCATCGGCTTTGTGAAACGCCAGGACAGACTTAACCGGCCCTCGCATGTGAGCGGGGCATTGTACAGACAGGCTGCATGAAACTATTTTGTGATCAGATAACCACGCCAGGGTGTCCGTTAAGATATCCGTTGATGGGAAATGATCACTGACAGAGATAAGATCTAGTAAAGAACTAGATTCCCGTTGTTCACGGGTTGGCGTGGCAACAAGTTTTGTGAGAATAAATGACAATACGTAATCGCTTAAAAGGTCATTCCTAGCTGTTCCTATACTCAGACGTTCCCAATTTACATCGGGCAGATTGAAGTCACCGACCATGATAACAGCGCCACCGGTCACGTGGTTGTGCAAGTAGTCATATAAAGATTCCATATAAGCCACTTACGCTTGCGGGGTTCTGTATACCGCACCCGATAGATATAGTGACCCCATTCAGGAAAACCCTACACCGGACCGCTTCGACGTCCGGAACATCTGACATGACTGAACAGCTTATGCCTTGTCGTAAAACAATGGCAACGCCCCCACCTCTGTGCTCTCTATTTTTGCGAACAATCACGTAGTTAGGCGGAACAATTTTGTGGTCCAATATTTCTTTGTGCAGCCAAGTTTTTGAGACAGTGACAATGTCTGGCTGTTTGGCGATCAACATGGCCTCGAACTGGTCGGCTTTGTTCTTAAGACATCGCGCATTAACGTTAAGTAACGTCAGTTGCGTCGGCTTCAGGTGACCCGACCTTCCGGAACCAAACGTTGTTCGTTTTTTGACAAAGCAAAAAGATCACCGCGATTGTTCTCCAGCCGTAGAGTTTCCCATTAATGCTAACTCTATCATGAACCAGCATCACCTTTTTACCTTTGTCCTGATTTGCTTTAGCTCTATTCCAGAGTTTCTTCCTCATGTCTGACATGGTACTGGAGTAGTCGTCACTAATTGAGTAACCTGAACATTTCAATTTAGAGCAGTTTTTGAATATTTTCGTTTTGTCCTGGTTATTCAAGAATATCAAAATAATAGGCCCGATAGTATTATCATCTTCAGTAGATTGTTTTCGTAGGCGGTGAATCTTTTCTATATCCCCGGTATTTACTTTTAGTATGCCCTCGAATAGTTTCTTCGATACGACACTTTGCAATGTTTCTGGGGACTCGTATGGCTGTTCCTTCAGGCCATAAATGATAAGGCTAGACCCACTGGCTCCTGTTTTCCAGTTCATCAAGTGTTTTTTGTAACGGCTTGAAGATTGTCCTCTAGACTAGCTATTTTTTGCGCACTAAGAAACCCGTTTTTCAAAAGCACTAATCGTTTCCAGTTACTATCGCGCTTAGCCTTTGGTTGGTTTGTGTTTATGAGTTTTTTATTTTCAAAATATCAGTAGCGATACCACTATGTTGCTTGGCGAGCATCTCCAAGTCAGGACCAGGGTTTTCTTCATCATCCCCTCCCAAAAGCAAAAAGAACCTCAAGGAAACAATTGCACATTGAAACGTTTCATACAGTGTCTGTGGGCACGGCAGCATAACAAGGCGAAGATTGCTACTTCTAAAACATTTCCCGTAACTCTTCCTTACCTTCCTCACCTTCCACAGCTTCTGGTACTTTTCACCGTCTGATGATCGTACAGAAGCAGAGAACAATACCTAACAATTGCGCAGCACTTGCCGCGGAGACAAACAGCCGCAGTTATAAGAAACAAAGAGCTGTGTTTTTAAAACGATCGTTAAACTCCGGTACCCGTGGTTGTTCGAACAGCGACAGTTCTTCTTTGTAGGTTCTCCTTTGTCAATTTTCACAACGATGGTGGTTTCTATACGGCGCCGGGCTTCAAGAGCGCACGAATCCAGCCAAGGTTCGCAGCGCCGCCATTGGTAACATACCAGACCAATACGTCATGGTACCCGCTATAAATTATTATCATAACGTACATTGGTCACCTTTCATGTCTTGTGACGACGTGATGGTCGAAAGAGGTTTTGTGGTTTAGAACCTATGGGCGTCGGCCAAGGGGTGCATTACGGGCACTTGCTTGTCTCAAGCCGCCCGAAGAACTGCCCTCACCCAAGCTACACAAGCGCCCTCCCCCTCCCTCAACATTGATACAACACGGGTTCGCACCACCCAATACGAAATTGCGCCGACATCCATAGCCTAGAACGCGCTTATTCTTCATCGCCATCAGAGGCATCCCTAAGGCGTATATTGCATATTTTGCATGTGCTGTGTCATGATGGCAGCAAGCTCGTAATTTGGTACCTTGCAATTGCTATTGCGCGTATCTTCATCGTGATCGTCGTGGTGTATAGTCGATACCTTGCATGATTTGGGCCGGAGAGCGCACGATCGACAAGTCTATAGACCTAAAATGCTTCACCATGACGCCGCAATGCCAATGAAACGCAAGAGAACATAGCACACAGAAACAACTCGACACAAAATGTTTCGCTGAAGTGGTGTCGTCGGCGTTTGGCTCACCCTGGAATTCCACGGGAACGTGCAAATTTTTGCACCCATGGATCCTTTTACGAGAGTTTACGGCCACCCAAACCCAAAAGACGAGAAGTGCTTAGTCTGATGCTCCCGCGTAACATAGATCTCGCCGATGTGAGCACTGCGTCACCTTTCGCTAACGCGTGACAAAGCTATAGCGTTAATTAGCCAGATGCCCGTGGCATGAGGTGACGGAGTCATTAGAGGCGTTGACAGCGCCCCCACAAAAGGTCATATATACCGGGTGCCCTAATTTTCTCTCATGGGCTACAAAAAACAATATAAGAGGCAGGTGGGTGAAATCATTCGCATACTGTTGACAGCCACATCGCACACTACATCTTTTTTCTTTTGTAGTTGATCAATTATTAATTAGGATTAAGAACCTACGTGGCTAAAGTATTGACTAAATGCAAGAAAGGGTTTTTGCAACGTTCGATAGTATCTTCGGATGCCCCTACTGCAATATTTGCACCGACGACGAACTCCCAAGTACCATATTTTTGAAGCTGCGAAAAAGTTCCACGAAATACTAAACAAAAAACACGTGACTATAGATCATTTGTGTGCCGCGATCACATTGCTCTCAAGCATGGTTTCAGTGAACGAAATCTGCGGCCTGGACTCACCGACTGCGTTGCAGTGGTAGGCTGACAAGTTGTGGGTGGTTTTTTATCGCGAACTCTCTAGATCTTGAATCACCACGTACGCCAACTTGCTGACGTGGGCCTAGAATCCACCGCCAATTTATCAGCCAGCTGCTCCATTCGCTAGCCCGAATGAAAATTGATAGCAACCAGTATGACGGAAGCATTCATCTGCGATTCCCTTCTACCGGCTCGGCACTTCTTCTGATGACGGGCTCCAAGATCGTCTTTATGATCACTCGACCTCAAAGAAGAACACAGTTGTTCGTATTGATAATATAGTGAAGGATAGATACTGCCTGGGCTAGTTGGTTTATTTCAACTATGTAAATGTTCATAAATCTAGGAAATATGGCATAAACAGAGTGAAGAGCCCTGACTGGCAGCTGTTTTCTTTTACTGACGATACCAGCTACAAGTACATGTGCAGAGCCAGCAGGTAAAGCAAAGAAATAAAGCAAGGGAAAACCAATGAGCATATAAAGCACCAGTGATACTTATAAGCCGTAATCGCCACGCTTCTAAAAACCTGAGTTCATCCTTGGTCAATGCAAGTGATCCTATGCTGACACATCCTTCGCCCATATGAACAATCTCAACCGCCTCAGCTATTTCCCTTGTGCGTCAGTCTTTGTTGCAATAAACAATGGCACCTTTATCAAACTTGAGTTTGCAAAGCTTGGTACACTGGTGCGTAGCTTTATCGCCACAGTGTAAGCTGAAACGTCCTTGGCTTCCGTCTATTCTGTTCTTGTTTTCCTTTTATAGCCTCATGTTCATGCATCTGCTGATGTGCCCTATGTATTGGCAAGCGAAAGACAATGGCACGCCGTACATGACGTTCTCGTCACAAGACACAAACAAATTTGGTCTCCATTGATTGATATGGGGGGTTTAGCAACCCCGAACCACCATATCAATATGGAAGGCTGCGAAAATTTAAAAATCCTGTGGTTTTTAACGTGCACCAAAATCTGAAAAAAACGGCCCTACTGCATTTTCGCCTCCACCGAAAGTGGAGCTGCAGCGGTCGCCATTCACTCCCGCGATCAGTGGGTCAGGAGGCGAGTACCATAGTCACTAGACCACCACAGCTGGGCCCCATTTAGGTGTTCAAATCTACACAATTTTCCTTCTTCAGTGTGCCACCCAGTGATCGCTTTCTTACAAATAAGTGAAAGCTTGAGTGGAGCAGACAATGAGACACCGACACCTACATGTTTTCGTACATGGCAGGCTAGGAGATGACATGCGTTCGCCATTGTTGACATAGCGCCAGTGCCGCATCATTGTTGCACTAGCCGTAAAATACAACCTTGCAAGTGCAATGTGCAAGTCTTATTTCTGTTTTCCACCGATAACAATTAAAGTAAACGAACACAGTAGGTTCGAAAATGAGCTTTGCGGAAACCCGCTAAGAGGCGAATGGGTTAGCAAAAGAGAAGAATACAACCACTCGTTTGTAGCACGAAGACAGAAGAGAAACTGTACGGATTTGTCTAAAGAGAAAATCTATTTAGTTGAGGAAAAACTCGTCCAGGTCCCCACGTGGACACAAGTATTGCAAATGAGTTTTGGCAAAACCCTCAAGGTGGCGGAAGAGTTAATAAAAGGAAAGAAGTTAACCACCCGTTTGTAGTACAAAGCCACAAGGAGAGTAAGTTCATGTCTGCAAGGAATAAGGGGTTTTTACACAAGCATGAACACAGGCTATTGAAGTGTGGCCGCCGCGATCTGCGCAGTATGGATGAATGAAAACCTTTACTGGGGCCCTGAAAGATTCCACCCCTGTTTTTAGGTGTAGTATCATGGGCTGCTTCAACGTAGGGACAGGGCGGCGCAGCTTGACCAGCGCCTCGTGGGTCTTCTGAACAGCCTTGAGTTGTTGTATGAAGACCAGACTCGTGATTGTTAAATAAAAGGCACTTTCGGAAAATTCTCGATTTTTTCGTGTAAGGAAGGGCACCTCCAGAGGATGTGGTTAAAATCACTGTGATTGTGGCAGTATATGAAAAACAAAACTCTGAGAAATATATGCATCAAGTAATTTGCCAGCGCGTAATAGTTAATGCTCTCGTTTGACGCACTACAAAGACTAAAAAACAATAAACGGGCACTTCGTGCGGTTCTGTCTTTTTGTTACTACTAATAGGTCCTTTCAACTATCCCGGCTCTCGCTAATGGACGTAGATCTAGAACAGGCTGAGCGCAAGACTGCCGATAAAAGTAATTTCTATCGCCTTCCAGGAAAAAAAGTTTACTGACCTCCAAACGCACGTCGTGCTCTGTTCTCATTTGCACAACACCTTTTCACATTTTCGTGAGAACGACGTAGAGTCCATTCACGGAACATACACGATTGGCGGCATTAGTGTCACCAACAGGAAGAAAACTGCATCGTCTGAAGTATTGCTGAACGTTTACTGTTAGTCCGTAACCGCAAAACAGCAATTGGGCTTTGTTTTGCGTGACCATTATCACGCACCGGCTTTCTCAGCACACACCTTCGAGCTACGCTCCGGAGGGAAGCGGGCAAAATGCGCGAAATTCCCACATTGGCGCTGCGCACTCTGAGAGCAGTGGCACCGCCAACAGAGTGCGCGAGGCCTATACAACCTAGCTCCACCGCGGGCACGACAAGTAAAAAAAGTGACTGGCCTTTTGATAACCCGGGCGTATGTGTCCAGGTCCGGGATGACTGCCTCCAGCAGCATAGATGTGATGACCACGTCGTAGACACCCTCCTGATCTTGCTTCTCAGGTAGGAACTTGCCTTTCTCCCGATTAAACAGGTCGCACGGCACCACGGCCGACACGCGCCGACGAAGCTGCTCCTTCAGGTGGGCTGGTCTGCGAATGCGTAAGGTAATTGGGCTTTCCCTAAAATCTAAATTACTTCCTCTTGCGAAGCAATGTTAGCCGATTTGATCCGCCATTCTGCACCAGCGCCAACCATGCACGTCAGGCATGGTTGGCCCTACGCTGTCAATTTTCTATGAAAATATAAACAGGCTTTAGACAGCAACAGACTAGCGTGGTTCTTTCCTCAATAGCGTCTTGACGGCCAGCGTCTGTGCCATAAAAAACTGTGCGAACTGACTTTTCCGACCGAAGTCTCGTGTAAGGCACATCATCTCCCGCAAGAACAAAGTACACAAGACCCCGCTTATTTTAGGGATGGGACACACTAAATGCAGTGAACTAGTTTTTTCATGAGTAAGCATAAACTAAATGGCCCCGCCGCGGTGGTCTAGTGGCTAAGGTACTCGGCTGCTGATACGCAGGTCACGGAATCGAAGCGCGGCTGCAGCGGATGCATTTTCGATGGAGGCTAAAATGTTGTCGGCTCGTGTGCTCAGATTTTGGGGTGTGTTAAAGAACCCCAAGTGGTCTAAATTTCCGGAGCCCTCAACTACGGCATCTCTCGTAGTCATATGGTGGTTTTGGGACGTTAAACCCCACATATAAATCATTAATAAAGTACAAACTAAATGAAGTATTAATGGTTTATTGCACCGCATATGTCTTTCTGTGAGGTAATCGATCGAGAAATTGATTGAGTTTTTCGGCAGACATTCGTCCGTGGGATACACAATATTCGACAGTCGTTGATTATAGGAAGCCCGGTATTGTAGTAAGCCTTTCGTGTGTTTATAACAAAAAGTGGCTATTGATCCACGGAGTTACTTCTAAGTGGCCATAGTCGGATACAACTTAAGGGAGGCCAGACGCTCGAAGCGCGACCAGTCTATGACGTCAGCAACTATACAAATAGCCCCGTTCTTGCTCTCAGCAATGTTTCCTGCGGAGTCGAAGCCGTTGGGCTCATTACGTCAGTCTGGAATACATACCCAATAGTACAGGCTTGAGTGCAATGGCATTTGAAGAGGAAATGCTACTGACTTACTGACTTTAAAGCTCTAACCGACAATATACGCTGCTTCATACATCAACTGCATTGCTGTGAGGGTTAGGGAGACTTCTTGTCGATGCATTCACAAGAAAACATAGTTCAGTAATTTAGCCTTTTAACAAATCTTTTTTATCGTTATTATTTTGAGAAGTTATTCAAATTATTTTGTACGTTGCAAACAAAAACGTCTTTAAACATCCATTACTATGCAGCTGTAGAGGCAGCATAGCTTTAACGTGACGTCACATACAGAATGGAGAAGCTTTAGATGTGTTGGTTATTCATAGTTCATAAAGCAGAGTGCCCCTAAAAAAACGGCATTCTCCAATAGAACTCTTTGCTGTTTCAAGTCAAGTAACTTCTTGAAGTGCATTCAGCTCTGCGACCAGAACTCCTCCAGGTATGTCGTGAACTGTCGCGAAGATACAAGAAAGATACCACAGGTCATACATTACCGCCGACATCACTCGTTACGCAAAAACATGCCGAGGCTATCAGCATCAAAAAACACCACCGACAAGGCCAGCAGGACTTCTGCAATCCATCGAAGCACCTCGCAGACCGTTCCGGCAAATCAGTATGGACTTTCTTGGTCCGTTACCGATCTAGATTGTCGGAAAGAAATGAATCGGCGTAGCTACCATCTTCCTTACCCGCTACGACGAGACAAAAGCCCTGCACAAAGGTAGTGCATCTGAGGTAGCCGATTTTTCATCGAAAACATCGTCCTGCATCAGAGTGCCCCTGAAGTTCTCATAAATAACAGAGGCGCTACATTTACGACTGACTTGACTCAAGCGATTTTGAATGCCTCCAGACAAACTGTACTACCCACAGCGTACTACCCACGGAGCTTTGGCGTCATTGAGCTCCTTAAGACCATCGCTGACATTCTGGCCATGTGCTACATCAACGTTCAACACAAGAGGTGGAATACCATCCTTCCGTACGTTATCTTCCCATTAAAGCTGTGTGCCACCTTGCCACGCCGCCTCCACTGTTCGTTTATGCTCCCGCTGCTCGCGCTTCGACCGAAGTTCCGGGAGAGACCCTGCCGCCGCCACCGCCACGCAATAATTGCGGCGTACCGTCGTTTGCCCTATCTTACACAGAGTAGAGAATCTGGGCAAAAAAACATGACTCCATCCTCTCTTCTGAAGGTTTTCAGAGCGGCGTTTGCAGTGCCTTGACTGCTTTTATGAGTCCGTGTTCGCAAACGTCTACTAGCATCGAGATTTTCTAGTAGCACCCTTTCGCGCGGGACGTCAGGTTGTCGACTCCGCTCTCAACCGAGCTGCTGCAGCCGCTGGTCCTGTGCGCTCATCGTATGCTTCGGGAGGGAGCTTTGTCGAACGAACAGCCACATGAGGGTCAACTAACACCCGCAACGAGTGTTTTCGAGTGCAACAATAAATTTGTTTTAGTCGCAGCCCAATTGACAGGGCCAAGAAACCTCCCAGATGGCCAAAAAGCACGCCGGGGCCACCGACCGCATTGCTGGTCCAAAATTGAAAATATGTGTAAGTGTTCTTGCTCGCCATAGTTTGGCCCGTGAGATCATGTACCAACTCTTTCGCGAATGAAGGGCAAACCTACCGCACTCGTCAGACGATATATATATATATATATATATATATATATATATATATATATGTATATATACATATGTGTGTGTGTGTGCGTGTGTGTGTGTGTTTGTGTGTGTGTGTGTGTGTGTGTGTGTGTGCCTGTGACTCCTATCGCAAGGTGAAATATGTGAAGTCGTTGAAGGCTTTCTGCCAATAAAGCTGTGAAAGTCGCCTTAAACTTAGCGTGTTATCTTCAAATTCCCGACATCAAAAATATTTTGAACTTTCAATCTGATAACCTCACTGTACTAGACACTCAAGCCTCATTTTGTTTGAGGAATATCAATGTTGTAGCGAACATTGGAACATAGGTGCACTTCTTATGTCTTGTGGCATTGTGCGTGAATGCCTGTCTACGTAAGTGCCTTATTATATAATAAATGGAACCCAAGACACTCTCGGTATTATGAAGTAATAATTATTCTCACTCGCCCCATAAAGTGCTTACGTAAGAATCGTTGTTATAAGTTTAGTGATAATGCTTCTTTGTTTAATGCATTGAAAAGTAAATTAGACCCTAATATAAAGAGTCTGAGAACTGCTTAAGCAATGACTTTGCAAAATTTATCACATTGTTCAAGCAGGTTTTAGCAATCAACTAGTACTGCACTTTGTATGCCCTCATCGTTTATTAATCATGGCCATGCCCCTTATATTCTGGAGCAATGGCGAATGTATTTATGATGACTTTAAATGCTTTTTTTCTACCAAGAACTTCACCACTTCTTTATGTAACGCGTGCAGAAAACTAGCTACTGTTCCTAATCTTGGATTAAGCCCTTCTGGACTGCTTGACTTTACTTTAAATGTTGAGGTTTCAAAGCACTTTTGTCTAGATAGTATTCCAAATAGGTTTCAAAGTAGTGTTTAGAATAGTGTGATGACTGTATATACTGATTTATTTAAAAAATTTATAATATCTGCAGCAGTTCTCCAACTTTGAATATTAAGAAACGTCATGCCTGCATTTCAGTCCGGAAGCAAGCAAATAAGACCAAGTTATACGTCAATATTCTTGCTTTCTACGAACTCTACATTTCACGTCCATATCATTAAAATATAAAATATAGCACACCTAAACGCACGCAGTATACTTTTACCATTGCAGCACGGCTTTTGTGCTGGCTATTCTAGTGTTACACAGTTGCTGCCGTTTACGCATGACATTGCTTCTTCCCTTGACGACCGAAAACACGTTGACGTCGTATTTATGCTGTTCGAACACCTTTGACGTAGTTTGCTTTTATCTTTCCAGAACTTTGAGCTTTCGAACAAAGTTTCTTTTGCAACAAAAAGCTGGTAGATTGGATAGTAGATTATTTGCTGTAGTACCCATCACATCTGGAAGGGATCTCAAGGTTGGGTGCTTGGTCCGCATTTCTTTGTTATTTATATAAATGATGTAGAAAAAGTTGTCGGTGATACTCAAATTAAATTTAGAACGCATATAGACGACTGTGTTATCTGTAGAACCGTTTCTAATGCGCATGATCTGGAAGCGCTGAATGGTGTCTTTTTTAATTTGGTTGTTATCTAACGGGACTGAAAGAATCATTGCAAACATCAAAAAGACTGTAGTCCTAACCGTTTGAACTTAAAAACAGCCTCTTAATTTTACATATGCTGGTGTAAGTCGAATGGGTGTATGTAGTTTAGGTACAAATTGTTTAACACTTATTGAAAACTTAAAATGGCACACGTACGTCTGCAACAAGCTCCTCAAAAACTTTAGGGTCTTTGACGCATGTCAAGTAACTTCTAAAAGAAAGCTGGGTAAGAGTGCATAAGACTTCGGTCACACTCGAATAGGCGTTGCTTGTTGGGTCGCCTTAGCACAAATGTTTCATAACTATGTTAGAATCTATGTTGAAAGATGAATACTGCTTATACTTCGTCACTATGACATGCTTGTCTCACCTACTTCGCATGCGAGTACTTCATCGCTGCAGCCCCTCTCGAACATCAGCGCACTTGCAATATCGTATCTTTATATGTGTGGTCTGACGTCCCAATACCACCATACTATTATGAGAGACGCCGTAGTGGAGGGCTTCGGCAATTCAGACTACCTGGTGTTCTTTTAACCTGCATCTATATCTTGGCACAATGCAGCCGCCGAAGCTGGGATTCAATCCCATGACCTGCAGGCCAGCAGCCGAGAGCCTTAGCCACTAGAACCACCATGGCGAAGCTTGCAATACTCCTGCATAAACAAAGTAGTTCAAACTAGTCCGAGTGTTCTAGCACCCTTACCTTTCGTTTCACTTTCTGCGCACCGTATCCGGTGATTCGACGCTGTAAATATTGCGACCGTTAAACCAATCCACAAATGTTTTCAATTACTTTTTTTGTTTTTCTACAAAGTGTGCGCCCTTACAAAGGGCTAGATCGGTATCTGCAGCGACTCGGCCGGTGATGCACAAACGGTGCAGGCAGAAACACCAGCGCGTCGCCGCAGGCAATTTCAGTACAGGCACACAGGTATACTTCGCATACAACAACGCCGTAAAAGAAACGACGCAGATGACGCCGTACAGTGTAGTCTAGTCTACGGAAGCATTCCAGTGACAACACTCGACGCCATGTTACCGAACCTCGCCATCGAAGAAAACCTCGGTGTGAACGAGTACCTTCAGTGCGTGGAAGAATCCCGCCTCCTCTCCTGCGTAAGCATCAAGAAGTAACGGACGACCGACAGCGCAGCCACCATTGCAATCTTTGAGGACGCTTCGTGGCATAGCAGCCGGGTGCCCATACAAGGTCTCGGCCCACCCGACTATGAGGTTGTCGGCGATGGCATCACGATTTCTCAACGGCACTGATCACCACCAGAAGGACCCATTTCGCGCGCTTGAAGCCATTTAACCATTTTATGCGCGTTGAAATAGCGTATTGCGTTCCTAATGACGTATCGTAATTTATTTTGCTTCTACTTTTTCGCATAACATTGTATTTTTTCTGTTCAAGAATTGGTACGATGCTTAACGTGGGTTTGGCAGCACCGGAGAGACAAGAATGCAAAACCCTGTTTTGCTGTTAGCAAAGGTGCTGCTGCTGCTTCGTTCGTCTACGCAACAGGCTTATAACGGGAATACTACAGTGTCTAGAAATATACTGCCTAATGTCCTGAGCGCAGGCTAGGAGACTGTCCCGCAGCTGATGACTGCCGGCAGCACCCGCACGGTGCGCTGCTGTGCGAGTAGGTGCATTTGTGTTCAATTCTTGCTCTGCGCAAGCGCTGCGAAGCCTGCAGGACACCGAGCCGCGTGAGGCCAATTACTATTTTCTTGCATTTTCGGAGTGTTTTTTACAAAATGCTTTATGATATAAGAACTACTGTATTGCTTTCACAGTACTGGCGCATAGCAATACGTAATGAAGATCATTTCGCGGCATACATTTTGCCATCCACTACTGCCCACACACACAAAAAAGACGCAGATTCCACGTAACTTGGGAATCAATGCTATGCAAGGTAACTCTGTTGTAATTTTTTATTTAGTGAAACATTATGGAGTGGCGCTAAATTTATGCAAGAAATTCGATAGTCAACACTGGAACTAGCATTGGCGTTTCACGAACATTTGGCTCTTGCAAACTTTTCGAAGACCCTAAGTTAAGGGGGTGATCATGAGGGCACCCAGACGTAGGCGATTCGATATAGATAGATAGATAGATAGATAGGTAGGTAGGTACATAGATAGATAGATAGATAGATAGATAGATAGATAGATAGATAGATAGATAGATTTATAGATAGATAGATAGATAGATAGACAGACAGACAGACAGACAGACAGACAGACAGATAGATAGATAGATAGATAGATAGATAGATAGATAGATAGATAGATAGATAGAGAGAGAGATAGATAGAGATAGATAGATAGATAGATAGATAGATAGATAGATAGATAGATAGATAGATAGATAGATAGATAGATAGATAGATAGATAGATAGATAGATAGATAGACGGACGGACATACGGATGGACGGTCGGACAGACGGGCAGATGGACGGATAGACAGACAGATGGGCGGACGGACAGACGGATGGACAGACGGATGAATGGACAGACGGATGGACAGACTGACAGACAGGCGGACGGATAGATGGACGGACGGACAGACACAGATTGACAGACGGATAGACGGATGGACAGATGGACAGGCATACAGACGGACAGGCAGACAGACAAACAGACAGACAGACGAACGGATAGATGGATGGATAGACAAACGGACGGATGGACAGACGGACGGACACATGGACAGACAGAGAGATGGACGGAGGGATGGACAGACAGACAGACAGACAGACAGATGGATGGATGGATAGACAGACGGACGGACAGGCAGACAGACAGACAGACTGACAGACAGACAGACAGACAGACAAACACACGGATGAATGGATGGATAGACAGATGAATGGATGGACGGATGGATGGATGGACACAGACAGACGGATGGATAGATAGACTGATAGATGGACAGACAGACGAACAGACAAATCGATGGACAGACAGACGGACGGACAGACAGACGAATGGATGGATAGACGGACAGACAGACAGACGGACAAACAGAAGGACGGACAGATGAATGGGCGGATTGACTGACAGATAGATCGATAGATAGATAGATAGATAGACAGATAGATAGATAGATAGATAGATAGATAGATAGATAGATAGATAGATAGATAGATAGATAGATAGATAGATAGATAGACAGACGTCAGATGCTCAAAGTGGTTGCAGTATGCAAAGAAATTAATTTTAAAAACCATTGACTGTATAACCACAAGAGTTATTTTTTTAAATTTGCTTTGTTTTTGAGAGCTAGAATCATTACAGAAGACCCTAAAACCTTTACCTCTTAGCCTGCATAGCGTTAGAATTTGAGGTTAAACAAAGAATGATAACATGTCATTGAATACTCTGACACTCGCCGCATATGATACTCAAAATGTTGTTGGGAAGGGAGTCCGACGTTGACATGGGAGAAAAACTGTGTGAATGAAATTCGAGAGGAAATTTTTCATTTTTAGATTAATATTATTATTTGAAATTTTGCCTAGACGGCAATTTCATTCCCGACACCATTCACCCTAATCCGAAAAGATAGTTCGATGTAGTTACTCTCACGATGCTTTTCTCACACAATAACCTTCGGATTCAGCCTTTTGTCTGCCCTCTTGATCTTACTTTTTCATTCAGGAAACCGTGCTGGATTCGTTAGTGCGAGGAACAAGACACCTTTTCCGTGTTGACCGATAACTTCTTTGACACAGCGGCACAATACACGTTCTTTCTTTGCATTGCCGCTTAGCTTTTTACATCTCAGGGTGATGTAGTGTACATATGGCACCGTCGAACTTCACAGTAAATCATATGGCAGCTGTCACATACTGACTTTAAACGTGGTGAGGCCCGGCAGCAACAGGACGAGAGGAATTTCGCGCATTCGTGCACCCCCTCGACCACAACCTACTCTATTTTACTGACTTGCCCAGCGAGCGAAGCGCCAGCACGCCCTTTCTGGTATCGGCGCCTGCCGCTACGCGCCCTGTGGCGCTGCGACTTACCTCATCCGCAGCGGTAATGAAAAACAGGGCACTGTGGAATTACAATAGGTATGATGTTGTGAGAGGAACTTGGAAAGGGGTCATGGTTCCTGGTCTGGCGTTCGGCAATGCGGTTTTGTGCATGAGATCAGAAGTTCAAGCAAGATTCGAAATTAGGCAACGTGGAATGGGTAGGCTTGCCTTGGAGCTCACGGGAATACGCCAAATATGGAAGTACAAGGTGATATGGGATAAACATCATTTGAGGGCAAGAAAGCTAGCAGCAAGATAGAATTTTAGAAGCGATTGAGAGAAAAGGGGGAAGAGCGTTAGACTAGGAAGGTATTCAGCTACTTGTACATGAAGAATTTAGATACGAAATGGCGGAAACGAATAAGAAAATTGACTGGTAACTACTTCTAAAACAGCAGGGGGCCAAACCAAAAAGAATTATCGGTTAAAAAGAAGGTAAAGAAAGTTATGACCGATATGTGAAGAATTGGCATGATTAAGAAGACCGCACTAGAGATCTATCGAACTTTTAAACAGGAAATGGCCAAGGAAGGGATCTATGATAATACCCGGGGTAGTTCTCTGCTGTTTGAGGCCAGGACGGAAGTATTGCGAACCAAGACATATCGGGCCAAATACGAAGGGGTAGACACGGTATTAAGTGCGTGTGGAGAGCAAAAAGAAACTGCCGAACACTTGATAATGTTTTGTAAAGGGCTTCACCCTATAGTTCAGGATGATGGCGCAGAGTTTTTCAAAGCACTGGGGTTTAGGGACAGTGAGGGAAAAATAGACTTTAAGTGGGTAGAATTAACTAGAAGGAGGTTATCTGATTGGTGGCTAAAGTCAAGGAACAAGTGAAAATAAACCCTTCACTGCAAAGTACGAGTCCTCAACCTCAGTGTTTAAGGAGAAAAATAAATCTAGTTTTCAGTTCATTAAGTATGACGGCTTGGTGGCGCTAGCCACCGCCCGATCTATAGGGTACAGCCATATCCATCCATCCATCTGTCCACACCGGTTGCTGGCGTCCAAAACATGGGTCACCACGTTTTTTTTGTCTGCTTGCGTGACGCTGGGAGAAAAGCAGCAATGTTTACGCGAGCATATACTCTGTTCAATTAAAATGAACTAAAGCCCCTTTTTGAATAACCTAAAAGTATAATGACGATTTTTCGCTACCGTATGCTCCTGCCGAGCTGCGACAAAAGCGTGCAGGTTGGTGCAGTTTGTACACCAGCGTAGTGAGGTTTCTTGGTGCAAATGAACCATCACGATGGTGGTGTGCTGCGTGCCTTTCTGCTAATCAAGGGGAAGGAAGACTCCTGATGTGACTTTTCACCAGTTTCCAGTGACCGAGGTCCGTAAAAAATGGGTCAATGTGATTTTTGTGTTGTTAAAGAATACTTGTCTCTAAAGGAGTGAGTTGCTGGGCTGGTTGGTGGTGCATGACCGACCGAAACGCATATTAGCGCAAAAAAAATAAATCGACAATCTCAAGAAAGTAAACGACGACGCGCTATACTTACAAGTGTTTATTAGCAAAAAAAAATTGCCCGCAGCTTCCCTCGCGGGAACACTGAGGAGGATGCGGAGCATATAATTGGTTAACGGGGTGTTAAAGTGCGACTTACTTGGGTCGATGGCTAAATTGGTTAACGTGGTTGTGAAATGGGGTGTTAAATTGCGACTTACTTGGGTCTATGGCTAAATTGGTTAACGTGGTTGTAGGAGGGGGTGTTAAATGAGTGAACACGTACACACGTATGCGAAAGGGCGGCGCCGGTCGAAGGGACGTCGATCATTGTGTTTGTGGATTCGTTGGAATTCATTTCACCGCGACCTTGGACGTCGACGCGCCGTACAAACCAACGGACGAGCGGCAACTGAGCGAGCGAGCGCCGACCTTGAGTATATATACAGCGCGACGGCGCATGCGCTGTCAGCTGTCGAATGTTCTCGAAGGAGAAGCACGCGCGCGGCACAGATGGCGACGGCGCGACGGCGCATGCGCTGTCAGCTGTCGAATGTTCTCGAAGGAGAAGCGCGCGCGGCACAGATGGTGGGCGATGGCGCGACGGCGCATGCGCGCGCGTCAGCTGTCGAATGTTCGAGAAGCGGTGCGGACGGCGCGGACGGCGCACTACAAGGCGCGAGTATAAGATGCTTCCGCATCTAAAAAAGAAATATGACAAAAATGCACATATGGAAACCATGTCACTACGTGTACAGGTTATGCAACTAGGCTTTGAAACACACCCATTGTGTGAAGAATTAAGTGTGGAATAAGTGATTTTAAGTGCTGTTTTGTTTCGAAACAGTTGCAGAGTATCTTTCATTGATTATTCATGTACCTGTGATCTACATTTGCATGTTGAGACGTAGGTATTTATGTGCAAAATTATCTGTATTTGTTGTTTTCTTTGCGCGCCAAATGTCGCGGACACTGTCAAATGTCACAGTCCATGCCCTTTCTTGCCCAGACAGTAAATGAAAGCCAGCTGAGTGTACTCCAACAGCAACAAGTCTACCATTGTACACTCATATAGCTGCTATCATGAGGTAAATAAATATTTGGTGGCAAGCACTTTTACAACCTGTCTTCGTCACCATTCTTTCTTGTTTTGCACGCTGATACATGTGTTTGTACCTGATTTGCGATTCTACTTGAAAAAGAATGCACTGAAATGTCAACTAAAACGCAAAAAATATTCTCAATGTCACTAAAATGAAATGATTCAAGATAGCCGCCGCATTTACTCAATGCGCGATGAAACTCTTCTCTAATTGGTGGCAACCCATGCACTTCCATCCATCCACTGGCGCTCAGCTGGGGTAACTCGAGCACTTCCTAGGCGGCGAAGTTCGGAATCCAAGCCGGCGCAGGCAGCTCCATGGACGACCGCCAGCCGGGCAGGTCAGGAGTACAATAGGTCGTGCTCTCGACGCGCAGGGCCGCTTGTGGCATCTGAGTGTAGTCATCACATGCGCGGCCACCCTCTCTCGTACGGAAAACGCGCGCTCAGCACATTAGGCAGTATATTTCTAGACACTGTGGCAATACTCCGAAGGAACATGTTGCTTGGTGATTGGACGTGCGCAAGTTTCATGAAATCTACGGATCTACGGAACGGGCAATTGTCGCCGAGGGTGCACGGACAGCGTAAGCCCTAGCGTAATAGTCCCTAGGGGCGGTTTTTTTTTTTGTGCCAGGTTGCCATCTGTGCCGTCCGTGGGCTTGGCAGCACCGGAGAGACAAGAATGCCATGCTGGAGAGACAAACCTGTTTTGCTGTTTGCACAGGTTGGTGTGAAACGTTAGTTGACTCAATTCGAGATGACTGTCGTTGTCTTGTAGTGCTGCCGAGCCCACAGGTAATCAATGTGCTTGTTGCCGAGTGTTCGGAGCTCCTAATGTTATTACTGGCGTGTAATGAAGTGGAAACAAACCCTGGCCCTAAAACGCAGGAGCTGCTCTTGAAGCTCACAGAGGGGCCAAGAGAAATCAAAGCAGAAATAGCAGAAATGAAACAAAAAATTGTCATTGCCGAAACACCTTTGTCCCAGGTACCTGCACTGGTAAAAAGGGTAGAGGTGACTGAAACAGAATTATCAACTCTGCGATCCACTGTGGCAAAACTGGTAAAAAAAGTTGACAAAATAGAGACTCACAGTAGAAGTAATACTATTGTTACAGTTGAAATAAAGAATATGTGGATTTTTTTTCAGGGTGAGGATGAAGTTCGGCAGTTGCAATAAAAATGGAGTCCTCAGGCGGCACCAGACAACGTCGTCTCTCTCTTCTGCCTACCCAGCATATACTACAGCCCGGCTCATAGCGTAGCAATTCCCGGTTCACAGACGAAGCCCTCTGGGCGAGTTTAAGTCACTGTAGGGATGAAACTTCTTGAGGCGAGCCACGTGCACTAACTGCCTTCAATTACACCGACGAGAAGGTATCGTCAAGCGTGCCACAACGTACGTCAAGTCAGTCAAGCAATCTACAGTGACGTCGGGGCTTGTGTACTGCGATAAAAACTTCTGACATAAACCAGGTTTTCGTTGGGGGGTCCACAACCACATGAATTCACCTTTGCGGAATGAAAGGCTTGATGGCGTTGATCGTACCAATTCTTGGAGCGATCTTGTGATGCCAGTGTGCGCAAGCGAGCAATTTGGCGGACTTTTTGAGCCAGGCACAGTGTTTCAACCATGGACTCATCTGTTAGAGCTTAAATGGGAGGATTTTATAAAGGGAGCTGCGTGGTGATCGAGCGTAGAGCAGGTAAAATGGCGTGAAGTCCGTGGTCTCGTGCTTTGCTGTATTGTTTGTGTAAGTAATAAAAGGTAAGATCTCATCCCAGTTTTTGTGATTGGTTGCGACGTACACAGCGAGCATGTTAGAGTTCTATTGGTACGTTCTACAAGACCATTCGTCTGGGGATCATTTGGTGTCGAATGTCTGAACTGTGAATTCAGAATATCGAATGTCTGAACTGTGGAAGCAATTCTTCCACAGTGTCCGCGATGAATTGGCAAGCACGGTCACTGATGATTACTTGAGGTGCACCTTGGCGAAGAACAACGGAGCGTAACAAAAAGGCAGCGACACCATCAACTGTGGAAGATGGTGTCGCAGCGGTTTCGGCGTATCTGGTAACGTGGTCGATGCACACTATTATCCAGCGGTTGCTGTTCGAAGATCTTGGAAACGGGCCCTATAGGTCGATGCCCACTTGCTCGAAAGGCGTAGTGGGCAGTTCTACGGGTTGAAGAAGGCCGTGCGGTGCACTGGTAGGTCGTTTGTGACGCTGGCAGTTCTCGCAGCTCGAGACGTATTGTTTCGTAAAAACTCGCATTCGAGGCCAGTAAAAACGCTGCTGCACTCGATGCAGGGTGCGAATGAACCCAAGGTGTCCTGATGTTGGATAACCGTGCATAGTACGGAGAAGGTCGCATCGAAGACTCTGAGGTACAACTAGTAAATAACGTGCGCCGGTTGCTGAGTAATTCGTTTTGCACAGCAGTCCATCACGAATGCGAAAGCGACCACTGCCTTTGAGATTCTTAGCGTCAACGAACAAAGGGTCTGAAGATAAATCATTGAGTTGTTCTCTTTTGAAGATATTGGCGTCAGGAAACGTGTGAGTGACCACAGCAAAACAGATAACGAGGCTATCTGCACTGTTCTCCGTTGTTGTCATAGGTAGGCGAGGAAGGCAATCAGCGTCCGAATGACGTCATCCACTTATGTACGATACGCTGAAGTCAATGTCTTGAAGGCGTAAAGCCCATCGAGCGAGGCGGCCAGAAGGGTCTCGGAGGGTAACAAGCCAACATAATGAATGATGGTCTGTCACAATCGTGAATGGACGACCGTAGAGGTAACATCGAAACTTCTTCATGGCGAATACAGCCGCTAAACATTCTTGCTCTGTCACCGTATAATTCATTTCAGCCTTGCTTAGAGATCGACTCATATAAACAAGAACATGCTCTGCATTATCATGGCGCTGAAAAAGCCCACCTCCGATGCCAATTTCACTTGCGTCACTGTGAACTTCTGTAGGAGCAGAAGGATCGAAATGACGAAGAATAGGCTCAGATGTCAGTGGAAGTTTCAGTTCAGAAAATGTGGCATCACAATTAGGTGTCCATTCTAATGGGCTGTCTTTTCACAGCAAGCTCGTCAGTTGGTGTACTACGTCCACGAATTGGGCACAAAGCGGCAAAAGTAGGAGCATAGGCCCCAGAAGCTGTGAAGTTCCTTCAGTGTCTTGGGTGGTTTGAATGTGCCAACTGCTTCGTTTTTGCGGGAACTGGCCTGACACCATCTTTGTCAACTAGGTGACTGAGGACTAAAGCTTGTCGTTCACCAAACCGGCACTTCTTAGAGTTCAAAATCAAGCCAGCCTTTCCGACGCAGTCTAAAACAAGGCTTAAACGAACGTTGTGCTCTTCGAAGGTACGCCAAAAATGACGACGTCATTGAGGTCGCATAAGCACACCTCCCATTTAAGACCACGAAGGACAGAGTCCATAAACCTTTAAAAATGGCGGGGGCGTTGAAAAGCCCAAACGGCATCACATTGAATTGGTGCAGTCCATCAGGCGTCACAAATGCGGTCTTCTCCTTGTCTGAAGGGTGCATTGGTATCTTCCAATATCCTGATTGTAGGTCTATTGAAGAAAAGTACGAAGCCGAGTGTAAGTAGTCAATAACATAGTCAATCCTGGGCAGTGGATTTACATCTTTTTTTTGGTTACGGCGTTGATTCTTCTGCAATCAATGCAGAACCGCCAGGCACCATCTCTCTTCTTTACCAAGATGACCGGTGCTGCCAACGGGCTACACGACTCTTCAATGACACCCTTCTTCAGTATTTCCCGAATCTGGTCGGCAATAACTTTTCGTTCTGATGACGGCACTCGGTAAGGCTTTTGTCAGATCAGATGCGCAGTGCTGGTGTCAATCCTATGGTGAGCGCGAGAACATGGTAAAGGTAGTGGCTTCTCCTCTTGGCAAAAGTCAAACACAGAAGCATGTCGCCTCAACAGATGGCGTAACGTCTGCTGCTCGTGTGACGGCAAAGTGGCGCTAATTATGCCTAGGATCTGCGACTCGTAAGAGCAACTGTGCTTGCCAGAGACTTTACCTTTCTCGCTTTCATCGTCGTTAATGACCGCTATAGAACCATCAGTAGAATCGTCGAAGACGTCAAGCTTCATTCCTTGAGGGAACACAGCCAGCATTGGCGAACAGTTCAGTGCCCGCAGAAAGGTTCCTCCTTCCACAACAGATACCAAACAACGAGGGACGAGTATGCCTTTCTTAGCACACTGAACCATGGCAGGTTCAACGATGGCGTCAAAAGATGTGGCAGATTCTGGGATGAACACCGCATCTGACCTCATTGACCATGGTGGCACTGTCAGCTCATCGGAAACAATCAGAGCGTCCTTCACGGCCTGTGGCGCCTCATTGACGAGGACAGGAACAATGTCACCACTGACGGAAAGTTCACCACTTTCACAGTCGACGAAAGCGCCACATCTTTGGAGAAAGTCAAGACCGAGAATCACAACGTGCGTACAACGTTGCAGCACAAGAAACTCTGATGGGAACACCTTCCCTGCCAATAAGACATTGACGGCACAAACTGCGGCAGGATGAAGTTGTAGCGAGAGAGGAAGACGGGACGGCGGCCAACGTGGTCGTGTCGTTCTCTCGCCACTTTATTATCCAGGGCGATTTATTGAAGTGGAGCGGCGGCGGCTGCCACGTCTGTACCGCCAGGCCAGAAGCTCGTTGTCCACCGCTCGCGCCTCGAGCTGTCACATCAGCTGCAAGAGAGGCGCAGCGCAGTGGCTTGAAAAATGACGATGATGATGAATGGCGATGATGATGACGCTACAGATTACTCCCTCCCCCGCAGAAATGAAGCCGGAATGAAAATAATGAGAGCGTATATACATGCGGGTTAGGTTTCCAAAACGAAACGGGGTCCGTGAGCAGTCCAGGTCGCCAACTGGAAGGGACAATCGGCAACCAGTGGGTCTCTGGTGGGCGACACTGGGAATGGCGCAGCGGACAAGGGTGGCTACGCAGGCACGCTGTTGGAAGGAGCGGGCGAGGGTCGTGATGAAGGGACACTTTTGTCGATAGCGAGGACCAACGACAAGGTGAAAAATGTTCAAGGGCCGAGAACACACACGGGCCGTTTCGGTGCGGTCTATTGTCGCGCGCACTCGGACAATAATGCTTAAAAGATGGACTGTAGCATGAGCGTAGTACGGCCAGTCCAAAGGGTCTAGTGTTACTTTTTTGTTGGAGCTGGTGGGAACGTCGACAGGGAGTGCGGTCAACCCTGGTTGTTTACCGTGCTGGTACCGTCGCTTTCGGTGAAACATTACCGGCTGTGGCGACCGCCTGGTTGGACGAGTAGGGTGCAGATAAGTTGGAAACGGTTCGCTTTGAATCGATGAAGTGCGACATGGTTTACAGTGATAACGAGCCGGCTCAGAGGGCACTGATAGATTGCTTTTTCCGACCTTTGGCGACGTGTAACGCGTAGGCGTACGCCGATGAGTCGTCGCGTTGTTCGAGCTGGAACCGACGTTTGGTGATGCGAGATCGAGCGGCGGGTATGTGGCGTCACAGTTGCCATGGGCCGTCGAAGGCGTTGAAATGTTCAAGCACGCGTACGTAGTTGTAGGCGGATGGTTTAACTGCGCATCTGTTGGGGCATGCACGGTGTGCTCCACCTGTGGTGAGCCAGGCGTGCGGCTCTCGGGATTTTCTGACATCGTCACAGCATCATGCACGTTCAGCCGTGCATGCTCAGGGGTTGAACTTCTGTTAGTAGGTGCTGGCAGTCCACGAGGTTTTGAGCAGCAGGCACCGGTGTGCAGGGGAAACTGATGGTGTGCAGTGTCACAGCGGGCTCTGGGTCCGTAGTGTGAGTCGTGTCGTGGGTCTCCACAGGTGTCTCGACAGGCGGGGAGTCTGCAGAAAGGTCAGCTGGCCCAGCTGAGGTCGTCAAATTGCCCGGGACAGACAGTTCAGCCGACCAAGTCTCTGCAGCGAATGCGACGGTGCATGGAACAGCGGCCGGCGTCGAATGTATGTGGCCAGTTGCCGGAAGGGGAATGATCTGGACTGGCTGTGGGGCGAAAGGCGTCCAGAAAGGTGATGAGCCAGGTGCAGTTGTGTCATTTTTGGGAAGAGGAGCATGTTTAAGGCCGTAAAACTTGAGCACGGCATCTCGCAAGTGATCTCACGGGCGAGGGTTCCAGGAGAAGTATGTGAGGTGGTGTTTGAGATCATGTGGAAGATGGTATTCCAATACCTCGTACATGAGCTCTTGGATCCAGATGCGGTTGTGATACAAGGCCGCCGCAAACTCCTCGAACCACGACTCTAGGCGAGAGGTCCGGAACGGGGGCAGTGGCAGGTCGAATTGACGAAGCCAGGCTTTTGCTGACTGGAGCATGGCCGCGTAGCTCGGTGGCAGTAGTGCAGCGCCGGTTGCTTGTTCGTGTGTCCTTGGTCACCAATGTAGCGAGAGAGGAAGACGGGACGGCGGCCAACGTGGTCTGTCGTTCTCTCGCCACTTTATTATCCAGGGCGATTTGCTGAAGCCGAGCGGCGGCGGCTGCCACGTCTGTCCCGCCAGGTCAGAAGCTCGTTCTCCACAGCTCGCGCCTCGAGCTGTCGCATCAGCTGCACGAGAGGCGCAGCGCGGTGGCAAGAAAAATGACGATGATGATGAATGGCGATGATGATGACGCTACAAAGTACTTTCCCACCAACGCCACGAAACCTTGTTGATTCACCCCAAGAAAACATAACTTTGCGGCCAATGCGACTTTTGAAAGAAAGACTCATAATTGATATCGTAGCACCAGTGTCCACCAACACACTTGTACAAAAGCCATCTATTTCTACGCGTATCTTGTTCTCGGACTGGCGAAGGTATCTGAGGTAATTCTTGTTGTGCGACCTCACCTCAATCGGTCGCGCTGGCTAGTTTCTCGGCGGCGGCGGTGATGACTGGCGTCATCCCGGCGAAGGGGAACGATGCAGTCGGCCAGATGGAGGCATCAAACTACGGTTAGAAGCAGGAGAACCGCCACGATGATTTCCCCGCCGTGAGGTACTCCTGGAATAGGCGTGCCAATGGCCGTTGTTGTGACCAGTGCCCGCTGGCAGAAACTGATGTGGAATGGTATCAGGATGTCGGCTCTCTCTGTCGACGACAGAACCGAGCTATATGCCCGACGATACCGCAACGGTAGCACGCAGGTGCAACGGTAGCACGCAGGTATGCGTTGTACTCCTGAAGGCATAGCGCTAACGTGGTGGTGGTACAGGTACATCTTCGTTCGGGTAGTAATAGGTATTGGCTGGCTGATCGCGGTTAATGAAGTGGTCTTCGTACCTCGGCAGCGGGTAGTTATTGCGCTGTGACCTCGGGGGTGAGGGTGGCTTGTAGTTGCAGTCATCGATGCTTGCTGCAGCAATTGACACGGAAAGGCGAGAGGGAGGCAGTTCGGGTGTAGCTTCGTACGGCGTCGGGCAAGCGTGTCGAGTGAGCTCTTCTAGAACGATCTGGCGTATTGTCGACGCGAGATCAAGCGGCGTGTATTCGTCAACACTTGCCACGGTGGTTACAATCGGAAGGCGACCGAACTTGGGGGTGATACGTCGCATCTTCAGGGTCTCGAATGTGCGACAGTGGCTTATGACGTCGGTTATCGTAGCAAGGCTGTCTTTGCTGATGAGGAACTTATACACGTCCTCGGCAATGCCCTTCAACCGGTGGCCAACTTGGTCTTCCTCTCACATAGAAGGGTTGACAATCTTGCCGAGCTTCAAGATTGCCTCGACATAGGTCGTGCACGTCTCTCCAGGGATCTGAGCTCTCTGCAGTAACGTTTGTTCCACTTGCTTTTTCTTAGCTACGGAGTCTCCGAAGCACGCTCTTATTTTGGAAACGAAGCGTTCATATGATGTAAGGGCATCTTCGTAGTTCTCGTACCACACGAGTGCTATGTCTATTAAGAAAAATACTACAATAGTCAGTTGGGTCGCCGCGTCCCATTGGTAGTATTTGCACACCCGTTTGTAGTTTGTGAGCCAGGCGTCCAGGTCCTCGCCAGATTTGCCACCGAATGTGCGAGGCACTATCACATCTTGACGCAACCAGGGAGCAGCCGCACGTAAACCTGGCACTAGCGGTGCTTCTGGGAGTGGTAGAAAGTCTCTAGCTGCGGGGATCCGGTTTCTTTCTTCCCCGTGAGACATCTCAGCTGCCAGTGGTAACGGGGGCAGTCTAGCAAGGTGGTGGCTTCGTCGTAGATCAGGCGCTCGAAGCGTCGTGTTGCTTGGTTCATTACCCAGCACCTCCACCACAAAACTATTACGGCTGAATTAAAGGATAGGTGTATTTATTTACAGGGTGAGGATGAAGTTCGACAATCGCGGTAAAAATGGAGTCCTCAGGCCGCCCCAGACAACGTCGTCTTTTTCTTCTACCTACCCTGCACATACTACAGTCCGGCTCATACCGTATCAATATTGTATTCAGAGGCATTCCATATGCGCAGAATGAGACAGAGCAAACTTTGAAGCAGGAGGTTGTAGTGGGAATACTGCAGGGAAAACTAAATCAATCAGTAACAAGTGTCGAACGTATACATCGAATAGGAAAACTTTCTTAAAGACGGACCAAGACTCATCGTTCTGCGCATCTGAAAAAGAAAATGACGTACTACGCAATAGCAATAGGTTCAAGGGCACGGATATTTTCATCAAAGAGGCCTTTTTGCATAATGTAAGAAGGAAGAGACAATGCCTGTGGAACAGCGCAGTAAACACAGAAAAATAAAACAAAATGTTGCAGTTCTGTATAATAAAATTATGATAAACGGAGGGGTGTACGCACGGGATGATGCCACAATTCAATGCTATCGGGTAACTGACCGCCCGTTTAATACAGCTGCAAGAACCACTGCTTCCTTAAATGACCGACATGCGCATCCGGGCAAGCTTCGGCTAGTGAACTTCAATGCCCGTAGCCAAGGCTTTAGACCTGGACCACGTTTTACTTGAGCATCACCCGGATATTGTATTTGTAACAGAAACGTGGCTACATGTCGACGTCCGAGATTGTGAAATATGCCCTCAAGGATATATTGTGATCAGAAATGACCGCAGTAGCAGGGGTGGAGGTGTTGCCATGTTTCTAAAATGCAGCCTCAAATATACGGTGCTTTACAAATCGTCCGACATTAAAGCAATATGTTGCGAAATTCTTGGCCGCCCCGACTTGGCTGTGGGATGCGTTTGTCGTGCTCCGGGAAGTATGCTGCCAGTGTTGATGCCCTGAACAAAAAACTGCATGACCTAAGCATTCAGAACAAAAACATTATCATAGCGGGAGATTTTATTGTTCCAGACGTCGAATGGGAATGAAATAGAAAAGGGTACGCAAGACCATGATGCAGGCGCAGCATTTATAGATATGTGCTCTTCACATGGGCTTATACAAGTAGTACGGGACTTTACTAGGGTCTGCGGTAGTAGCAAATCTGTTCTTGATCTTTTTTAAGCCATACCATTCTATCGAGATACTGATTTATATGGGGGGTTTAACGTCCCAAAACCACTATCTGATTATGAGAGACGCCGTAGTGGAGGGCTCCGGAAATTTAGACCACCTGGGGTTCTTTAACGTGCACCCGCGTCCCATTGGAACAATGGGACGCGGGTGCACGTTGGTGCAGTGCAATGGGACGCGGGTGCTACATTTCCGCCTCCATCGGAAATGCAGCCGCCGCAGCCGGGATTCGAACCCGCGCCCTGCGGGTCAGCAGCCGAGTACCATAGCCACTAGACCACCGCGGCGGGGCAATTCTATCGAGATACTATAGATTTGATATTCTGCCCGGGATCTCGGATCATTCAATTGTAAGATTGTATTTATTTATAGGTTCCTTTTCAACGGTCCCGTCATCATTCATATTATAGACAGTTCAACGAAGCTGATGATACTTTAATAATAGATAAACTGGCCTTGTGTTTTGAGAAGTTTGAAAAATTTAGTCAAGATGAATCTGCGCATAACGAAGAGCCGTGGTTAAACTTTAAGGGAACGGTTCACAAATGTATAAGCCGCTATGTTCCTCTCAAAAGTAAATCAAAACGGGTGCACAGCCCATGGATTACGAGAGAGATCACACAACTGAAAAGAAAAGTGGCAAGGCGTAGGGCACATTATAAGCGTACACGCGATTCTGCTGTTCATGATGACATGTCGAACTTAACTAAACAGTTAAAATTATTGATGAAGAAATCTAAGGACAAGTATTATGGTGTCACCATGGATACATTTTTACGCGAATCACCTGAAAATTTTTGGGGGCACTTTACTCCAACTAAGAAGGCAGTCACTAAAATATGCACAGAACAAGGATCTGTTGACGATAAATGTGATATAGCAGACGCCTTCAATGACTTTTTTGCTAGTGTCTTCACCAATGAGGATAAAAGCAGTCAAATACTGAGGTACACTAACAAATTCCAGTTGTAGAGGAATCGCGGTGAACATTTGAAGGAGTCTTAAATTTGCTGATCAACCTAAATACAAACAAATTAGCAGGTCCTAATGAGATACCAAATTTGTTTTTAAAGAGGTATGCTGAATGGGCTGCGAAGTAATTCTTCATTATCTTCACGAAGTCACTACGGTCAGGTACACTTCCTGAAGAATGGAATATGAGTAAAGTTGTACCCGTATTTAAAGACGGTGGCACCCCGTTTACAGCCAATAATAGGCCCAATGCGCTAACGTCAGGCTGCTGTAACGTGTTAGAACATACTGTTTCTAAGCACATTCGGCTGTTTTTGTCCCAGAACAAAATTTTTAGTAATTAACAAGAGTTTTGCGAGGGTTTGTCAATCGTAACAGAATTATTGGAAAGTGTTCACGATAAAAGTGAAGTTATTTATGGCAAGAGACAAATTGATCTGATCTTTCTCGACTTCGAGAAGGCCTTCAATAAGGTTAATTTTAGAAAACTGTTAAGTAACTTAAAGGTTGTTTTAAAATGTACAGATGTAAACAAATGGGTGGAAGACTTTATTACTTTTATTATTTGTAATGATCACCAAGGGTCCCATTGCAGTCTTGTACTTTAGGACCCTCGTCTGTATATTTTACTTCCTGTATCATCATTGTATGACATGATAATAAACTGATTGATTGATTGATTGATTGATTGACTGATTGAAGGTTATTCGCAGATGACTGTGTCATATATACAGAGTTGAAATGTATTATTGACCAGATACTCTTAAAAAACAACTTAGAAAAAGTTGAAGAGTGTTGCGACATGTGGCAGATGTTTCTTAACCCAGAAAAGACAGTATGTATGACCATCACACACAAACATGAACCTCTGTCATTCACATACACTCTACAAGGAGAGCCACTTCATCGCGTAACAGAGCAGAAATATCTCGGATTTTTAATAACATCTGACCTTAGTTGGATACCACACATTCAAATAGTAGTAGAGAAAGCCAACCAGAAAATAGGTTATATTAACCTGTCCTTAAACTGGCTTCTCCAGTCATGAAATTGACTGCTTAAAAAGTGCTCGCTCGCTCTATATTAGAAAATGCATGTGAAGTGTGAGATCTGTGTTTGAAAGATTCAGAGTCAAAACAAGAGCAAGTTCACAGACGTGCATTGCGCTATATTTATTCCCGACACCGTCAGCGAGACGCCGTGACACCACTTTACGCGAGGGCGAACCTGACCCTGCTTAACTTCAGGAGGAAGGAGAAACGGCTTAGCTTTTTTATTTAATCATTAATGAGATGCTACTCGTTGATAAGTCTCACTACATAAATGGATCTAAGACCCGCATAATGCGAAACAAACATGGTAGGCACGTTAAGTAAAATCGATTGCTCAAGAATTTCTACAAATAGTCAATCATCCTTTCGACAGCACGTGGCTAGAATTGTCTACCTGCTAATATTGTAAACGCAGGGTCTCGTGATCATTTTTCTGCATTTGTGTCCGAATATTTACAACATTAAGGCGTCTAGCACTGTATCGCTGTATTCTATTGTTTCAAGACTGCTTGCTGTATGTTGATGTATTGTTACCTACCTTGTCTTGGGCCTGATGAGGACCGACAGTATCTGTGAATAAAATAAAAAATACGATACCTTTTTCCGAGAGGGGCAATGCTGCACTCCCTTCTCAAGTCGAAGTATTCATCCAAGGAATCGTAAAGCCTCCCAATGCGATTACGGCCATAACGGGAACATAACAGATTTTTCAGGAACTAACGTAACCGCTAGCAATAGAGCAGTAATATTTGATGACGCATGTATAAATGCCAACGCGCGTCATCACTTTTCCATTGATCGACAAGCGATGCTCTGTTTGCCGCTATCAGTGCTAATGTGTTGCTGTAATTTCACTATACATTTACGGTCCACAAGTTCAGTCAAATAAACAGTTTTCATCTGCACATCAAATCTGCTTCCTTCGTTTTGTCATAATCCCGTGACAATCTACATCTTGCAGATCTCCCCAGCTACAATGCGTTTTTGTTATTAGTAACGAGATGGCGCAACCAACGTGCATAGGGCGTGCTCTGAAGGCCTCTTGCGTTTCGGAGAGCGCCGCCTGAATAGACCACGGTCTTTCCTGCGCGCATGCTTATTGAACTCGTGATTTGGGAGAGCACGAAGGTCACTTCGTTCGCTGCCACGGCTGCATTTACGGAAGTACCACGCTGCTCATACACAAAGAAGCAAGATTTGTGACATTTGTTGGCGCTTGGCCTGTGCATACTTATGCGTTCATTTTGTGTGCTTTTTGATTTGTTTATACAGCCCGCTTTATGTCAATCTGTGATAGTTGCTAGTCTACGTTCGTCGTTTGTATGATCATTTCGTGCGTGATTTCTGCTTATGATGTTTGCTGCAACTTTCGAACTGGTGCCAGGTGAAACCATACGGATCCGAAACTTGGAACGAAAAGTGGCAAAAACTTATTGCCACAGGCATGGGTCACCATAAAGATGTCAGAAATTGAGAGGCTAAACTATAAAAACATCGAAAAATAGAAACGCCTAAAAAGGAAATGCCGAAAATCAAAAGGCCGAACAGTCATAACCCGAAAACCACTTGAACGATGAACCAAACTACGTGGCATTTCATCTATCTGGAAGGTGATTGCCGAGGAGGCAGGGGGTGTCCGCTCCGAAGAGAAAAATTGTCCTTATCCGCAGAAGTGGTTAGTTTGTGTGTTTGACAAGAAAGTAGGTTTCCGAAGCTATTGAAGGTGTGAGAAACAACCAGCATGCAACGCCAGAGCGATTGTGGTCTTTTATGTAAAATACCGCTATAGTAATCTCGACAATGATCCACGCAATCTATACTCTCTTGGATCACCACTCTCTTAAAAAGGGAGCAAGGTAGAATTAAAGACAGCGTTGAGAGAGCGATTAGAGACCGACACCACAGCTCACAGAGGAGAGCCAAGGTTTAGGTGGAAGTGGTTTGTTGCAAAACAGAATTATTTTTCGTAAGTTTGGTGCAAACCCACAAAGACTGTCAGCAATGCTCGGCGCAGGTCAGGCTTCCGTGCTGGAGAAGCTTCACGTTTGTAACAGATAACTTTATTATAATGCGCACAGGACGGACCACTCAAAAATATTCAAGAGGTTGCACAATAACTAAGTAGAGGACCTTTCTATGTTTGTAAACACAGGTAGGCCGATGTCGATATTATGGGTAAAATTATAGTGACGTCCACACGTAACTACCACCATAAGCGCTGAGGGCTGCGATATGCGCCAACAAGCAAAACTAAGTTGTGAGACGAGTCTCACATCAACCGCGACGCAGCTCGTCGGCATACCATTTTCTTTTTTCCTCGTTGCTTGACTGAGAACACCACATGAACCATTGAAAAGCCAGCAGAAACTGCGGTAGGCAGAGCAACTTTTGCCTACAAAGACAGCGCCACCGCATTTTCGTGACGTAAGTTTGGTGGAATTTGTCTATAAGGCTCGAAAGTCTCAGGCATGATGTCTATTAGATGGCGTGGCAAAACGATGATCACTTTCTCGACGACTCAACCTCTCAAACTTAGCGTGCGTTGCTTGTTTTATTTGATTTTTTGTTACGAAGCCACAAGTTCCGCTAAACAGAGAGCTTCACCTTGACGAAGTCTGCTGCTGCCTGTGTCACAGTCACGACTACGTTGCAATACATGAGGAATCGCTCTGCTATGTGATGACATGTGCACTAGCGTATACACTTTTGGAACCTTGAACTATATATGCAAAGAGATCATAGCTGTCGGAAAATAGCACGAAAGCGTGTGCTCATCGTACGAGGCTGGCTGAACCTTCATCATGGCAAGACTCTTTGTATTCCGCCATAGCTATGCTAATGCAGAAACTTTCACGTTTCGGTATTCCGATGTTTCACTGTTTTGATCTTTTGGCATTTCAATATTTCGGTTTTTTAATTCGCCGTTTGGAATTTTCTGTGTTTTAAATTTCGGCGTTCCTAGAATTCCGCGTTTTGAATTTCGGCGTTTTGGATCCCACCCACTCCCACGGATATCAACGCCCGCCGGCACTTTAAGTGCAGTGGACAAGGCGGCAGCAGCGACAGCACAATGCTCGCGCGGTGATTCTTTATTGTGCAGTTTTTTGCCAGCCTTGTGGATTCCCCGGCACTCTGCCTGGGTGGCGCGGCAGTTCGGATAGCGTCAATTTGCGCAAACCAACACGCCGTTCACCGCATATATGTGCAGTCCGCCCTTCCTGTCTTGCTGCCGAAAGATCGACTTCGTTCAACTTTTGTGCCTACGCTGTCCCCAAGTATCTATGCCGACTATCAACTGAATCAACAAACCTTGATCAAGCCCAACTTCATCACGTCACCAACATCGGATATAAAAGACTCCCAGCCACATCGCAGCTTCAGTGGGCAAGGCGGCAGCAGCGACAACACAATGCTCACGGGTGCTTCTTTATTGTGCAGGTACGCCTTTTGGACAACGCACCCTCTATCCATTCAAATGATCGTTTTTTGTTGCTGCTCTGTTGCCCGCAGACCGTTGTATCTATATATTTTTCTATTTATGCTTAGCTTGTGTACTGTTTCAGTTCTCTGTGCTTGAGTGGAGACGTTGAGCTAAACCCTGGGCCAAGGGGTATAAAAGGTACCGGATCTACTAGTGATTCCGGCACTGTCTCTGGAGTATCTACTCTGTTACCAAGTGGGGATGTGCGCAGAGTGAATAGCCACGTAGTATCCATAGATAATGAACCTTCTGTTTGTGCCATGCTTTCCAGCTGGGCAAAACAAAATAGCCCAGGATATTGCCGAGCTTCGTTCTTCAGTCAATTCGCGACTTAACGCTCTAGAGTCGTCCAGTATCATGTCCAACGCATCTAAACATATGGTGGAAGATGTAATTAAGAAGGTGATTACGCTCACGGCTCAAAACGACGACATAGAAAATAGACTGCGCCGTAATAACTTTATTCTTCACGAAATTCCTGAATCTCCTGATGACGATAATAAGGCATTCACCGACGTTGTTTCAAAATTTTTCACAGAAACGCTGAGCATGGATTGTCCACAAATCGAAAGGTGTCATAAGTTAAGTAGACGTCACACAAGCCCCATCCGCCCTATCATTTTCAGGCTACTGGATTTTTGTGAAAAAATTCATATTCCTAAAAACGAATCGAAGCTGAAGGGCTCCGATCAACGCATATACGAAGACTATTCTGATGACGTACGTTTCATCAGAAGAAAGCTATAGGAGGCAACTAGAACCCATCGCAACAGCGGCGCTTCCGTGCGCATTGTTCACAAGCACGTGTTCATTGATTACATATGCTACAACTGGGACGCGCACTCCAACACAATTTTTCAGTCTTGTAATCACGATACTGTTGTGATGGCATCTTCTTCAGCCAATACTCCTACTTTTTGTTGGTGCCCCCATTAATTCCCTGATAGTCTTTGTACTTTATATAATAATGCAAGAAGTTTAGTCAACAAGTTTCCTGATTTCTTGTCACTAACTTTGTCCCACTCCCCTCATGTCATCGATGTCACGGAAACTTGGTTTTATAAGAAAATTTGTGATGCCGAGATTTCGCTGCCGAGCTTCAATGTCGTAAGAAGTGATTGAATCGATGGTAGAGGTGGTGGCGTTGCTTCATAATTACATTCCGACTTAAATTTTCTGTTCTTGATGCTCCGTCTTAAACTGAATCGGTTTGGTGTAAAGTTTACATTGAAACATTGACTTTTGTTATTTGTGTATTATACCGTTCACCTAACCTGATCGGGACTCTGGTTTCTCTGAGTGCATTTGTCCAAGAAATAGCTTCTAATTCGACAAATCTAATATGTATGGATGATTTTCATGTCTCTAATATAAACTGGACATCGTTTTTTTGCTAGGTCATGCTCCCCAACCTCACAGAGAAACATTGAACTTTTCAATAACTTCCGACCTGAAGCAAATAGTCAGTGACGCCTCAAGAGGCACAGCGGTTTTAGATCTTGTCTTCTTCAGCCCTAGAGTCTGCATATATGGTTAAGTGTGCACTGTTGTAGATTGCATATCAGATCATAAAGCTGTTTTTGCATCTATTTCATGTCCTGCACCGAAAGCCCGATACATCTATTCTACTTTCCACAATTTGAGGCATGCTGACAATATTGGTATTACTGATACATTTAGCACTTCTTTTCCCCAGTTTGAAGCGATTAGTATTTTTCAAGATGTTCATACTTTAACAAAGTTCTTCAGTGATTTGGTTTCAAAGTGCATTATGCGTTTTGTACCGTTAAAAACAAAAAAGACGAATTCAGAGTTGCCTTAGATCACCCGGGAAATTTTGCACCTGTCACGCCGACTAGGGCGTTTGCAATGTGCTAAACGCACTGACGATGCTGTTCTTGTCGCACAATTCACTGCTCCGAAGGAGAAACTTCGAAGCAAAACAAATGCTGCTCCTGATTTTTACTATCGAGTTACACTCCCCGATTTGCTTAGAAATAATTTTGGAAGTCTGTCCTACCGATGGACTCTACCACTGACACATATGAAATAAATGACACAGTTACAGGCGATGCAGCTCTTATTCAGATGCAATAAATGATTAGTTTTATTCTGTTTTTACACTTGATAACTCCGTTGTTCCTCCTTTATTAAGGCGTACTCGCAGTTCTGTTGACGATAATGTTTCAAATCAGGCCCCGCCGCGGTGGTCTAGTGGCTAAGGCACTCGGCTGCTGACCCGCAGGGCGCGGGTTCGAATCCCGGCTGTGGCGGCTGCATTTCCGATGGAGGCGGAAATGTTGTAGGCCCGTGTGCTCAGATTTGGGTGCACGTTAAAGAACCCCAGGTGGTCTAAATTTTCGGAGCCCTCCACTACGGCGTCTCTCATAATCATAGAGTGGTTTTGGGACGTTAAACCCCACATATCAATCAATGTTTCAAATCAGGGTGTGCTGAATCTCATTTTAAAACTTGATCCGAAGAAGAAAGCTAGTCCTGATAATATAGACAACAAATTCCTCATTAGATACTCCTTATGCCCTTGTCGGTATTTTACCATTCTTTCAAGAATTTCTCTCGACGTCTGTTGTCCTTACAACATGGAAATCGGCTAAAATTATTCCGTTATACAAATCCGGAAAAAGCGGTCTTTATTGAACTACAGACCCATGTCTATCACATCCCAATCTTGTAAAATACTCAAACACATAATTTTCAAGCAAATCACATAAATTTTAGATTACAATAATGTTTTATTTGATGCCCAGCGTGATTTTAGACGCGGGTTTAGTACCATAACCAAGCTCCGTGAATTGGCTCATGACATCTTCCAGGTCTTTGTTGCTGGTGATGATATTGACGCAATATTCATAGACTTTACCAAACCTTTGGACATGGTTTCGCATTACAAACTGCTAAAAAAGCTCACTGTTATTCCTAAAAACGAAGCATTAGTAAACTGGATTTCTTCTTTCCTATCCATTAGGTCTCAGTACCTACTATTCAAGTCTTCTCATTACTCCATTTCTACTGTAACGTCTGGCGTCCCTCAAAGATCAATATTAGGCCCTCTTTTAATTCTAATTTTCATTAACGATCTGCCAAGTATTGTTCCTGTGAAAATCCGCATGTATGCTGATCATAGTGTTTTGTATCATACGATTGAAACTGCTCATGATCACATCATCCTTAACGTTTCATCTGCTTTATTTTAATCATCGTGTGACACTTGGCAAATGCAAATCAACTTCCGAAAAACGGTATTCATATCATTTTCCAAAGTTCTTTCCCCTCTTCATTTACCTATTCGCTGAATGGTTGCCTTCTCAGAATTGTTTCAAAATACAAACATCTAGGTCTTCTTTTCACTCAGGATTTATCTTGGTCTCAACACATTGATCTCTTGTGCAAACGTGCGCTTAGAAAATTAGGCTACCTACAATGCACTTTACGTTCAGCACCTCTCAGCGTACGACTCTTACTTATGAAACACTCGTTCGTCCAATACTGGATTATGCATGTGTTGTGGGCAACCAACACAAGATTTCGGACACCAACAAAATAGAATATGTTCATAAGAAAGCTGTATGCTTTATTTATTGTCGCTTTGACAGGTATTTTTCACCAAGTTTTCATATTCCTATCTTACACCTTATCAGTCTCTCTTCCCGTCGACACGTTGAATGTTTGAAGTTTCTTTATACCTTAATTGATTTCCCCCGACTCACTCCACTCAGCAAATATATAGCACACGCTAGAACAACGACCACCCGAAATTCATCATCATCATCGTCAGCCTATCTACGTCCACTGCAGGACAAAGGCCTCTCCCATGTTCCGCCAGTTAACCCGGTCCTGTGCTTGCTGTTGCCAATTTATACCCGCAAACTTCTTAATCTCATCTGCCCACCTAACCTTCTATCTCCCCCTACCCCGCTTCCCTTCTCTGGGAATCCAGTTGGTGACCCTTAATGACCAGCGGTTATCCTGTCTACGTGCTACATGCCCGGCCCATGTCCATTTCCTCTTGTTTATTGCAGCTATGATATCCTTAACTCCCGTTTGTCCCCTAATCCACTCTGCTCGCTTCTTGTCTCTTAAGGTTACACCTACCATTTTTCTTTCCATTGCTCGCTGCGTAGTCCTCAATTTAAGTTGAACCCTCTTTGTGAGTCTCCAGGTTTCTGCTCCGTAGCTAAGTACCGGCAAGATACAGCTGTTATATACCTTCCTCTTGAGGGACAGTGGCAATCTACTTGTCATAATTTGAGAGTGCCTGCCGAATGTGCTCCACCCCATTCTTATTCTTCTAGTTACTTCAATCTCAAGGTTAGGCTCTGCGGTTATTACCTGCCCTAAGTAGACATAGTCTTTTACATCTTCAAGTGCACTATTACCTATCGCAAAGTGCTGCTCCTTTCCGAGGTTGTTGTACATTACTTTCGTTTTCTGCAGATTAATTTTAAGACCCACCTTTCTGCTCTCCTTGTCTAACTCCGTAATCATGAGTTGCAATTCGTCCCCTGAGTTACTCAGCAATGCAATGTCATCGGCGAAGCGCAGGTTACAGAGGTACTCTCCATTAACTCTTATTCCTAACTGTTCCCATTCGAGGCTTCTGAAAACGTCCTGTAAGCACGCAGTGAATAGCATTGAGGAGATTGTGTCCCCCTGCCTTACACCCTTCTTTATTGGTATTCTGTTGCTTTCTTTATGAAGCACTATGGTAGCAGTTGATCCCCTGTAGATTTCTTCCAGAATGTTTATATATATTTCATCTACGCCCTGATTCCGCAGTGTCTGCATGACGGCTGATATTTCTACTGAATCAAACGCCTTCTCGTAATCTATGAAGGCTATGTATAGTGGTTGGTTATACTCTGAGCATTTCTCTATTACCTGATTGATAGTATAAATGTGGTCAATTGTTGAGTAGCCTGTTCTAAATCCTGCTTGTTCCTTTGGTTGATTGAATTCTAATGTTTTCTTTACTCTGCTAGCAATTACCTTTGTAAATAGCTTGTATACTACAGAGAGCAAGCTGATCGGCCTGTAATTCTTCAAGTCCTTGTCATCTCCTTTCTTATGTATTAGGATGATGTTAGCGTTCTTCCAAGACTCTGGTACTTTTCCCGTCAGGAGACACCTCGTAAATAGAGTGGCTAGTTTTTCTAACACAATCTGTCCTCCATCTTTCAGCTGATCTGATGTTACCCGATCCTCACCAGCAGCTTTGCCTCTGTGCATGCTCTCCAAAGCTTTTCTGACTTCTATCATTACCGGTGGGGTGTCGTCTGGGTTACTGCTAGTTCTTATAGTATTAAGGTCGTGGTTGTCTCGGCTACTGTACACATCTCTGTAAAACTCCTCCGCTATTTTAACTATCCTGTCCATATTGGTAGTTATTTTGCCTTCTTTGTCCCTTAGTGCATACATCCGCCTTTTGCCTATCCCAAGTTTTCTCTTCACTGCTTTGACGCTTCCTCCGTTTTTCAGAGCGTGCTCAATTCTTTCCATGTTATACCTTCTTACATCACACACTTTACGTCTATTAATCAACTTCGAAAGCTCTGCCAGTTCTATTTTGTCTGTTGTACTTGACACTTTCATGACTTGACGCTTCTTAATTAGGTTCTTTGTTTCCTGGGAAAGCTTGCCGGTGTCCTGTCTAGCTACCCTGCCTCCAACTTCCACTGCAAACTCCGTGATGATACTCGTCAGATTATCATTCATTGTATCTACGCTAAGGTTGGTTTCCTCGCTAAGAGCAGAGTACCTGTTCTGCAGTGACACTCTGAATTCCTGTACTTTCCCTCTCAGTGCTAGCTCATTGATTGGTTTCTTGCGTATCAGTTTCTGTCGTTCCTTCTTCAAGTCTAGGCGGATTCGAGCCCGTACCATTCTATGGTCACTGCATCTTACCTTGCCAACCACTTCCACATCCTGCACGACTCCTGGGTGTGCAGTCATTATAAAGTCTATTTCGTTCTTATTTACGCCATTAGGGCTCCTCCATGTCCACTTGCGGTTTTCTCGTTTTCGGTAGAAGGTATTCAAAATACGCAGATTATTGCGTTCTGCGAATTCTACTAGTAGCTCTCCTCTGGCGTTTCTAGTGCCGATGCCATAATCTCCTACTGCCTGGTCTCCAGCCTGCTTCTTCGCTACCTTTGCATTAAAGTCGCCCATTACTATAGTATACTGTGTTTTCACCTTACTCATTGCCGATTCCATGTCTTCATAGAAGCTTTCAATTGAAGCGTCATCATGGCTGGATGTAGGCGCGTAAGCCTGTACTACCTTCATTTTGTATCTTTTATTCAGTTTAATTACAATGCCTACCACCCTTTCATTAATGCTATAGTAATCCTCTATGTTGCCAGCTATGTTTCTGTGAATTAAGAACCCTACTCCCAGTTCTCTTCTGTCTGCCAAGCCCCGATAGCAAATGACGTGCCCATTCTGTAGCACAGTATAGGCCTCATCTGTCCTCCTAACCTCACTCAGCCCTATTATATCCCATTTAATGCCTTCTAGCTCCTCGAATAATACAGCTAGACTTCCCTCACTAGATAACATTCTAACGTTAAACGTTGCTAAGTTAAAGTTCCAATGGTGGCCTGTCCGTATCCAGAGATTCCTAGCACCCTCTGCTGCTTTGCAGATCTGACCGCCGCCGTGGTCAGTTGCTCCGCAGCTGGTGGGGACTGAGGGCCGTGAGTTAATTGACGAATGCTTACGGGAGGGGGTGGCCAGATACTGCACCAGGGTGGCCAATCCTTCTCTGGTGAGATCATCGGTGCGTACCGGCTTTAAGCCGGTACGATCACACAGTAGTGGGAATGCTCCATGCATGTCTTCCTTATTGTTGTTCAGCAGAGTTGGCGGCCACCCACCACGGAGCCCAACGAGGGGACGCTACAAGTTTACAAATGCTGAAACCTGCAGACGCCAGCCGTACAACGCCACTATAGCCCAATGCGCCTAGACCAAGGTAGGCTATTTGCACAGGGTTAACCCTAGCCGCCAGGAAGTTTGGAAGTAAACGGAAGAGAGTAGAAGACAGGACAGATAAATAGTAAGAGATAAAGACGAAGATGTAGGCAGAGAGAGATAGGAAAAGGCGACTGCCGATTCCCCTGGGTGGGTCAGCTCAGGGGTGCCGTCTACGTGAAGCCCGGGCCAAAGGGGTGTGTTGCCTCTGCCGGGGGGCCTTAACGGTCCAATCACCCAGCGTCGGCTCAACCCCCAGGATCCCCTTTTCCTCGGACACGGCAAAGCCACGCACGGCTAGGCGTGGGAGGGAGCCGAAACTCCCCCGTTAGCTCGGGTTCGTGGTGTCGCTACACACCAAACGCCTACTTGCGCAGGCACCCCTGCGGTAGAAGATATCTTTATGTATAGAAATATGTGGTGTTAGCATACAAAATCTTGTTCCAGTGAATTCAACTTGGAAGGTCTCGCAATTTGACTGAATAAATTTTTAGAGCAAAAAAAAAATAAGGGCCAACTTTGCATGAAAGCAAACGATAGCACTGATACCCACTGCAATGCCTTAAACAGCTGTACAAAGTACTCTGTTTACCGAAGTCTAACGAGCCCCCTATTACGATGTACACCCGAGTTCGTAATAGAAAAAAAAGGTGTCCCAGCGAAGTTCACAACTACGAACCCGACAACAAAAATGCAGCATCGGATGGTGCCGCACAAGGGTTGCGGTAGACGTTGCGGGTGCACAACGTGCTGTTGGCGCTGTGGGTATGGTTGCACTTTAAATGGCCTTCGAGATGGCGGGCGTGCAGTGTGTTTATACGCTGCGTGCCTGCCATTTCGGAGGTCATGCGCTTTGTATTTCGCCTTGTTTTTGTGCCGCTGTCTTTGCATGATGCTATCAGCAATGAGTTTTCTGATAACAGCTTTTGCTGTAATAAGTGTGGGATGTCGCCACTCTGTAGCAATTGTCTAATGAATGGATGCCACATGTTCAAAGCCAGTTATAGGTTTGAGCATGTAGATTCAAGAAGGGGCAAATAGGGTGGCTGATGCTCGGCTTGGAATTCGAGTAAACATGATCAGGAAAGCATTGAAATGTGGGATTCCCAATGCCTTGAATGGAACAGAAGGCGGCATGTAAAGGCGGCATGTAAAGGCGGCATGTAAACAACAAAAGACAACGGTAAAGAGCAGTTGAAAAATGACAGCGAATGAATAAATGGGTTTTTTTTTTGCACTGAAATTGTTTCAACATTCATTTTTAGTTCACAGTAATCTCATACGCGTGCCATTAAATCTGGGCTTTTTTTTCTCACCCGAAATTACCATGAGTTAAACATGTCCACTTTCATTCATCATACGGTAGCGTTTAAATATAGTTTTTTTGTTCAATCTATTGAATTGTGGAAATATTTGCATGGTTACATTCGATCAATATCGCTGGATGAATTTTTATTGTATATTACTAGCCATTGATGTAGAGCGCACTTGTTACGCTCTTCTATGTATGCATTTGCCCACTCATGCGATAGCCCTGCGGGGCTGCAGTATGTCGAAATAAATAAATAAACTAAGTTAGGAGGGGTAAATATCTAAAGCTAAGAACTCAGTATAGTTTTTTCAAAGAGTCTTAATTCTATATATGTCAAAGTTCAGTAAAACTTCACGGTTCATTACACATGTTTAAATGGTTGATTGCCTGAATTTTTCAATGAGCGCTATGTATTGGGGGGGGGTGCATATCTAGGCGGTCTGCTACCAAACTTGTGTTTAGCTTGGTGCTGCCGAGAAAACAAGACATCGTCACTTTTGCGTGGTGGTTTGGTGCTTACATTCCGTAGTTTGTTCACTTGCTTATGTGCTGTTTATAGACGTTGCAATTAAGAGCTGAACTAGCTCACCAAAAGTGTAGATAGCTGCTCCTGGGACTGCCGGCTGCCTTCACGGGGGCACGATTGACGTGCCGTTATCTAAAGTGACGGTGAATGGAACAGGCTAAGGAACAAGATGCTGTACTTTGCGTTTGCCAAAGTGATATTCTGAAGTCTCCTGCCTCGCTACAGCGGTTTCCGTGATTGAACAACGTGAGTTTTCGAATCATTATGTTATTATGCTCGTGAAAAGTTCTCACGATTTGATCTGCGAAGTTTTCGGTGTATGTTGTAAGTACACCATTTGGCTAATAAAACTGCTTTGCTTCTGATTCTTTCTTGTTAGTCTTTCTATTCTCTCACCCATACGATTACCGTACCATAAGGTGCAGTAAAACGGCTTTTTAAAACGCACATAAAAGTTCCACTATTTCGAAAAATTGCAATTTCACACCATTAGGACAAATTCATTTCGTTGCTACTACTTCCGGTTATGGCGTCATATTTCATTTTTTGTCTTTTTTTGTTAGCTGTTCTCCCCTCTATACGTATGTGTCGACAGTGGTGACGAGCTTCCAGCTACTGGACACAAGGGCTTCTATGTGAGTTATACCAGCAGTTTACATAGACCATGCAGCTACGGCTTGCCGTTCATCAAGTGACTTTGCGATTCGTTGCTTTTGCATTCATTATTTTGGCCTTGTGGTGAAACAATGCACAATAAACACTCAACTTCCTCTGTGAAGACGCCTTTCACTTTCGTGTTTTAGCGATTCTGAGATTTAGGAACCAGCCTCGTTTTTTTTTTACTTTCTCCGACTGCTTTTCTGTCATTTGCATGCATGTAGCAAGAAAATATCATTTCATGAAGGAGTTTGCTTTCTTTGCATTTGCCTAAAGAAAACTTTCTAATATCAGGTCACCTCCAAAGCAACACGAAAACTTCATGGCGTCAGTTGAAGACATGGATGTGCACGACCCTACTGAATAGGACACTCCATGGGGGCTTGTCATGTTCTGTTTTGTTATTTCATAGCTTCTTTTTTTCTTGTTTGTAGGTATTTTCTGCATTGTTCATACATATTTCAATTATTTTATTTCAGTTCATATGCAAATTTGAACATGCCTTTATATGTATGCAACGTCTAGTTACAGTAAGCAGTGTACGTGTTTTTGTACTTTGTTCATAAATAGACAGTATGTTTTTGATACACCTGGCTTATTTTTTCGCTAACACATTTGAACGTTTCGCATTATACGGTCCTGTTTATAAAATTTCATTTTGTGAAAGTGTTTTAATTTTAGAAGTTTGAATGGTGCGTAGGTTTGTTTATGCTTTCAGATTTTCATTCGATTACTTCTCAAATATGCACTTTGGTACAAAATGTGCGTTCAATTTCAGTTTTGTAGTGCATGATCAAATGAACTCAGTGAATTAGCACCGTAGAGTACAGAAAAACTTATTCATTGTTTGAAATTTAAATACGACGTTAATACAAGTAACGTTAAATACGACTATGTGACGTGCATATAAGCAAGTGGTATGCAGTGGCGAAAAACATCCCTGCAAGCACGCAATACACAACGTGATAGCCCTCCATGGTATAACTGTCCGTTCAAAGGCAATTAAGATGCGTGTCTTGAAGATGCGACTCGTCTTCATTGTTTTCAGCATCACCCATAATTACTTCTCAGCCTTCCCCTAACCTGAAACATGTCTTGCATATAGGTCTCGCGCACAGTTTGTGCATAGCTAATGACTTTCTTGCTATAATTATTGTATGTTCTTGTTCATTCTCAAGAATACAAAGATTCAGCCCGCTCATCTTGCGGCTTCAATCGGCTACTAAGAGCAGCTGCTGTTGTTGACGTGAGTTGGTGGTTAAGCAAATCTCATGCCTTTTCTCTCTTCGTTATCCTAGAATACATGTTTGGATTATGCAGAAGCCGAAGAGGCACACAGCCCACCTGCTACAAGTGTGCTTCTAACACAGTCTACTTTTGATGGTAAGTTTTTATTACATAGTTTACTGCAGTTCTAAATTTGCTTTATGCCCTCATTCATGTTTTTTTAATTGGCAGGGTATGAAGCCAGCAATGATGCAACTCAAGCGTGGTTAGGTTTTTCACAAGGTAACGCAGCTAACACACATGCTGCTTCTAGTCAAAGCATTGTAACAGCTTGTAACTTGTATCTATTGGTTTATTTATTTTACAATCATGGTCTGTAGGGGTGTGCTGCAGATCGGGAACGTCTTGCTCTGCAGTGTAGTGTTCAGCACATTGAAAGCATTGTCACTTGGGTTTTGGCATGCAATCTTATTACTGAAAAATAGTAATGCACCTGTGCATGGTGTAAATGCTTTAGGTAGTGTCGATGCTTGTTTGCTGAAATGCGATGCAACAAAGAGGACGGTCTTCATCAATTTGACTATCATTTTTACGTCACACTGCCACTGATTCAGCAACATCGTATTTATTTATGCTATTTACAGAGTTCCTGCAACGCCATAGTGGCATTACTGCAGGGGTGTTTACACACAGTTCAATGTGCTTACTAACATTTCTGTGATATTGACACTTTAAACATTCTGGAAAATAAAACAACATGTAAGGATCACAGCATACAATAAAAATAGTTTAGTACTTTTAGTATAGAATATTCAGTAGACTATATAATAAATATTTAGTATTGTATTGTCTAGAAGCTAGTAGCAGTGACAAATTGCTTTCAAATGTCCCATAATTGTTAATATCATACTGCAGATGCACCTTCAAGTTCCGAATATGGCGCACTGCCATCTTGTTCAGAAGATTGTTCAGCAGGTCAGTGCTACTTTGAATGACTTGTATAGACCTTTTTCATAAATACGCCACCTGACGGTGAAATTTTTGTCAGTTTCGCTTCGCAAAGGAGCGTGGGATAGCTAGTGCCACCATAAGGGCAAGAAAGCGAGCCGTGAAATGCGTGAGTCCTGTGATGTTTGTGTTGGCGGCTAGTTCCCCGTATCATCAGCTGCAATCACCGCTTTCTAGCTTGAACGAGCTCCTAGTACTCTCCGATAAGCTTTCTGAGCTGCTTCCACAGCAAAATGAGCAATATTTTGTATCCTTCAACGGCTTAGACGAGCAGTTTGGCTTGTTATGACTGGCAATGCATGGATGCGGCCTGCAAGAGGCTCTCATCAGCGTGCTTTCCCGATGCGGTCCACGTTCTGCAGTAACGCAAGAGGTGCCTGTGTGCTCTGCAAGAAAGGCGCATCAGCGCCACTGGGATACACAGCCTGCGTCGTCTGCGGTGGTGCCCTCACAATGGCGGCCGTCTGTAGTGAGCGTGAGCGGCACTAGGGGCGCCCTTTTTCGAGAAGGCGCTTCGGTTCGCACTGTCACGGTGGATGGACGTGTTTTTTGAGCGCTCCCGATCAACTGCTCAGATAAGATGTTTTGCATGTTTTGAGCTTGTCTTTATAATTATAGAGCAGAAGTTAAAATCCCTGTAGCACTTATTTCATTGTAGCACTTTTACTGTAGCACAGTATTTTACTGTAGCACTTTTTTGGGGGTAAGTCACCAGGTATTTACTAGTTTGTGTGTGTGTGTTTGATATTTTTGTTTTTTTGTAGTTTTTTTTCCTTTTGCCACTCCGTGTAGGAGGTGCACGTACATTGAACACTCAATTTTTTGTAGAAGAGCTTGGACTTTCTGTTTTTTGTAGGACAGGGCTTGAGTTTTGTAATTATTGAGTAAGACAAATCATAGAACAATTGGTGCCGGAAAGACATGGTTAAAAAGACTGTGAAGTGTTCAGGATGTGGGGTTAGTTTGAAAGTGAACTCAAGTGTAGAAGCGGAAGGAGAAGAGGCTGACGCGAAGTGTAGGCAATGCGAGGTCGAGCGAAAAATAGAGAAAATGATGGTTACCCAGAGTGACATGCTGATGAGAATCACTGAGCTGGAGAGTGCGTAGGCGACAGAGCAAGAGAAAACGAGGGCTATGGGAGAAAAGGTTAAGTCCGCCGACGAAGCACAAGTCAAGGTAAACAGAGGAGTGGCCTACGGAGAGAACCGTAGGGAACCGGCAGCCATAACTGTGGAGAAAAAAGAGCAAGCAAGTTTGGAAAAAACAGGCTCAGCCAGTTCATTTGTCGCAAGGCCCAGCTTCAGCGAAGTAGTGGTGGGGCTGGGAGGGGACAAAGCAGCTGACGTCACAGGTGCCAGTAACCCCCAGCTGCAGGACGCTGCAGCCGAAGAGTCACAGCATGTGACAATCGCTCAAGACTCGAATTTAAATCGATGCACAGAAGCCATCAAAGAGAGGGTAAGAGGTGACAAGAGGGTTGCAGTAGGGGCGTTCCCAGGACGCAAGCTGGAAGCAGTCATGTGGCAAACGAGCACAAAATTCAAAACTACAGCTGATAGATGAAACCTCGTGATAATTTCAGGCAGTTTAAACGATATCTTAAATGAAGATACAGCAGGACTAGCAACTACACTGGCGCAAGGCGTCGATGACATGCGTTCCACTTCTCCTGAGGTACAGGTAGCGATGTCCACGATACCGGAAGTACCGGTGCGTGATAGCAACCAGCAAAGAGCGGTTGTCAACGCAAACTAAGAAATATGGCGGATGAGTCGAGAGAAAGGCTTTGAGGTGGTGGAAATAAATAGAGAGGTGCATAGGCGGGGTGGTTTTCAACGAGACAGAATCCACTTCGATGGGTGGCTAGGTCATGAGGTGGGTTGGCAACTTGCAGGACGCGCAGTAACTTTTTGAGGGGGCAACTAATAGAAGAAGAATGATAATTTCAGGCAGTTTAAACGATGTCTTAAATGAAGATACAGCAGGACTAGCAACTACACTGGCGAAAGGCGTCGATGACATGCGTGCCACTTCTCCTGAGGTACAGGTAGCGATGTCCACGATACCGGAAGTACCGGTGCGTGATAGCAACCAGCAAAGAGCGGTTGTCAACGCAAACCAAGAGATATGGCGGATGAGTCGAGAGAAAGGCTTTGAGGTGGTGGAAATAAACAGAGAGGTGCATAGGTGGGGTGGTTTTCAACGAGACAGAATCCACTTCGATGGGTGGCTAGGTCATGAGGTGGGTTGGCGACTTGCAGGACGCGCAGTAACTTTTTGAGGGGGCAAGCGGGCCCTTCGGGGTGCAGGATAGCTAGTAACGAGGAAAACAACCAAGGAGACTACTTGACAGGTGGTATGGACAGATACAATTCCAAAGTAGCACCAGTATCTCTGATAGGTACAGTCCGGGCAGAAGTAAACGTAACCGCGAGCGCCGAGCCAATTCAGACATAGGGTGTATTAACATGCAGGGCGGTAGAAACAGGCTGAAGTGGGCAAAGATAGAACAGCTAAAGGAGGAGAGGCCGATGGTATACGGTTTTGTATTAACATGCATTGCGGTAGGAACAGGCTGAAGTGGGAAAAGATAGAACAGCTAAGGGAGGAGAGGCCGATGGTATACGGTTTTGTCGAAACGCCTCTCAGGGACATGGATCAACCTCCTAACAATGCGGACTACGCATGGAAATATTGTAATAGAACAGAAGGCAGCAGAAAAGGGGCAGTCATTCATGAAAGTACAGATTGGCAAAGGATCAAGCAGGAATGCAAGAAACATTTATGGCTAAAAGGGAAAGTGGCAGGGCAAATGACACTTCTTGGTTTCGTGTACTTGTGGACGGGAGCGAAGGCCAGAGAGGAAAACCAGGCAATGGTAGAGTGTATATCAAAGGACGTTGAGAAATTAGGAGAACAGTGCGAGATAATTATACTAGGAGACATGAACTCAACAAGCAAAATGATCATAGATATGTGTGAAAGACATGATTTGATCATTTGCAACAGTACTGAGAAGTGTGAAGGGCAAATAACATGGGATGTAGGAAGGCTGCAGTCGATGATAGATTACGCACTGATGTCACATAGCACGTATGATAAGCTCAGGAGAATGCACATAGATGAAAGTGGCTCCAGAAGTCTGGGTAGTGATCACAAACGTATCAAGCTAAGTTTTCTAAGAGCAGTGAAAGTGAGAAGGAGAAGAGATTAGCAACTACAGGAAAATTTTTATTCAGAAAGGCAAATTCAAATAGCCACTAAACAAATTGATAAAGTAATCACTGAGGACATTAAAACAGTGTGGACATACTAATCTAATTAGACTGTTAGAGCAAGAGCTTGCTAAGGCACGTGCAAGTCACCCCGGAAAAGAAGACACAAACCCAAAGGTTGGTAGGATGAGGAAGGTAAGACAGTCATAGGAAAGCGTCAGGAAGCCTCTAGGGAACACAGACATGCTAAGCAGCGGCGTGAACCGACAAATGATGTTGAAAGAAAGCGGGAAATTGTTCTAAGCTGTAGAAGGGATGCATTCCTTCTGATCAATGAAAAGATTAGAAGAAAGGGAGCCCAGTGGCTGGCAGAAGTACATAAAGAAGCCAGGAAGGCAGCTGCGAAATTTTGGACCAATCTTTACTCCCTAAGAAATGAGACGAGCCTAGAGCAGAGGTTTATAAGTACAACTCAAGGTGCTAGGCTAGAAGGGGTTGAAGCTATTAAATATATAAGAACAAGGGTGACAGAAAAATTTCAACTTAGAAGTGCTTTATGCACCACAATAGATAAGGATGAATCAAGTGGCGCCATGGCTCCATTTTCACAACAAGAGCGGGAAAGGGCAGAGGAAAGGGTTCCTAGTAGTACATAAACAGGCCCAGATAGCATTGCAATCACGCTGATAAAGACATTAGGTCCGAAGTCTAAGCAATCTTTGAAAGAGGGAGTGAGCAAAATAATAATCAGTGGAGAAGTTTCTGATGGATGGAAACTTAGCAGGATGAGCATGATCTATAAAGGAAAGGTGGACAAAGCTGACATGAACAACTACCGTCCTATAACAGTGACATCAGTGGTCTACAGGCTTGCGATGCAGATTATAAAGGAAAGACTGAGGCATGGATGGAAAATGGGGGGGGGGTGCTGGGGGAACTGCAGAATGGATTTCGGAAACACAGGAGGCTGGAAGGCAATCTTTTCTCACTGACGCAGTGCATCAAAATAGCATAAAAGAAGCACAGACCCCTGTGGCTAGCATTTTTCGATATCAAGGGAGCGTACGATAGCGTGGTTCAAGAATTGTGGGGTATACTAGACACACTAGGCGTGGAAGATGTAGTCACTAATTTTTTAAAGGAGATCTATAAAAGTAGCAAGGTAGTTACAAAGTGGAAAAAAGAGGTATCTAAGCCCACAGAGGTGAAACGGGTGCTTAGGCGGGAGTGTCCTCTGTCAACCTTGTTATTCATGATGTACCTACAAGGATTAGAGGCCAAATTAGAGGGAAGTGGACTGGGCTTCAACCTCTCTTTCGTCAAACAAGGAAAACTCATTGAACAGGCACTACCAGCTTTGATGTACGCAGATGATATAGTGCTAATGGCCGACAACAAGGAAGGTTCGCAGAGACTGGTGGACATCTGCGGTAATGAGAGAGATATGTTAGATTTCAGATTTAGTAAGGAAAAATAAGCAGTCATGATTTTTAATGAAAATGAAGGCAGTGAGCTTAGAATACAGGAGGTCGCGCTAGAGATAACAGGTTAAAACAAATATCTGGGCGTATGGATAAGCGGGTGCCGAGTACCTAAGCGAACACGAAATATACGTGCCGACTAAAGGTAAGAGGAATGCAGCGGTAATGAAAAACAGGGCACTGTGGAATTACAATAGGTATGATGTTGTGAGAGGTATATGGAAAGGGGTCATGGTTCCTGGTCTGAGGTTCGGCAATGCGGTCTTGTGCATGAGATTAGAAGTTCAAGCAAGATTAGAAATTGAGCAACGTGTAATAGGTAGGCTTGCTTTAGGAGCTCACGGGAATACACCAAATCAGGGAGTACAAGGTGATATGGGATGAACATCATTTGAGGGCAGGGAAGCTAGCAGCAAGATAAAATTTGAGAATCGATTGAGAGAAATGGGGGAGGAGCGTTGGGCTAGGAAGGTATTCAGCTACTTGTACATGAAGAATGTCGATACAAAATGGGGGAAGCGAACCATTAATTGGACTGGTAAATACTTGGAAAACAGCAGGGGGCCAAACCAAAAGGAAATATTGGTTAAGAAGAAGGTGAAGGAAGCCGAGACCGATATGCGGAGAATTGGAATGATTAAGAAGTCCGCACTAGAGATCTATCAAACTTTTAAGCAGAAAATTGCCAAGGTAAGGATCTGTGATAGTACTCGGGGTAGTTCTCTACTGTTGGAGGCCAGGACGGTATTATTGCGAACAAAGATATAGCGGGCCAAGTACGAAGGCGTAGACACGGTATGCAGTACTTGTGGAGAGGAAGAAGAAACTGCTGAACACTTAATAATGTTCTGTAAAGGGATTCACCTGTAGTTCAGGTTGATGGCGCAGAGTTTTTCAAAGCACTTGGGTTTAGGGAAAGTGAGGGCAAAATAGACTTTAAGCGGGTAGAATTATCTAGAAGGAGGTTTTCTGATTGGTGGCTAAAGTCAAGGCACGAGTGAAATTTAACCCTTCGCTGCAAAGTGCGAATCTTCAACCTCACTATTTACGGAAAAAAATTAATCTAGTTTTTGGTACATTAAGTATTACGGCTTGGTGGCGCTAGTAACAGCCAGATTAAAAGGTACAGCCATATCCATCCATCCATTCATCCATCCGGTCTATAGGCACGTGTCTGCTAAATGTTTTTGTTGGTTTCAATTATCATATGTGCACAAGTGTGGGAGCCACCCACTAATCGGTTTGCCAGCTATTTCAAGTTTAGACGGTGCATGTTGAGTGTGAGTAAACTTTCAGTTCAGTATCATATACATTTTGAAATTGGTCACTGCCCATCTGTAGTTGCCTATGCTACAACTGTTCTAACTTGAAGCTTTGGGGGCCGTACTGGTATTCAGTACAAGTAATACGAATATCCGTCGTTTACAGCTAAGCAGAACTTCTGTGCTGCCTGTTGAGGATTTTTGTCTGCTGAGCGCACAGCTGATGTTAACGGTAAGTGTTCAGTGGTACAGTTCGCACACACTCGCAATACACACTTCAGCGTGACACAACATCGCTTACACGAAATTACGTACACACTTCTAACAGATTGATATATTGGTGCGTTTACTAGCGCGGATGCACTCCTAGTGTTGAGGCCCCGTTGTGTATGTTTTGCTGTATGTATATTCTTGTAAAGCGAGAGTAGTCACACAATTTTGATGGAGAAATATGCAAGCTGTGTTTTGTGTACAGTAATGCATTGTACATTGCTGCGCACTGCGCACCATCATCACTTATCACTTGTGACACGCAATCAGCTACCTTTTTCTAGCACCTCTGTCAAAAAAGCTGGAACAGTTGAATCATGGCACTCTCTCGACTTTGAAATAGCCAGCGCTATCGAGGACCCTACGTATAACCTAGAATATTTGCCGTGTCTTTACTCAATACTAACCATTGACATAGCTCGGAGGTGGGACACTGGACACTTCCTGCTCAAAATGTCTTTCTTCCTTCACACGCTGAGAACAAAGTGAGGCGTGACCACACTTGACTGTCCTTCCCTTATTTTAGATCAAGGGCAGGCCCCCGCGAAAAAATTCAGCTGCTTGCATTGCGGGTTCTACGCATAGAAGCGTATCAGCCGGGGGAGCAAGGGAGGCGCTTGTCCACCCCCTCCCAACTGACAAAACTTCGGGGGGGGGGTGACTCCCCCCCAGTTTAGACAGTGGTCGCTCTTGGCTGCACGCTGGGTAAACTAACAAGGCGTATTTTTTCATCACAACAGTATTCACTCAATTATGTTCTTACGGGAGAATGAATTTGTTACTAGGCTACGTTGCAACTTATAGGAAAAATGTTTCCACATTTTTGCTGTGATGATTTTCCTTGTAGGCTCTTCATATATATATATATATATATATATATATATATATATATATATATATATATATATATATTCCTGTCCATGGGCTTGGTTTGTTTGCCCCCGGCTGCGGCGGCTTAATTTCCGATGGAGGCGGAAATGTTGTAGGCCCGTGTGCTCAGATTTGAGTGCACGTTAAAGAACCCCAGGTGGTCGAAATTTCCGGAGCCCTCCACTACGGCGTCTCTCATAATCATATAGTGGTTTTGGGACGTTAAACCCCACATATCAATCAATTGGTTTGTTTGCCCACCCAATCTCCTCACGAGAGAGTTGGTACGCCATTGTCTGCGCAGCTCCATTTGTTTCTCTTCACTAAGCAACAGTGCCAGCCACTTTTGTGTCCTCAAATGCTATGTTTTGATTTTCTAGCTGAATAATATGAAGTGACACTGATTTTTTGTTTCTTTCAATTCTGATGGTTCTCGCTCACAAGCTAGTCTGGGTAACTAGTGTAATTTTCAAACTCTTGTCACTTTCTGCGCAATCTGTGCTTTGCAGGCTCCAGTTTCAGTAGTTTGGATGATGATCAAGCAGTAGTAGCTGCCCTTGACAAAAAATAGCTACGTTGGAAGAGTGCTTGAACAACATGAAGCAGAAAATTTTCACATTGCAACAACAGAAACGCAGAGCAAACCGTAGAAACCATGAACTCATGTGAAACATGAAGACGTACCTGTCACCCGATCAACTACAAGGCATGCTGACTTCCAATATGCGTGGGAAGCAATGGTCTACATGACTATACAGAAAGGCCTCAAGCTCCGTTTGGCCTGCAGGTCCATGAACTACAATGCTGTCAGAAAGCTTGCTGTACGCTTTCCGAGTGAATTAACCTTACAACGTCGCGTTTAAAACTACGTTCTCACCAGGAATCCGGCCCGAGCTTCGGCACTGTATTGCTTTAAAGGTGAAAGAATGGTGTAGTTCAATATATTTGTTACATTGATCCTGAGGAGGATTTTTTGCAGCAGTACATCCTGGGAAAAATGTGATATTTTTTCCATAGCCTTCCACTAAGGCACATTTCATGATCGTATGATGGTTTTCGTACGTAAAACTTAACATTTATTAGGTTTTCAAGTGTTGTTAGTACTAGGGTTACTGCCTGCCACTGCGCTCTTTGTCGTGCATGTTTTAGCAGCCATTCATATAGTTTCCACACTATATTTGGACCTTTGCTTCACTTATTGTTTCAAGTCTTCTAACTAGGCACAATTCCTCCTAAATTTCAGTATGTGATAATCTTCTTGCATGCAAAAATTGAAATACACCCTGCACTGCACACTTCCTGTTTATACTTGAAAAACATGTTTTTCAATGTCATTAACAATGCCTTTGTTGCCTAAAGCATGTTGCATACTTGAGATAACCACCATAAAGGAGCATGATAGCCATGCAGTATTGATTCTCGATGAATTTCAATTGAGCTCAGGGCTTGTGCTTGACCAAGCAACTGGCGCTTTTATTGGAAGGGCAACTGTACTTTGGCCGACGGTTCCCTGCCATATGCTGCCGTCGCAACGCGTGGACTTGCTTTCTTGCTGGGTGGGGTTACACAGAGATGGAAGGAGACAGTTGCCTATCATTTTACTGGAAACTCGTTCAGCAGTGCTGCAGTTCGAGAACACTTGATTGAATTTATTCAGCATTGTGAAGAAATCGATGTTCGTTTAGATGCAGTCGTTAGCGACATGGATGATGAAAATATAGCGCTCTGGAGAGCAGTTGAAATAGTTGTGACACATTCTGTGTCGAGAGTTCCTTGTTGACATCCTGTTCGCCAAAATTGCAAGCTTTATTTTAGGACAGACACCAGACATGTTACTAAAAAAACTTGAAAATCCACTTTACACGTGATCAATTGATTTTTTATCCCATAAGTATGGTCGAAAAACAAGCTGCCTTTGAATGAGGTTAACCTTGTGCCGATTTAGAAGCTGGTTGAAATAGAATTTGAACTTCAAATAAACGTAGCACCACACTTAAAACCAATCTTCTTGGAGCCAGGACACTATGAGAAAATGACAGTGGCACCTGTATTTTTTTTGCTAAATTGCTAAATCATGATACTGCAGCTGAACTATGTTTCCTGGTCCAAACGGAAGATTTGCTCGAAGAAGCGCTCGCAACAGCATGGTTCACAGTAACCATTTAGAGGTGGTTCAAAGTAGTGACACCATGTGCAGCGAAGCTTGCTCTCAGCAAATGATCAGAAATATGAGGACTCATTAATTATTTTAGAGGATATGGTGACTCTTTTTAGAGACCTGAAGATAGGCTCTTGATCGAATCACGTGTAGAAGTCTGTGCTGACGGGCATAAATTTAGCATGTTAAATTGCTTTGGAACTGCAGCACCAATACCTTAGATGAGAAGGGCTTTTTTTTATTTTCTCAACTGATTTGGAAGATTTCTTTGAGAATTCGTTCTCCACAGTTAGGGCAAAAAATGCAGTAGCAAAAGCCGTGCAATACGGTGGCGCTATTCAAGCTACTACTTTGACACAGTCCTTTCGGTCTAGTAGAACTAGAAGCTATGCTATCGACGATGCTCTTTCCCTGGTGGGATCGAAAATTGCCACGCAAGAGCTCCTAACAGCAAAGACACGGAAGTTGTTGAATATTCTAGTGATATTCTGGACATAAGCATGATGGAGCTTGAGTCTTTTGTTTACCTTTCTGGGTTTGTGGTAAAGAGTGTTCCAAAGCACATAGGGATTTGTGAGCACTGCAAAGCTGCCAGTGTCGAACGAAGCTGGCGTGCTCACAAACTTAACCTCCTACACTGATGACAGTAGCTCGTATCCCCAGCACCAGCAGTTGTTTATTAGCTCGAAACAGCTGGGAATATTTTTAGAGTGAATTGCAACAAGCTTCTGTGCAAAGACGTTACAACCGCTGAATGTGTGTCTGTCACTAATGAGAGTGTGCTAGCTGTAATTTCTTTTCTACCTCGCCACAACATTCAGAAGAAGTTGCTCAGAGCGTTTTTTTTCTAAATCCATAATTGACATTCTTCTGTGGAAATAAAATACGCGTTTGGCAGCTGTAAAGCTAAAGATTCCAAAACTGGTAATCGCAACATTGGAAAGCAGGCTGCTACAACCAATGTAAAATGTGTGTACACCTCATTTCCTTCGTGCTTTCCTTCCGTTTTTTTTATGATGCGTATGCGGTATTGACTCCTGACCTTGTCTCTAGATACGGATTGAAATGCAGGAATTATGGTCTCCGTAACGCACATACTTTTGTGTAAATTTCCTTTAGAGGGGTCATATTGACGTAATTTCGACTAGAACGAGTATATCAAAGCGAAAGTTATTCTTAAAGACTATAGTTATGACGACATTACATGGTTATTTCGAGCTGGTGTGCATACCAGTTATCCCCCAAAATTGACGGTACGTTTTAATCCCCAAGTACCGTACATGAGAAACTGCAGTGTTTTTAACCTACCGTTATTTCATTGTAAGAGGAATTTCTTATATTTGATACGTATACAGTTCAGTGCAGATGTTTTCAGTTGCTGTCTTAATGTCAATAAAATTGCCAACACGTCGGCCCTGTTTGTTTCAGTGTGTATATTTTGGTGCTTTATAAGAAGTTTCCTTGCAGTAGCTTGGGTGGTGTCTCGATCTCTTTACGTTGTAATTATGTGTGACTAGAGTTTTTTATGAAAATCATTTTAGCTTAGCTGTGCCTATTTTAAATATTGTATGTTAAGTGTTAAAAAAGCGGTAAAAAAGCAGTCAGCGGCAGAAGTGATCGGGCGGAGACCTGCTGCATCGGAAGGGGTCGTCGCACATAGTGTTGGTGACGAGACGGACGCAGTTCCCACTGTCAAGTTCATCAGACGACGCATCACTGCAAGGTGAGGCCTGCTTTGTGCTCTCTCGGGGCCCCCTAAGTTTGTTTTTACTGAATGCACTTGCGTTCAGGCACTCTCTGGGAGATGGTGGACTCAGATAGAGATGTGATAGAAAGGGACGCCGTTAGTGAATCGGATCGCACCCAAGAATTGAGGCTTGAAATCGGAGCGCTGAAGCTCAAGCTCGAGCTAGGAAAGATTAGTTCGTCGCATGCCTTATCAGAGAAACCGGAAAAGCGGAACCAGCAAACCAGTATCGGAAGGTACACAAGGGAGCTAAAGGCAGTCCTTGTGCCCATGCCCACTGGTGAGGCTATGATTTCCGCTTGGTTCAAGAACGTAGACGCTCTTTTGGTGGCATTAAACATACGCGAGAATACTGAGGGCACGATTCTATTGTCATTTTTAAGTAACAAGATGCGAACATTCGTTGCCAATCAGTCTGAAGCGGAAGTAATGGCGTACTCAGATTTAAAATCAAGAGTTCTAAAGGAGCTGCGGATGACACCGAGCGAGTACTGCCGAATGTTGTTGGAAATAAAAAGACAGGCACATGAGTCTTGGAGCCAAGTGATGGCGCGTCTGGAGACCTTGTTCTCCTACTATATATCTTAAAAGTAGAGAGGTGCAGTCGTTCGAGAGCCGTCCGGTGTTGCTGATAGCTGACAAGCTGAAACAGTTAATTCCTGGTGATCTCCACACGCTGGTAACTTGGCAAGAAGAAAAGGGTTGGTTAAGGCTTAGAGATATTGCGGAAGTAGCCGCCATTTTCGAAGAAAGCCTCGGCAGTGGCAGGCAGGGCAGCTGCCGCAATGCAGGGCCAGGAAATTAGAACTATGGGCCGCCAGCCAAACCATCGCCCTATTGAAAAAAACGTTCCCATAGATATGGTGGATTCCACCATCTACCATTTTGGTGGATTATGGTGGTGGAAAGGTTGTTCGCACATGGTGTGTGGCGGTGCATGGTGGAGCGAATGGTAAATGGCGGGCTCCATTCGGCAATGCTGGAGCGCGAAGCAGCGTTAGAACCACCGTGACGAGCTGCCACTGAAGAAATAAAATAACTAATTGTATAAGAACGATGTAAAAAGCACCCGTACAAAAAATGCGACTGCGCGGATTCGAACCTGCCACCTTCGAATCTTTAACTGAGCACACTAACCACTGCGCCACGCTGACGGATGGCAACTAGGGTGTTAAAGAAGTAGTCAAGTCACAAAGTCACTGTTTAACTTCAGTTCTGTTTGTTCTTTACTCGGCAGGGACGGAATCTGCACCTGCTACAAAAACTTGCACATTTGATAAACACGAACAACTGCTGCCTGTAACGATTGCCGCTGTGATAATGGCAACAGCGCTACGTGTTTCTTACAGTTTACAACCGCAAAAAGAAAAAAAAACTCAGTGGACTGACGAGCAGGTAGAGTTTATCGGCGGTTACTTCCAGGTTTAATATTCGTTTCTAACTCGTTCCAAAGGGTGATATCAGTTCAGGCTTCATGACGCTTTCAAGCTCATTCGATAGATACGCCCACACAATTGATTTGAGGCGTTTTGCGCAACGCTCAGTGCAGTCGTGCCAGCGCACCACTGTTGCTCTGTCGTTAAGGACAACTACCTAACGGCTTGGCCAAAACGAATGCAGTGCGCCAGAAACATGCTTTCATATTGGTTCAGTAAGCATACGAATTCACGTTTCTATGTTTCCGCATAAGCGCCAGTGAAGTGCCGGAGAGTGTGACCGGTGGCTGTAGGTGAGAGGAGGCGTACATTTGGTGGAAGTGCTGCAAGCGCGTCGCATCGATGTTTGTTCTTTCTTGCGCGCACACCGTACACAATAAAAAAGGCTTCATTTAGGTTAAATGATGCAGCAGCTGTGCTGTATTGTCATTTTTACTCGTCAAAACTGTGTATTTAAAACCCAGAAGCGCCGATAACACTTGTATGGGCTCGGTTAGTATGAATAACCTTTGATGGAAATCATGGTGGTAGAAAAGAAGGGTGAAAGTCAAATTCGCTGGGGCTCATCTCGATGCATGTCGAAAGAGAAAGTTTATGCATATTCGCACACACTTTGTTAACTTGAAGGTACGGCTCAAACAATAGAGTGTGCAAGAATTACCAGAGGTTTGTTTCTAGCGTGGCGACATTAAGTGACTGCTGTGTTTTGGTCTAACATTGAAAGGGGCATTTGCGAAGTGGAGCCTATTTGTTTGTCGACAATGCGCGCCAGTGTAAAACATTTCTTGTCATGTTCACAGTGACACCTCTAGTCTTCTAAACATCACAACAAATAAAGACATCACGGATGTCAAGCTGATGCAAGTGCGTGTGCGAAATGTAAACATATTCATGGCCACATATTCTATTCTCCACAAAAATTCAAGCGTTAACACCACAGGAATAAACAAAAGAAACGTGCTAGAAAGCGTAATGAGCAGCGTTAGTTTCTTTTGATCATAAACATGTAACTCCACGCATTCAATAATGAAACATTACAAATAATTAATTTCACATGCTCTTGTGCTTTTTCATCATGCCACCATCATGCCACCATCATCCACAAAGGTTCCGTCATGCCACCGTCATCCACATTGCTCACGAAGCCCTTGCCACCATGAGCTGGCATTTTTAACCGTCACCACCATTGACTCGCCACCACCACCACCCTCTGCCGTCATTTTTTCCACTCTCGCCGCGATCAGTCATTATGCCCACTACAGTTTCCACCCTATTCACTAACAATTCCAGCATTTACCCACCCAGGATTTTCAATAGGGCGCCTAGTGCTAATTTCAGCCCTAATTCCGTGGTGTGTTTTGGCTGCGGAAAACGGGGCCACACTCTGAGAGATTGTGAGTCCTCACGTGGCAGTATTGCTAAGAAAACAGGTATTGCTAAGAAAACCCCCGAAGTGACACGTATGTCGAGAGCTCCGCCGTACCGTTGCCGCACACTACTTTCATTAACAATTCACTGATAAGGGACCCAAGGACTGAGATTTTCGTGGGAAACAAACCCTGTTTAGCGTGCATTGATTCCGGTGCGGATATAACAGTCATACGAGCAAATGAAAGATCCACTGAGATTTTGCGCGAGAGCAGTGGCACCATGAAGCTAACAGGTGTTTTTGTACCGGATGTTACAGTGCACCTAATATATCTGCCTGTTCGTCTCCCACACTCATCGGATAGCGCTACACAGCATGTGCCATTGCTTAGTGCAGTAACTGATAAGTTAAGCACCAGTGCATCTGTACTACTTACTCCAGAGGAACATGAGTGCCTTCGCCACTGTAACCAGGAGTTAATGGGTGATCTGCAGGAGTACAAGGTGATGAGCAATGCAGCACTAGAAACTGTGCTGGAGCGCTGTTTTTCACTTAGAAAGCCAGAGCAGGTGTCTCCATGTTCCAATCCTAGCTATAATGCCATGCAGCGCACAGCGGGAAAACTACCTAGCTGCAGACAGGAGGCTAACACTGAGGTTCAGGGGAACTCCTCGTTAGAAGAGAAAAGAGGTGAGGAGAGGTACGCAAAGAAATAGGAGCTGCAGGCCAATAATTGCACGTCAAATGGGGAGCAAGGGCAATCAGAAAATAAGAATTCTGTGGTGCAAGGTAACATGGCGGAACGCGACCGGCTTGGCCCGGTCACTGAGAATTTTTTCACTCAAGAGCAAAAATGCGAGAATTTGCTGGCCGATGCTTGGCAGCGATCGAGAAACGGCTCACACGGCATGGTAATAGATGATCCGTTTTTATATCACAAAGAGCAGTTGGGCGGGACACAATGTCTTTAATCAGTAGTACAGAAGCCGCGCCGAACGGAGGTATTGGAGTTGGCGCACGAATGTCCTAGCGGTGGTCACTCTTTGGAAAAGAAAACAAAGAAGCACATTAAGGCGCTATTTTACTGGCCATCAATGGGATCAGATGTAAAGCACCATTGTCAGAGCTGTCACGGGTGTCCAGGTGCGTGCGCAGAAACGAAAAACCGACCGGGTGCCAATAACGCCTCTGGACAAACCGCAAACACCTTCTGAGGTAATCTATATCGACTGCATAGGTTTCCTGGAGCCATCTTTTTCACGAGACCATAATAATGCATTAAGCGTTGTGGATATATGTACACGATGGCAGAGGTAATTCCACTGCGAACATTGACAACTAAGGCAACGTGTCAGGCGCTAATTGAAGTATTTAGTCGCTGCGTAACGTCTGAGCTCATATGCGTGACCAGGGGACAAATTTTACTGCCAGACCAACCTCAGAGCTGATGGAGAGGTTGGGAGTGAAAACGAGATGCGCAACACCCGACGACCCGCAAAGTAAGAGTATGTTAGAGCGTTGGAACGGTACTTTCATCAGGATGCTGCGGCATGTAATTGACACTCACGGTAGAGATTGGGACCGATTCAGGCCTTTCTGGCTGTGGGCATACCGCGAGGTGGCACACGAGATTACTGGGAAGTCACCTTTCAAGCTTTTGTATGGTTGCGCACCACATGGACCCCTGAGCGTCCTCCGCAAATCGTGGATGGGCGAGTGGACTCCTCCGATCGGACTAAGCAAAGCGGCCACAGTATATCTGAAAAAGCTCAGACACCAGATGAGTGAGGCCGCGAAAGTAATGGATGAGTGCGGCGGTGAAATTCAGAAACTCTATGCAGAGAGACATAACGTTCGCTCTTCACTGAAAGACTTTTTGGTAGCGGATTAGGTCCTCATCATGCAGAGAGAGGGTGGCAGCAAACAACAGCCGAAGTGGCAAGGACCCGTGGGTGTAAAAGAGAAACTCGGACAGACAGTTACTTTATAGTGGATGCAGCGGGGGCCGAGAGGTTACTCCATGCTAATAAGCTCCGTCAATATCACGTGCGCGCTAATAACGTTGCGGTCGTATTCGAGGTCGACGCCAAGATCGGAAACATCGAGAAGACACCACAGACTATCAGCTCTTGCGAACAAATTTGCGTGACCTCACTGGCAAATGACCTGAGTTCAGGACAAAGCGAAGAACTTAATGCAATTCCTAAGGAATACACAGAGGTTATGTCTGAACGGCATGGCCGAAGTAAACTGAGCGAGCACAAATTTATATCAGCCGGCACTAAGCAAACACGACCATATATGCACAAAGTGCCAATGGCTTTAAGGGCGGAAATTTAGCAGCAGATGCACGACTTGCTAGCGTGGGACTTAATCTGCCCAGTGCAGAGTGCAGTTGCCCATCCAGTGGTATGTGCGGCTAAACAGGATGGATCCATCAGAATATGTGTAGATCACAGGAGCTTGAATGCGATCACAGAACCTGAGCAGTTCCATATGGGAAATGTGACGGAGCTCTTATACTCCATAGCTAGGGTGAAAACATCAGTTTTAGACATGACCCCCGAGTATTGGCAAATACCGCTAGATAAAGAATCGCAAAATGTTGACAGCCTTCACAACGCCCAGTGGCTTGTATGCATGGAAGGTAATGCCTTACGGGTTGTGCAATTCAGCGGCTATTTTTCAACGAGTGGTAAATGAGTTGCCAAGCAACCATCGCTCGTATGCGTGTGCATACATTAACGATATAACCATATGTTCGGAAACTGGGCAAGATCACATGCGCCATCTGCAGGCAGTATTGCTAACCATTCAGGAAGCAAGTCTACAGTAAACCCATTGAAAAGCAAGTTTGCCCAGCCGCAGGTAAATTATCTTGAGCATGTGGTGGAGTCGGATATACATGCTCCGGACTATGACAGAGTACGCGCTATACAACGACTGAAGCCGCCTACCTCAAAGCGTGAACTGAGGAGTGTGCTGGGGCTTCTGAACTACCGGGACTACGTGCTGCACTATTCAAGACTCGTGTTGCCACTGACGGCACTCACCAACTGAAGAATTCCGCACACTCTGCCGTATAACTCGGAGGCCCAGGATGCGTTTGATTTAGTTAAAGAGCCCCCTGCGTCGATTCCTGGGTTGGCAGCACCAGACCCCAGAAAATCATTTTGTTTGGCCACGAATGCATCGGAAACGGCAATTTAGGCTTGCCTTTCCCAAAGTATAGGCGAACATGAACAACCAGTTGCATTCCTCAGTAGGAAATTGAGGCCGTCGCAACAAACGTGGTCCACGATTGAACGAGAGGCGTATGCAATTGTGTGGGTGCAAGAGTCATTGGGAACATGGTTATTTGGCACAAACATCAAAATAATGACTGATCATGACCCGTTGACTTTTGTGACTTGTACGACTCCCTCCAGTGCTGTGCTAACGTGGTGGGCATTGGCGATCCAAAAATATTACAGCAATTGTTCATATTAAAGGCGCATTGAACAAGGCTGCTGATGCTCTTTCGAGCCTCGGCTGATCTTTGGATTCAGTGATTGTAACAGTTTTGAGGCAAGGCGACGTTTCGTTTGTTTCATATGGTTGAGTTTTTCTTTCGTTGTTGTTGTTGTGTAGCCACTCAAGTAGTTTCTGTGAATTTAATGACTGTACAGGAGTTTGCATCGCAAGTTTGAGTGTCATGCGTGATGTTATTTGGGTCGGAGAGACTAATAGTTCAGGCGTGATGTGAAAATATTGCCACGTTCCATTTCCTAAGTTTTTGTTATCGTCCCAAAACACCACACGATTCTTAGCGCAGACCGCGCCTGCAGTTTTCTAGAAGGTTCCAGACTGTAGTAGATCATTTCGATAAGATCACGCCCACTGTGCGAACGGTACAGATTGTTCTGGAAGCTACGCCACCGCCAGCGATAACGCTAGAACATTCGACGGCAAGAGTATAAATGCCGACGCGCTTCGCCGCTTGTCAGTTGTTGATCGAAGGCCGACGCTCCGTTCGCCGCTATCAGTCCGAGACTGCTATCTGTGCGAGACTGCTGCTGTAATTGGACTTTCCGTATACCGGGCACAGGTTCGCCCAAATAAACAGTTAAACCCCAACACGAAGTCTCCTGTCTTCGGCCACGTCACGACCCCGTGACATCTGGTGGAGGTGCTGCTTCGTTCATGTACCGGACGCCCCCGTCAAGCCGTGAACCCAGCCCACGTCGCGGAGAAGACACCGACGCCAACCAGGAGCAGCGAACAAGCCGCCGACAGCAAGGGCTACCACCGGAGTACGGGCTTCTAGAAGACAAGGCGCGGAAAACCAAGACCATGACTGCGACTGCAGTGACTATGACAACCGCCGCATCCCAGCCCACGATGGTGATGCATCAACCCAGGGAACCACCAATTTTCCATGGGTCATCGTTCGAAGACCCGGAGACCTGGCTGGAAACATACGACCGTGTGGCCGCCCTCAACCACTGGGACAATGAAGAAAAGCTCCGTCGTGTGTACTTCTACCTGGAAGACACCGCAAGGACCTGGCTAGAGAATCATGAGTCCACGCTCCGAACGTGGGATGTCTTCTGCGGCGCATTTCTGCAAACGTTCGCGAGCGTCGCTCGCAAAGAAAGGGCCGCTGCTCAACTAGAGACCCGGGTTCAGCTTCCGAATGAGAAGGTTGGAATTTTCACAGAGGAGATGACCCGCCTATTTCGTCACGCTGACCCAGACATGCCTGAGGAGAAGAAAGTTCGTTTCCTCATGCGAGGGGTCAAACAGGAGCTCTTCGCGGGACTAATGAGAAATCCACCGAACACCGTCCAAGAATTTGTATCCGAGGCGACCACCATCGAAAAAACCCTTGACATGCGCACCAGACAGTAAAATCGTCGCCTGATTCCAGAATGCGCTGCTGCTCAAACCAGTGACTCTGAAAACCTGCGTGAAACGATCCGAGCGATCGTACGGGAAGAGCTGCGCAAACTGTTGCCTTCGGCGCACCCTCAAGTGGATTCGATCGCCGACATTGTGCGAGAAGAAGTTCGGCAATCGCTTCAAGTTCCCCACGCACCGCTGCCCGAGCCGGAAGCTATGAGCTACGCCGCTGCACTGCGCCACAACGCTCCTCCCCGTCCACGCCAAAACGCCGCCCCATCGCACTTCCGTCGACAGACGCCACCGCCGCCACCACCCCCACCGACGTCATACCGTTCGCCAGCGGCCCAGCGCAGTGCACCGAGGAAGACTGACGTCTGGCGCACCCCTGACCATCGCCCGCTCTGCTACCACTGCGGCGAGGCCGGACACACATACCGCCGTTGCCAGTACCGACAGATGGGACTGCGTGGCTTCGCCGTCAATGCTCCGCGTCCACAGCCAGGAGAACGACCACGTGACATCGCCGACTACCTGACAGGAACTCGGTGGACACCACGAAGCCCTTCGCGTTCCCCGTCGCCCAGCCGCCGCACGTCACCGCACCACCGGCAGTACTCTGGCCCAACGCGGGGCCGGTCTCCTAGCCCGTATCCGGGAAACTAAGGGCAGCAACCGGTGGAGGTGCGGTTGCTGTGCGACGAACTACCGAAGATCCTCCGACGACGACGACGCCGCGACGGAGCTTTCCGAACACAACGCCAAACAGGCAAAGCCCTGACGGTGAAAGCTCACTTACCGAAGGTGGCCTGACGACGCAACATGGAAGCAGCGGAACAAGCCGACGCAGCCGTGACCCGACGCCACGCCCTAACTGTAATGCGAGACGGCGAACTAGCGACCTCGACGTTCTTATCGACGGCCACAGTGTGACCGCTCTCGTCGATACTGGAGCCGACTATTCTGTCATCAGTGGGTCGTTCGCCGCGAAGTTAAAGAAAGTTAGGACAGCTTGGAAAGGCCCTGAAATCCGCACAGCCGGAGGTCATCTCGTAACGCCTGCAGGAATCTGCACAGCGAGAGTCACCATTAACGGCCGTATTTATCCTACAGACTTCGCAGTCCTACAGGGTTGCTCGAGAGATATCATCCTTGGCATGGACTTCTTATGCCTCCATGGTGCTGTCATCAACTTAAAAACAAAGTCGATAACGTTATCCACAGAAGAAGCACTACCGACGCGCACGCCGTCAGGACACCATGCCTTGAATGTGCTGGAAGAACAAATCACCATTCCGCCTCGCTCAAGCGTCATTATTTCAGTCGGCGCTCCTAAATCACCTGACTTGGAAGGCGTCGTTGAAGGCAGTCAGCATCTGTTGGTCACCCGAAATATTTGCGTCGCAAGAGGAATTGCAGAGCTGCGGGGAGGCAAAGCAACGGTTATGCTCACGAATTTCAGCAATGAGTACAAACATGTGAACAAAGGAACAACGGTCGCATACATTGAAGAAATTGTCGAAGCCACCAGTGCTTTCGCCCTCGCCGATTCTGCGGAACCTGCTCAGAGGAACCAAGCCCCTCCTATAGCTTTCGACGTCAATCCCAGACTTCCGAACGATAAGCAAGAACAGCTCAAGGCCCTGCTCCTGCAATACGAAGATTGCTTTTCGTCGTCATCGAAAATTCGGCAGACCCCAATCACGAAACATCGCATCATAACCGAAGAAAATGCCAGACCACTCCGTCAGAGTCCGTACAGGGTTTCGACGCGAGAACGTGAGGCCATGAAGAGACAAGTTGATGAAATGCTGCGGGATGACATTATCCAGCCGTCCAAGAGTCCATGGGCATCCCCCGTGGTGTTAGTGAAGAAAAAGGATGGAACCCTACGTTTCTGCGTCGATTATCGCCGCCTGAACAAAATCACAAGAAAGGACGTGTATCCTCTCCCACGAATAGACGACGCACTTGATCGGCTCCATAACGCCAAGTACTTTTCGTCAATGGACCTCAAGACTGGCTATTGGCAAATCGAAGTAGACGAAAGAGACCGAGAGAAGACGGCGTTTATAACACCGGACGGCCTCTTCGAGTTTAAGGTGATGCCCTTCGGCCTTTGCTCAGCGCCTGCAACTTTTCAACGCGTTATGGATACAGTACTGGCAGGATTGAAGTGGCAGACTTGCCTTGTGTACTTGGACGATGTCGTCGTGTTTTCCTCGAGTTTCGACGAGCATCTTCGGCGCCTTGAAGCTGTACTTCAAGCCATCAAGACTTCCGGACTCACACTGAAGCCAGAAAAGTGCAGATTTGCGTATGAGGAGCTCTTGTTCCTGGGGCACGTTATCAGCAAGTCTGGAGTTCGTCCCGATCCACGGAAAACAGCCGCCATCGCCGACTTCCCGCCGCCCACTGACAAGAAAGCAGTGCGCCGATTTCTGGGCCTGTGTGCCTATTATAGGCGGTTCGTGAAAAACTTCGCCCGCATCGCCGATCCTCTCACTAACCTTACCAAGGCCGACGTGGAGTTTAAGTGGGAAACGCCGCAGGAACACGCTTTCCAGGAGCTAAAACATCGCCTCCAGACGCCTCCGTTACTTGCCCATTTCGACGAATTTGCCGAGACAGAAATACATACTGACGCAAGCAGCGTAGGTCTTGGCGCCGTTCTTGTGCAGAGGGCTGACGGACTTGAAAGGGTTATTGGTTACGCCAGCCGATCGCTATCCAAAGCAGAAGCAAATTATTCCACAACAGAAAAGGAGTGCCTGGCCATCATCTGGGCTACGTCGAAATTTCGCCCCTACCTCTACGGCAGGCCCTTCAAAGTTGTGAGCGACCACCACGCATTGTGTTGGCTAGCCACCTTGAAGGACCCTTCAGGTCGCCTCGCACGATGGAGCCTGAGACTTCAAGAATATGACATTACTGTCATTTACAAGTCCGGCAAAAAACACTCCGACGCCGACTGTCTCTCTCGTGCGCCTGTCGACCAACCGCTACGCGACGACCCGGATGACGACTACTTCATAGGAACGATAACTACCGACGACTTCGCTGAACGACAGAGGGCCGACCCGGAACTTAAGGCCCTAATAGAATACCTCGAAGGCAGGACCGCCGAAGTCCCGAAGGTATTCAAGCGCGCACTTGCGTCGTTCTTTCTACGAAACGGTCTTCTACAAAAGAAAAACTTTTCACCGCTTCGAGCTAAGTACCTCCTTGTGGTGCCTTCAGCTCTGCGACCAGAACTACTGCAGGCCCTGCACGACGATCCGACGGCAGGGCACCTCGGTGTTTCTCGCACGCTCGCGAGGATACAAGAAAGGTACTACTGGCCACGTCTTACCACCGACGTCACTCGTTATGTGAGAACATGCCGGGACTGTCAGCGACGCAAGACACCGCCGACAAGGACAGCGGGACTTCTGCAGCCAATTGATCCACCTTGCCGACCTTTCCAGCAGATTGGTATGGACCTACTGGGGCCGTTCCCGACGTCGGCTTTCGGAAACAAGTGGATCGTGGTAGCTACCGACTACCTCACCCGCTACGCCGAAACAAAAGCCCTGCCAAAAGGCAGTGCATCCGAGGTAGCTAAGTTCTTCGTCGAAAATATCGTCCTACGTCACGGCGCCCCGGAGGTCCTTATCACCGACAGAGGAACGGCATTCACTGCCGACTTAACTCAAGCGATCTTGGCATACAGCCAAACAAACCATCGCCGGACGACAGCGTACCACCCACAGACCAACGGCCTCACCGAGCGGCTTAACAAGACGATCGCCGACATGCTGTCAATGTACGTCGATGTCGAACACAAGACGTGGGACGCCATTCTACCGTATGTGACCTTCGCATACAACACGGCGGTGCAGGAGACGACGCAGATATCTCCATACAAATTGGTCTACGGAAGGAGCCCGGCAACGACGCTCGATGCCATGTTACCCAACGTCACCGACGAAGAAAACCTCGATGTGAGCGAGTACCTTCAACGAGCCGAAGAAGCCCGACAACTTGCGCGTCTCCGTATCAAGAATCAACAGACGACCGACAGCCACCGTTACAACCTTCGACGACGCTTCGTGGAATACCAGCCCGGTGAACGTGTTTGGGTGTGGACGCCGATACGCCGACGTGGACTAAGTGAAAAGCTTCTGCGACGGTACTTCGGACCGTACAAGGTGGTTCGACGTCTCGGCCCACTTGATTACGAGGTTGTCCCCGACGGCATCACGAACTCTCAACGACGCCGATCGCGACCTGAAGTCGTCCATGTCGCGCGCCTCAAGCCGTTTCACGCGCGTTAACAAACTGAACCAGTGTTTTTTTGTATTAATGTTGTATCAGAATTTACTCATTGTACTTTCTTGCATTATTATTGTACTTTCATCTTTAGTTAAAGCATCGGGACGATGCCTTTTTTCAGAGGGGGGCAATGCCACGTTCCATTTCCTAAGTTTTTGTTATCGTCCCAAAACACCACACGATTCTTAGCGCAGACCGCGCCTGCAGTTTTCTAGAAGGTTCCAGACTGTAGTAGATCATTTCGATAAGATCACGCCCACTGTGCGAACGGTACAGATTGTTCTGGAAGCTACGCCACCGCCAGCGATAACGCTAGAACATTCGACGGCAAGAGTATAAATGCCGACGCGCTTCGCCGCTTGTCAGTTGTTGATCGAAGGCCGACGCTCCGTTCGCCGCTATCAGTCCGAGACTGCTATCTGTGCGAGACTGCTGCTGTAATTGGACTTTCCGTATACCGGGCACAGGTTCGCCCAAATAAACAGTTAAACCCCAACACGAAGTCTCCTGTCTTCGGCCACGTCACGACCCCGTGACAATATTTTGTTTGTTGTACCAGACATTTTTCGTTGTGTTGTTGTTGTTGAGACACCAGCTTTCCTCCAAGTGGTAGAACTGCTTTTAGGTGTAGTAGATGGGTTGTGTGGGAATAGTTTTGTAGATAAAATAGTGTTTGTGATGTATGTTCATTATCATTTTTTTCTTGGTGCGATTCGTTGAGACTAAAGTATACCTATAGCGCTGGGTCCATCCCTCTCTTTTAAAGTGTCGTGCGGGCCTGGAGGGCGCATGGAGTGGGTCTCACATTTTGGGACAATGACCATGTGGTGTGGTGAATTTAAAGACAAGAGCCACAGGATTCCCGGTGCGTGCTCCCTGAGTCTAGCTAATGCGAACTGACTGGCGCTGTGAACTTCATTCTCAGTGCCTTCTGAATTGCTGTGCATTGCGAGAGTGTTTTCTTTTGAAGGACCATTTGAGAGGATTATGCACTTGTGTCGCTGTGTCTATTTCGCTGAAGCACGCGAAAGTTCTCCTGGTGAGATTGAAGTGAAAAAAGGTTCACGCATGTGCGCGCACCGAGATGAGTCCATTTTGAGTAACTTTTTTTATATAGCGTTACTAGACATTGAGTAGCCATTAACACTCTTGAGAGGGGGAAAAGTTAGTATGAGGCAACAATTACGGGCGTGTTGTGTGTAGCGCAATTAATACGGCTGATGCAGAGCGCAGAGCCAGCTCCCGACTCTACAACTAATGCAGCTGATCAGTTCCGCGAATTCAAACGCGGAAGACCCGAGCACGAGAAAGAAAGGAGGATCCTTCGTTCACATGGTTCACGAGCGGAGCCGTCAAGTTCGCCCCCGTTTGGGACTAGATGGGGAAGGCTCACTCCTAAGAGCGTCTGGCAAGAAGCAGGCCAGGCGCCGCCGTCCGTGTTTAAGCCATTGCTGGCATGCACGCGTGCCAATGAGAATGGCGTGGGGACGCGACCACTGCGCTGACCGAGACATAATGGCCGCATTGACACGAGCTTATTCTCCCACGCTATACGTCATTACCGAGTGTTGTTAGGATGGCGGGGCGCCTCGCTGACACGTGCACACCTGGTCAACGCACAGGGCCTCGCGCGGAAGGAAGCTTCCATGAAGCGACGAGTAATAAGAAAGCTGATTGAGCTCAAGCATGAGAACGGCTATCGACGGAGGTCGGCCGATACATGGCCTGGTATGGAAGAGAGTGTGACACGCGGAGAACCTATCCCTTTGCGTGTTCTATATGGTAACGTGGTTTTTACCAATGCGTTTCTGCAATCGGTTCTGATGATGCGAGCCCCGACGTGTGATTGTATTGTGTGAGGACCTTTTTTTCAGCCGAGGGTGGAAAGGGGGATGTTCGAATCTGAAATAGAGAGCGGAGGTTCGGGCTTGGTTTCGGAAGGATGCCTGATGCTACAATAAAGCATCTCTTCACCGGACTACAGCTCTTCCTTCACGCTGCCACGGTGCACCCGACTCATCGAGGAGACCCATTCCAAAGCTCAAACATCTTCCCTCTTAGCTAATGTAGAAGCTAGTCAAGGAGGAGGAAATTAACTAAACCTTTAAAAGAATAGAGGGATGGATGAGAACAAAGGAAATTTCATTGGACACATGCTGTATATAACAACTGCAAGTCTGCAGTTAGAATTTCACGGCAATCGCTAACGTTAGTATGGTCAAGCTACATGCAGCCCATGTATGCAGATTTGCAAATCCTGTCGAAGAGAAAAATGCTAGGAAAAAAAATTTCAATCGCCACATATGTTTTATTTGTTGGGCTGCGCATTCAGCTGCTGGAGAGATATGCTAAAAAGCAGTATGCATGCGCAAACGATACTTTATAAATTTTTAGATAGTATTTTTTCTTTGCCACCTTTCTTGCATAATACTTCTATGCGCTCTACTGCCTCCTCAGCTGCGCTTTCTTTTTTTTTCATTGTGAGTGAACTCACCCAGTCTTAGACTAGTTTACATTTATACTGCCACGTTCCATTTCCCAAGTTTTTGTTATCGTCCCAAAACACCACATGATTCTCAGCGCAAACCGCGCCTGCAGTTTTCGAGAAGGTTCGGGACGGTAGTAGATAATTTCGATAAGATCACGCCCACTGTGCGAACGGTACAGATTGTTCTGGAACCTACGCCACCGCCAGCGATAACGCTAGAACATTCGACGGCAAGAGTATAAATGCCGACGCGCTTCGCCGCTTGTCAGTTGTTGATCGAAGGCCACCGCTCCGTTCGCCGCTATCAGTCCGAGACTGCTATCTGTGCGAGACTGCTGCTGTAATTGGACTTTCCGTTTACCGGGCACAGGTTCGCCCAAATAAACAGTTAAATCCCAACATGAAGTCTCCAGTCTTCGGCCACGTCACGACCCCGTGACATCTAGTGGAGGTGCTGCTTCGTTCATGTACCGGACGCCCCCGTCAAGCCGTGAACCTAGCCCACGTCGCGCAGAAGACACCGACGCCAACCAGGAGCAGCGAACAAGCCGCCGACAGCAAGGGCTACCACCGGAGTACGGGATTCTAGAAGACAAGGCGCGGAAGACCAAGGCCATGACCGCGACTGCAGCGACAATGACAACCGCCGCATCCCAGCCCACGATGGTCATGCATCAACCCAGGGAACCACCAATTTTCCATGGGTCATCGTTCGAAGACCCAGAGTCCTGGCTAGAAACATACGACCGTGTGGCCGCCCTCAACCACTGGGACAACGAAGAAAAGCTCCGTCGTGTGTACTTCTACCTGGAAGACACCGCAAGGACCTGGCTAGAGAATCGTGAGTCCACGCTCCGAACGTGGGATGTTTTCTGCGGCGCATTTCTGCAAACGTTCGCGAGCGTCGCTCGCAAAGAAAGGGCCGCTGCTCAACTAGAGACCCGGGTTCAGCTACCAAATGAGAAGGTTGGAATTTTCACAGAGGAGATGACCCGCCTATTTCGTCACGCTGACCCAGACATGCCTGAGGAGAAGAAAGTTCGTTTCCTCATGCGAGGGGTTAAACAGGAGCACTTCGCGGGACTCCGCCGAACACCATCCAAGAATTTGTATCCGATGCGACCACCATCGAAAAAACCCTTGACATGCGCACCAGACAGTATAATCGTCGCCTGACTGCTCAAACCAGTGACTCCAAAACCTGCGTGAAACGATCCGAGCAATCGTGCGGGAAGAGCTGCGCAACTGTTGCCTTCAGCGCGTACTCAAGTGGATTCGATCGCCGACATTGTGCGAGAAGTTCGGCAATCACTTCGGATTCCCCAAACACCGCTGCCCGAGCCAGAAACTATGAGCTACGCCGCTGCAGTGCGCCACAACGCTCCTCCCCGTCCCACGCCAAAACGCCACCCCGTCGCA